>LR749607.1:2561419-2695494 GCA_902729485.2 Mus minutoides | reverse complement strand
GTGAAAGCATCTTGTACAGGAATTCTTACTACCTTCTGCTGCCCTGGCCTGAGAGATAGAAGGACTGCTACTCTGTAGGACATCTCTATCCCTCGGGCCCCATGCCGTGGATGCAAGCAGTCTCTGTGGCTGTCATCCTGGGTTAGGCTCCTAGATTGTGTTACTGGAGACCACAGTGATAGCAAAGATAGGCATGTGCCAGTGGGCCTTACATTCACGAAGCCACTTGTTGGGGTCCAGCATCAGGTACTGTTTGGTCGCTTCCAGCTCCTTCATCAGCCACTCGTACTTGGCTCGGACTTCAGCGATTCTCTGCTGCCGATGTTCTAGGATTTTCAGCTTGGCATTGAAGCACATGACCTCCTGTTCACAGAGGAAGAGGTGGGCGGTAGAGAGAAGAAAAGCAGAGGGCCTTCCGCTCTGACTCATCCCTGCAGCCACCTCCAGAGAGAAGGACTATTGGAGGGACAGGTGACAGGAGCCCAGCATTCCAGAAGCATGATAGGGATACTGGTGACCTCAACAGGCAAGACACCCAACTCCAGGGAGACCTCTGTAGGCTGTCCTAATCTAGAAGACTTGTGGCTCCCAAAAATATGGGTCTGCACTCCTGTGTGAAACCTCAGAACAAGGAGCCAGAAAAGTCCCTCAGCTCATCAGATTCCAGCTCACTAGCTTTTAAGGTGTTCCAGGAAATAAACATGCAGGATCTACCAAAGTCTGTGGCTGGGATCAGAGCCCGGCCACCAACCACTGGCCATCCCAGAAACCCGTGAAGGACCTCTAGAAGTTCGATCTTAAGGGCAGGACCTGGGAGGGGTGGTCTATGACCCTTGAGGAGAAAGCGGCCTCACCTTGCTCGTAGCTCCTCGATGTCGCTGCAGGCGCTCCACATCATCAATCTCATAGACTTTAATCTCAAATGGTTCCCCAAGGCTCCTCTGGGTGCTCCTCAGGGGGCCGTCCACCCAGCGGACCCCTGTGCTGCTGGCAGTTTTTCTCACAGGTGAGGGGGTATCGAGAGACAGTGCTGGAATAAGCCTCCGTCTCTGGGGACCTAAGACAAAGAGAAGCCCCAGGTGATTCTGGCGAACTTGAATGTGAGGGATAGCATAGGGTCATAATGAACATTCCTCATTAGCTGCAGTCATAATGAACAGCATCTCCCATCAGCCTTCGCAACATGTATGAGACCCTCCAGTTTCCCACCACCCCTTTGTCCTCTTAACCCACCATTTGCTTCATCTAGAGAAGATGAGCAAAAGCATTGCTTGACCTTTACAGTCACCACCCTCTAAGCACCCTTAGTAAAAAGTGTGCAGGAAAGGCCACAAGTCAGGTTGGCACAACAGAAAGAGGGGGGGTATTCCAATGAAGTTAGAGGTGTCTTTGCTAGGGGAACAAGGTCATAGTGTTAGGTACTATACCTGGAGGACTACTGTAAACAATGAAGGTAGCCAACTGTTCAAGAAGCCTTCTACACTGAGGGAAAGGTGGCAAGCCACACCTGACCACTGCCATTCTCGTGTGTGTGTGTGTGTGTGTGTGTGTGTGTGTGTGTGTGTGTGTGTTGGAACCTCTGGCCTCACACACAACAGGAGAGTGCTCTGCTGTCGATGATGGAGCTTCTCTGTATAGAAAAGCCTAATCCTGCCCAATGTAAGCCAAGCATCTCATTTAGTCCTGAATGAGATGAGACAGGTACAAAGATGGCAGACAGTTTTTCTGAGGTCTCAGTACTTTCTTCCTGTGTGTGTGTGTGTGTGTGTGTGTGTGTGTGTGTGTGTGTGTGTGTGTGTTTGGTGCTCATGCACACATGGACAGGCATGTGGTGGCCAGAGGTCATTCTTCAGACATCATGCACCTTGGTTTTGGAGACAGGCTCTCTCATTGGCATGGAGCTTTCTGAATAGATGGGGTTACCCAGCCAACAAGGCCCTGCACCCCAGCACTGAGATCACAAGCACCCAAACTTTTCTTACTCCCTCCCTCCCTCCTCCCTTCCCCTCCCTCCCTCCCTCCCTCCTCTCTCTCTCTCTCTCTCTCTCTCTCTCTCTCTCTCTCTTTCTCTTAATGTGTGTTCTAGGGATTGAACTCAGGTCTTTATACTTATGTGGCAAGCACTTGACTAAATATGCTACCTTTCTAGTCCCAGTATTCCTTATTTCATGTATGTATGTATGTATGTATGTATGTATGTATGTATGTATGTGTATATATGTAAATGTGCATGTATATATGTATGTATGTATATATGTGTATGTATAAATACACATATAAACATATAAAACACATATATACATATAAACATATATACATAAATACACATATATGTGCACACATATATACATATACACATATATGTATGGTTTTAAGGTTAAGAAAAATCAGAAAACATA
Source organism: Mus minutoides (assembly GCA_902729485.2). NCBI lineage: Eukaryota > Metazoa > Chordata > Mammalia > Rodentia > Muridae > Mus > Mus minutoides. The sequence goes on along the minus strand of LR749607.1, from coordinate 2,693,095 downwards.
CACACAGATACATATATATATATACACATACAAACACATATATGCATATATATGTATGTTTTTTTCTATGTTTTAAGGTTAAAAAAAGCCAGAAAACAAATGATTTCCCCAATGGTGTTGTAATGGTTTAGATCTTAAGTATTTGCTGAAGGCCATGTATAAATAACCATGAATTAGTTGCTGGCTTGTTGACATTTAGGGGTTGACAGAACCAGTTTTAGAAGGTTGGTCCTAGGGGCAGGAAGTTAGGTCACTGGGTGATGTACACACTCTAAATGGCCATCAGCCAGCAGAGAAAGTCATACCAGAATTACATGGTGTACTACTTTACCCTAGTCATAGTGAGTCCCGGAGGGTGGGAGTGAGACAGCTCAGAGGGTAAAGGTGCTCTTTGTACAAGCTTGGAACCTGAGTTTAATTCTCAGAGAGAACCAACTCCACAAACTGTGACATATACATGCATACACACATGCCCACATGCATACTAAGAATCATAAGAGATTTAAATTTTATTAGGTTAAAATTATTAGATTGTTACTAGGAAAAACACTTGTGGTGAGGATGTAAATTAGCAGGGACCCTTGCCTATTGTTTACAGGAAGGTAGATTAATGTAGGCATTGTGAAGAATAGTGAAGAACAGTCTAAAAAGATACAAGTAGATCTACTACATGATCTAAGCAGTCCACTTCTAGGTATGTATCCACAGGGAGTGAAATACGCTATGACATAGACACTTGTGTCCATATTTACTGGAACACTGTAACAGCTAAGACATGGATCTCAACCCAAGTCCTCTACAAGAGCAATGCATGCTTTGAACTGCTGAGCCATCTCTGCAGCCCAAGAAACCATCTTGTCTGCAACGCTGAGAGAGCCAAGGACTGAGAAGGAAAATATAATCACAGTCTTTGACCTCAGAGATAAGGGACCAGAATTCTTCAACATGGACACAGAAGGCCAGCGTACAGGGCTGCCTCCTCACCGATTGTCCCTGTGACTAGGGAGCTAGGATGTGGACGTGACCCCATCACTTCCCTCTTAGGACACACACAGAACCATTTGGTACAGAGTGAAAGAAGTGATCACTTTCTACAAAATACCCTCTGCACATTAAGGCTTTTTTTTCACAGCCCTTATTCTTACCTTGTGTGATCATGCACACATGTACTTATGTTATGCTCTCAATGAGGAATCCTTTCTATTCTCCCCTCCAGGCTACACACACACACACACACACACACACACACACACACACACGCACACACACACACACCCTTCAGTAAAGTGCAGGCAGTGATCTATGAGACCAAGAAACATCAACCCCAGGGGCAAAGCCAATGCTGTCTCTTAGGGTCTAACACCTTTATATGGGAACAGATCAGATAATGGGCTGTTGTTTTTTTGTTTTAAAGATTTATTTATTTATTATATGTAAGTACACTGTAGCTGTCTTCAGACACTCCAGAAGAGGGCATCAGATTTTGTTACAGATGGTTGTGAGCCACCATGTGGTTACTGGGATTTGAACTTGGGACCTTCGGAAGAGCAGTCGGCGCTCTTAACCTCTGAGCCATCTCTCCAGCCCCCGGGCTGTTGTTTTATTAAAGCCCACTCAAGCCAGCTGACTCCCAGCAAGCTGTTCTCAGCTCCAGCTTCTTTGAACTGGGAGCCCTGAAACTGAACACCAGAAAGGCAGGAGGAACAACTCTGACTGGTCCAGGGTGGAGTGAAGCAGGGTGCCCAAGAGGACCTAAAGCAGCGCTTCTTGCAGACGGTGGATAGCCCTAAGTCATCCTTCTCCGTTTGACCTGGCTTCGATAAGGCTGGTTGCAGTCATTGTTTTCCTTGACAGAAGCAACTTAAGAAGGAGGAATTTGCTTTGGCTTCTGGTTGAGGGTATATAGTGGAGTCTCCATCATGATGGAGAGCCACAGTGGTGGGCTGGCTTCCATCTGTGGTGGCAGGATGGAAGGTAGCTGATTCATCTCAATGATCAAGAAGCAGAGGATGCTCTAGTAGAAATCAGGCCACCCCCCCACTCGTCCATTTACTCCTAAATATTCTCCCAAGACATTGTTAGCAGCTAGGGATCAAGTCTTTAAATGCACAAGCCAGTGGAGGAACATTTCAAATTTAAATGATACTTGCATGGTCAGATCATAGAGAAAGTGAAGCCTTCTCCTCACTTGCTGTGACAAGGCAGAAAATACTCCTTTAAAGGGGTAGTAGTAGAATGTGTGGGTGATGGTGTGTCTCAGTGTCTGGGCAGAGCTAGGTGCCCTCAAGACAGACTCGAGCAATGTCAACACGAGTCTGTTTGCAGAGGAACAGAGGCAGAACTGAGTGGGATGATGTATTAGTTACTTACTGCTGTGTAACAAATGAGCCCAATCTCAGCAGCTGAAACCTCCAGCGTCTAACTCACAAAAAAATCCTATGAATCCTGCACCTAGAGCATTAGTGGCTTCAGAACATTTCAGAGGCAGAGAGCATGCCTTCCATCACTTACAAGGGCAGCAGAAGCAAGACCTTGCTGTGCCGTGCTGTTGTGAGAGAAGCTTGGGCCTGGCATCTGAGCTGATCCTCACACACATAAGATTCCTGGGATTTTCTTCTTGGTCTACCATCACCACCTCAGAAGTAGTATTTCCAACTTTTGCAGAATTCAATTTCTTCCCTGATGACTTCCCTTCAGGCTGCTGGTAGATCTAGGGTAGTGTCAGCAACAGAAAGCCATGGAAAGTAGAACATCCCAGCTAAGTAGAAGTCTTGCAGTACCCTACTGCAAGTTGCCTCTTCATCAGCCGGCACATGGCCAAGACATGTAGACATCTGGTGTGTAAAAACAACACTTGGGTTGACAAATGCCCACTTAAATTTGTGTCATGAGTGGGCCAGGATTGGTTTAAGAAATTTATCTCTTGTACTTATTTTCTTTGGTATGTTTGCATATATGTATATGTAAGCATGGGCATGCGTGTGTGTGTGTGTGTGTGTGTGTGTGTGTGTACATGTATGTGTTTGTGCACATGTTTGTGTATACACAAGGAAGCCTGAGGTCAACCTCAGATGTTACTCTTCAGGTACCACCCACCCTCTGTTTTTTGAGACAGGATCTCTCACTAGCTTGGAACTCACCAAGTGGGCTGGACTGACTGGCCAGGAAGGCCGACCCAAGGCCTCCTGGATGATTGAGGATAGCAACTATATAGTCAGTTACAATGGTCTGACCAAACTTTTCAATCCTCTAGATCAGTGGATCTCAACCTGTGGACTAGGACCCCTTTGAGGGTCAAAGGACATTTTCACAGGGGTCATCTAAGACCACCTGAAAACACAGACATTTATATTACAATTCATAACACTAGCAAAATTACAGTTATGAAATAGCAACAAAAGTGATTGTTTGGTTGGAGGTCACCACAGCATGAGGACCTGTAGTTAAGGGCTCCAGCATTAGGAAGATTGAGGACCACTGCTCTAGATGGAGAGGCAGAGCTCTGCTAGGGCTCACCCAGTTCCCTCCCGACACAGCCTGGTCCACTTCATATCCTCTGGGATTCTCACTCTGTCCCCAAGACCCTGGCATGGTCTGCTCTGTCACCTCTAGGGACCTTTTCTAAAAACCCTCCTGTGTCATAGAGCCAGTCGCTTCCTTGTCTTCTCTTGACCATATGTTCAAGAAGATTTCTCACCCTGGTCTTTCTCTTCTATGGGTAGGTTCATTCACCACAGTTTTTCTCTTCTGTGACCAGGTCCTCTCACCCTGTCCCTTTCTCTCTGTATCTAGGCTGAGTCTCTTAGAAGCACTCTGGCAAACTCAAGCTCCTGTGATTCTTGATCTCATTACAACAAAATCAGGCCACACCCCTGAGAACCATATAATCATCAGAGCAGGTCTGGGGTGCTCCCAGTTCACTGAGGGTCCTTAGTCACAGACATCTGAGTAGTGCTGAGAAATGGGGTGTAGTTCACGACAGGCAGCCAATGGCAGCCTATTGGGCTGGCCTATCAAATGTCAATGTTTACTCAACAGTAAGAGAAGGAAAAATAGTGTTTGGTACAAAACAAAAATAAAACTAACCAATCAACCAACCAACCAACCGACCGACCGACCGACAACCAAACGCCAGCAGACTAGAGTACACTTAAAACTATATTTAAAACACCACCAATAAGACAATACATGCTAAAGCTCTAGATAAGAATCAGGAGCCACATTTTCGGGCTATACTGCCAGCCACCAATTATCAATCAGTGATACCTAATGGCACTCTGCACCTTCTCAGTGCTGGATACCAAGCAGGTCTTGTAGAAGTTTATGGCTAGGCTGGCCCTGGCATGAGTGTAGCTTAGAACCAATGTGGCTTATCTTCAGGCAGCCTTTCCTTTTAGCTCAAGTTTTCCAGATGCTGGTAGCAGCTAGCCAAGCCCCCTGCAATGGGAATGAACTACCTTCAGAGCAAGGTCCCTGTCAATTCTCAGACTTCCTCATCAAACAAAGAGAAGGCAAGCTAGGGCAAGAAGGTGCAAGGATAACCCATGGTACCATACAAGGGATCAGAGAGTGAGATAAAAAGAGAGAGTGAAGTGTAATTCAGAGGGATGTGGCAGGGTTAGACATGGGGGCTTGGTTGGTGCAGTGACAGTGTACATTCTGTTAGCAGTTTAGATGCCCACTGGCTGGGCAGACGCTACTCCCCACCCAGCCAGGTTATCATCACTCTAACTCAAGAGCTCGAGGCTCCACAGTTTTGTGTTACCTACCACAGAGGGCTGCCTAGGAACCGTGAGAATCAATGAAAATCTACTCACAGAAGTTCCTCTTGAGAGTCTGTAATAACTCCATTGCTGACTATGCTATATCATGTGTTCTTGGTAGAGTCCTACAGAGCTATATAGAATGCATCTGTGTGTTCTTGTTACATATCCCACATGCTCAAGGGATAACATCACCCCGCTTTACATTTTCTAGGCTCTCACTGTGCTTCTTGAACACTCCCTATGAATGAACCCCAATATGAGTGAACCCCATTTTGAATTAATCCCAGATGGGCCATGCTCTTGCTGCTCCAAACCTGGGCTCCCATGATTTATTTTCTCAGCTTCCAAAGCCCGTGTAAGCAGCAGCATCCTTCAAGACCAGCCCTTTCCCCCACAGCCTTCTGCAGTTGCTTTGATTTGCAGGAACTTGCCTATGGCAAAAAGCATCCTTCTGCTGGCTGCATTATGGGCTCAGCCACATGGCAGTATGTCTCTGTTGATTGTCCTCTCTCTGGATATTTCACACTTGTCGTGGTTGTCTTAAACTCTGTGATGCTGCCCCTCCTACCATAAGTATGGGGATGCCTGATCAATGGACAACCATTGCTGCAGTTTTGATCATGGGTGTTTCATCAATGTTTTAAAGGTGTGGTCTGTAGAGTGACACTGTTGGGAAGTGGTGGGACCTTTAGGTGGTGGGACATTGTGGGAGGTATGGGTCACTGGGCCCATGACTTTGAATGGAACTATGAGAATCTAGCCCTATTCCCTCTTATCACTCCCAGTCATCATTGCTCTACTACGCATGCCTTGCTGGGTGCGCTGCCTCACTACTGGCCCCAAAGCAACAAGGTCAACTGACCATGACTGAGCCCAAAAGCTAAAGCCTTTCTTCTTCCTTCTCCTCCTTCTCCTTCTCCTCCTCCTTCCTCCTTTTCCTCCTTCTCCCCCTCTTCTCCTTCCCCTTTCTTCTCCCCCTCCTCTTCTTGTTTGTTTAGTTTTTTTTTTTTTTGAGACAGGGTTTCTCTGTGTAGCCCTGGCTGTCCTGAAACTAGCTCTGTAGACCAGGCTAAGCTTGAACTCAGTGATCTACCTGCCTTTGCCTGCCCAGTACTGGGATTAAAGACCTGTGCCACCACCACCTAGCACCTTACTCCTTTCTAAGTTGATCATCTCAGGCACCCTTTTATAGTAATAAAAAATTGACTGCTACAACAACCAACAATAAAGTTCATTCACACAAGGTTTTCCTATGGAAAAATGTCATACTTTTGGTTTCATAATAATAATGTGCCCAGCAGAAGGACCCTGGCCATTATCTATCAAACTACCGTACATAAGAAAATTGAGGCTCAGAAAGGCTAATTAAAGTCAAATAGCTTATGACCCCAAGCTTAATCTTTCACTATAGCATGCGGTAAGCCCCCAAGCTCATTCAACAGCGTGGATCTATAGGCAGTGGCTTGTGTGATGGCGACACCCAGAGATGTGTGATCATCTCTGCTGTTACATATACATCACACAGAATCAGAGAGCTTACGGTTATTTCCCAGCGACACAATTATAATTCTTTTTCAGTCAGAAAGCAACTAAATCATTACAATTCTCCAAACGCAAAACAATCACAGATGAAACATAACTACCTACCCTGCAGTTCTAAATCCCAGACGTCTCCTGTGACTGAGGACTGGCCGGCTAGGTAGGAAATTCCTTTGAGGAAGCCTTATGGCTTCTTTTAAAGAAGTTGTCTGTGATTTATGTTGATCACGTCTGACGGCCAGCATTTCTCTTAATAATAATCATAAATAAGGCAGACAAGGTCACCTAACCTGAAATGAGCAAGTCTTCCCTGCGGTATCTATCACAGAGCCCTCGGTCTATGGTGGCTATGGTGGCTGCGCACAGAGGTCTGATGCTCAGGATACTCCATATTAAATCCCGTCTCCAGCACCTTCCCTGGCGTTTTTATGACACACCATTTTCCTTCAATAGTCTTCTAAGAGGAGTCCCTCAGAGGGCAGCAGTTATGACTGGAGTCATCCCTGAGCAAGGACATGTGTGGAGCCTGCTACCTCTCTCTGATCTGTCTGTCATTCTCCGAGCTGTCTGTCATTCTCCACACTGTTGTTCCCTCTCCCTGTCCATTCCGTGGCTTCTCTGCTTCACTCCAAACCAACACATTAAGGAGCCTTGACTAGAGAGTTGAAGATGGAGGAAGAATAAAGTAGCTGGGTAGCGACACATTAAAAAAACAGAAAACAGAAGCTCGCTCCACCAGGATAGCATGAGTGAGCCTTGAAGCAAATGCTACACTGTTCTCCGGGCTTTGAAGTCCAACACAGAGTAGACAGTAATGACAATGCCTGTCAATCAAGTACTAGGAAGGCCAGCACAGTTATTTTCCATGAAGGCTGGTGTACGTAAAGTATTTAGTTATTTTCAGTAACTAATATCAGTACATTTCAGGGCTCCTGGCTTGGGGGATAGGTCATAGCGCCTGCCCTGACACACTGAGCAGCCTGTCACTTTTACGTCCTCCTAGGGGCTGGGGCAGGAGGTGTGTGTCTTCTAAAAGCCAGTTCCAAGACAGGGATGAAGTAAGACAGACTAGAAATACACAGCTAGGAAGTGCAGATACCAGTGTGGCAGCAGCCACGACAGCGCCCAAGCTTGCCCGGAATGGAGTGTCCTCGCTGAAGCCTTGTGCTGTGATCTACAGTGCACCGCACAGATGGATGGACCTCTTATATCACGGCAGATGGGGATGGGAAACCACCAGCTTAGGTAGTCCCTGGAGATTGAATTCTTTGATCCAAGGAAGACAAATGGTTTATGATGGACATTGCTCTCAGCCCTTATGTGGGCTGGTCCATTGCAGAGCTCTCTCTCTCTCTCTCTCTCTCTCTCTCTGTCTCTCTCTCTCTCTCTCTTTGTGTGTGTCACAGCTGGCAGGAAACAGGCAAAAGCAACCCACGACAGGTTGTAAAGGCCCAAGGATGGTTCCCGCAGCAGCTGCTTGGGTAGAGGGACCCGTTTCTGCATGTCACCCTATTTCTTGATCCTGACTAGGCTGGTGGCATTGACAGCAGGGCAAAGGATTCAGAGCTCTCAATTGCAGATCCTGGCTGTGCGTGGAAGATGGCAGAGAGCCAGGCCAGGCCAGGCTTGCAGAGCATTCTGTTCTGCCGCCCTCGCTCAAAGGAGGGCAGAAGTGTACACAGGGCAACTGATTTGATTTTATTAAGAAAAAAAATCAAAAGTTCTTGTACTAAAGAACTGATAGGGACCCTTTCTTTAGTATCTAGTAAAGAATGACATTTCAGATAAAATTCTCATGGCATCTTAGTACCCATGCCTCTGTCTCTACCCACTTTCTTCTCTCTGTCTTTTAAATTCACCCTCTCCATGGTATCCGGGTCACCCACTCTGACCTTGGTCTTCTTTTTGCCCAACATAACTTACTATCACACGCCTACCCCAAATTCCAAGGAACACATCAGTAGCTCAGGCATGAGGTGTTGGGTGTGTGTACGTTCTGACCCCATATTTCTGGAGATGGCCAAGTCTCCCTACACACAGGTAGGCAGCATGGAGCATGGCATATATTGCCTAACACTTGGGGAGACCCACGGCGGGTATGTGTCTATGACTGTCACCAGTGTGTTTGGGGTAGGAATGGAGAAAGGCCATCTCCCATCCCACTTTCGATGAGACAAAGTGTCCTATGTCCCCGAGGGTGGTTTCCAGGGTCTTGGAGGCCACCGGCTCTACATATAGGCATCTGTAGCTACTAGGTCAGAAGGGTTGGGGGTCTGACTGATCCCAAATAGGCTCTGGGCAGTATTCTCAGCCTTTGAATGGCAGCTTGAAGGCAGAGATAAGGGAAAACAGAGTAAGCAAGGACCAATTCTCTGCCTGGTGCCTCCACAGCGAGAATCTCTTGGCATGGAGTAGAAAGTCTCTGGAGGTTACGTCCTCAGCCAAGGTCTCTGGTATCAGGACACTGAAGAAAGGCAGCACAAGACCCCAGATCTGATATCTAGACCAGCACCCCACGGCTGGTCGAGAACAGGAAGGTGGGGTCCCGGAAGCCTGAAGCCTCTGTCCCCACAAGCCACGCCAGGTACCCACCTGAATTGGACCGCTTCTTTGCGTTCTTGAGGCTCCTGCATCTCCCTCCCACAGAGCTGCTGTTCTCGCTCATGGAGTCCTGGGCCGAGGATGCGCTGCCAGTGGCCTCGCTGTCCCTCATCATACTCTCATAGCCACTGCTGCCGCCGCTGTGGTAGAAGAGGGCAGTCTTCCCCATGGCAGGTGGCAGTTCCCCGCTCAGGACACTGCTGTTGTCACTACCGTGCCCGCTGCTGCAGCGGTGCGGCTTCCTCGGAGGGGTGATCTTGCTGTAGGGCGAGGGTGGCAGGTGGGCAGCTGCGGGCTTGTCCTCCGTGGCAGCCCCACCACGCTCTTCCGCCTCTGCCCGCAGCTGTGCACCCCTCGGGCCCGCACTGCCCTGGAGCAGCTCTGAAATGCGCCCGTTGACCGCTCTTAGCGGAAGTTTGGAAGCCAGCCCAGAGCCCCGGTTCCTGCTGAGAGACTGGGTGGACCAGGACATGTGTTTCCCGCTGGGCGGTAGGTTGGCGCTCTGGCCCACTGACTGTGGCAGGGACTTGGTGGAGAAGCTGAGGGTTTTAGTGGTGGAGGTGGACAGGCTGCTGCGGGATTTAGGACTGGCCAGCAGGAGCTTGCTCACTGCCGAGATCTTAGACTGGCTGGCCTTCGGAGAGGCCCCTGTGGACTGAGCGATGCCACAGCTGGGTGGTGAGGCTCCCGAGCTGCGACCCAGGCTCCTCCCAGTGCGGGGCATGGTGCTATCTTTGCTGGCATGCATGCGGGAGCTCACGGATGACAGGCTTTCGGCCCTCTCCAACGACAAGCATTCATAGTGGCTGACTGTTGTCCTGCCAAGAGAATTGCTTCTGCTGGCCAGCTGCTCCAGCTTGGCGCTAAAGAGCTTACTGCTGCTACTGGCATCCTTAGTCTTGCCGTTGGACTCATCAGGGAAGCAAGCCAAGAAGGTAGCTGGCTGGTTCAGGGGGCTGCTGGTGTTGCTGCCGCTGCAGCCACTGTGTTGAGGGCTGGCCCTATTCTTCTGGTCCAAGCTAGACTTGCGGACAGGAGGCAGAGGCGGAGTCCCTTTGGGCCTTGCCAAGACGCAATGCTTGGGTGAAGCAACTTTCCTCTCCAGGGTTGTCTTCGAGGATGGGATGCCATGAGCAGCACTGAAGCCATTGCTGTCCGCCAGGCAATGGTAGAAGCTGTCCAGCTGCTCGTGCCTGTCGGCTTTCTGAAATGCCCTTGGGAGGCTGCTTGACTTTAAGTTTCGGTTGGCATGGAGGGGACTTTGGGCCACCAAGCCAGGCAGGGTCATCTCACAGCCATCCACGACCCTCCTAACATTGTCAGTCACTTGAAAGGTGGCTGCCTCTGAGCTGCCGCTGCTCAGCCTGTTGCCTGAGCTGGGCCTGCCATCCAGTTCCTGCTCTGACTTACCTTCAGTCTTCAGGGAACTTGGGATGGGCTCACACTTAACCCCTTCCTCGCTGGAGTAAGCGTTCTCCCTTTTCACCTCTTCTTCTCGTTTAAGCCAGGGATCCTCAAATTTCATCTCCCTCCTTGTACTGGGTTCCTTGCTTTCCTGGGACTGGGATGCTTGGTGGCTCGCCTTTGGGGTGGCAGTGGAGGACTCAGGCTCTTGCACGTTTCGGGGGCTCATGGCAATGCAGGGGTAAACGGTGATGTTGGTCTTCATGGGGATGTACCCTTCGCAGCTGCTCAGACTGGCTGTGTTGGAGATGGTGACCATGGCCTTGCCCACTGTGGAGATTTTGCAGCCTTTGATGGGAGCAGCTTTGTTGCCAGACTCTTCCCCCATCTCAGATAAGATGAGCAGGTTGTCAGGGCCCACCTCGGGCTTCTCTCTGCACACCACCGCCGTGTTCTGGATGCTGCTGACAAACTCTGAGGCTGGGGGTTCTGCCATGGCTTCCCCATGCCCAAAGCAAGTCTGGGCTATGAAGCTGTGGCATGACTGCTCACCATCGCTGCCCGCACTCATCTCGCTCAGCCAGGAGCTGATGGAGGAACGCCGGCTGCCCGTGTCCCGAGCCTTCTCATCCAGGCCCAGCTTCGGGAGCGGCAGGAACTGCGTGATGCTCACCTCGGAGACGGGGGCCATGCTGGAGTAGCATTCCAGATCCTCGCTGATGCTGCTGATGATGCTGACTGGCCGGGAGCCTGAGGCTAGGGCCTGCACGGAGCAGTCACTGTTGAAGCTGATGATGCTGGTAGGGCGTCCACTGTCGAGCACCCCGCTGATAGTCAGCTCCTCCACCAGTGTGAAGACCAGCTCATCTTCACCATTCAGCTCCAATGGCTGTTGCACAGTCACCATTGTGGTACTCAGAATCTCCTTCTTCGAGTCCGCAGGAGGGCCTTCCTGGTCCTCACCATCAACTAGAGTTCCAGGAAACCCTTCACTCCCAGCAGACATGGATTTCTTCAAAACCTGGGGACTCATTCCAACCGGGGGAGTGCGCACATCTGGCTGAAGCAAGGACTCACTGGAGACCATGCCAGAGTCCTTGCTCAGGGAAGGTGGTGGGGCAGAGGAGGGCAGGACCCCCTTCTGGGTGTAGACTTTGCACCTCTGAGAGGGAGAACTGGGAGGTTTGTACTCCGAGGTCTTGGACAGACTGGCAATGCCTAGCCTTGGGGAGCCCATGGGTCTGGGCTTGCCCTCCACGAAGCCACATGAGTTCAGACTCTCCCGGCTGCTCTGGAGACTGGGGCTCTGTGTGAGCTGGGAGGTACTGTGCTGGCTACTGCTGCCCGGGATGCTCCGTGGCGAGGCTGGACTGGGGCTGCTGCTGCGTGTCACAGTAGGCGCAGGGGACCGATTCCGTTGCACCTTGGAGGCTGGAAGCTCTGTGCCTTCCCTCTCAGTCAACTGGCCATTGTCTGACCCGTTATCTTCCTTTTCAGACTCAGAGGGTGTGTCTGGTCCCGCTGCTTGGCTTAAAGAAGCACATCTGCCAGCCTGCTCCGGCCCAAACTGGATGGGCAGCTCTTCGAAGGGAAACTTACTGGGTTCTTCGCTGCCGTCTATGCAATCCAGTCTTTCCTGCAGCTCAGCAAATGTATTGCACTTCAGACAGTCCCTTTCTGACTTGCTGGCTGCAGCCTCTGCTGCCTCCCCCGGCCGGCTGTCACCTCTGGTCTTCTGTAGGGCTGGCACAATGGGCACAAAGTCTGGGGGACCCTCATTGTCAGTAAGTTCCTTGTCAGACAGGGCTGTGCCATTGGGCCCGATGTAGATGACGGTGTCGCAGGACTGCTCACTGCTGGAGGAGTAGTCAGGATCACTGGACAGCGGGGCGAGGGGGAATTCTGGATCCACCGGAGCCCGGGCATGGAAGGGTCTCAGCTGGGTGGGCCTGCGCATTCTGCCTTCCTCACAGGAGCTTTCTCCCCCAGAGGAGCTCGATGTGTACTGCAATGTGGATAAGAAAATTGTTAATGGGGAGTTCTTCTGAGATAGCCTTCCCTCCTAGGAAGCCTGTGTCATACTGCAGGCCTGAGTTGCTGAGTGGCACTAGGGTCTTAAAGACCAGCCTGTGGAGGGGCCGGCACTCAGTGGACTGAGCCAGAATATCTTCCTGTCCTATTCCATGGGCATGTATGCATAGATAATTCCCATTTTCACACTAATGTATCAGTCTGCTTGGGAAAGGTAGCAACCTATCCAGATCCCGCCTGACTTCCTTAAGACTATTCCCCTGCCTCAGAACTCTGGTCATGAAGCCTTGCCTTTTTATATACATAAAAGGAGTATACAGAGGAGAAAGAAAGGGAAGTCTCAAGTATCACGAGTTGGCTCAGAAATGTGATTTTCTTAAACACTGTTGCCATTTGACTACTACCCTGGCCTTGCTTCTGCCCAAGGAAGTCAGCCTACTGACATCTGTCAACACAATGCAGACACAAGGTCACTGACACAAGAACCCACTGGTTGAAGGCTCCTGGGCATTCAGGGGTGGCAGAGCCACACGCGGGGGGTGGGAGGGTGAGGTATTAGCCATCCTTTCTGGAGCCAGATTGCTGGATGCACACCTCACCTCTGTGACCATGGAAGAGCCTGATTCCTTCCCACCCCTGGGACACTTTTCATCTTATAGTGGCAATCTACTAAAGTGGTCTCTGTCAGCGGTCAGGGTGGGTGACCCGTGACAGCGTCAACCATGAAAAGGACACTCAACTTTCTCCCGTGTTGTTGGAAGGCTTTCCTGCTCTGAGACAGGGGCTGCAGCAACCACGTTTGCACAGTCCTTGGTGTTCAGAGAATGGTGAGACTGATTGGCTCTCTGTGATTTGGTTCTTGTCCCCAATGTATTCTCCCTCCCGTTAAGAGCCCTTACCTTGGTCTTCTTCTTCTTCATCCTTAAGACTCTCGACGCGATCTGGATGGTGGACAGGGTCTCTGCGTAGCTGCCGGCTGCGGCCGAGATGTGTGCGATCATGGTGGTGCGACAGTTCACATTCCCCAGAGACTCCCTCAGGAGCATGGTGAGCTTGCTCTCCCTGCCAAACAAAGTGGATTAGGGCTGCATTAGTGGGCCATGCCTCATGCTGGCTGTCAGGGCAGGACTTCAGGGTTGCATGTGGCTATTTGGTTGTGGGTGGTGTTTTCTTCCTCTCTCTCTCTCTCTTTTTTTTAATGGCATACTAATTAGCATTGCTTTGCAGCAAGGGGCTATTTGCAGTTGGCAGCTGAGCAAGTGCTTCTAACTCCAAGGATGGGATTCATGCAAACACCTCCCTTGGCACTTCTGTCCTGGCCGCGATGGGCTATTCTAGTGTATCTGTTTGTGTGCATATGACATAGCACATAATGAGGCCTGGGAATAGACACAAGGAGAGAGGATCAGGAGAAAATGGCTTTGTGACCAGCAATCTGGCATGCTATCTGCACACATAGCCCTTCTCGGCGAGTTTCTGCACACAGGGCAATCCCTGTAATAGAGAAAGCATGCTGTGAACCTGCACTGAAGTCCCACGTGTTTACAACACATGGGAAATCCCCCTTATATATAGTACAGAAGCGGTTGCCATTGTCTCTCCACCCTGCCACTGCAGCCCGTAACACTGAAGGAAAAGACGCTGGTAGGACTGATAAGCAGAGAAAGACGGACACAGCCCAAACAGTCACTTAGCAACAGGAAGCAGAACTTTCCAGAAAGGCTCCCCCTGGGAACTTTGCCGTTGCTATGTGGAACCACTATTCTGGTCAGTGATAACAAGACCCAGGGCGCCTCCCATGGTTTCTAGGCTCTTTAAGAATTGACCTGAAGGAATGGCTCCTAGTTTTCGATCTCTGTCCTTGCTCCAATGAGATCCTGCCATGTTTTTTTTTCTTTTTTAAGGATTCTGCTCCTCGAATCCTCCCTGTGCAGGCATCTGCTGGGTGAAATGTGTCTCCTCCCTGGAGCACCCCACCCGAGGCTGAGAGAGCCTCTGGCTGCATTTCATGCTCAAATGATGTGTTTCAATCTCAGACTGTCCTTCTCAAGTCCAAGTCCCTGCAGAATCCCCTGGAGAGGGACCATCAGCTCAACAGACTTCATGTGAGATGCTGGCCACTGCCAGCAGAGATTTTTTTTTTCACATGTAACTTATGTCTGGCTTTGGGGAAGAGAGATGGCAGGTTTTTTTTTTTTCCCTACCTAGGACCAATTAAGGTGCTCATTTGGGAATGATGGGCTAGTGTGTTCCAGTTTCAGGGCAAAAGAATCAGGGAATAGAAGTGGTAAAAGAAAGGGGAGGAAGTATGGGGGGCATCTGATCATATTTAACTCCCCTCAAAGTATACTCTACAGGGATGTCTCAGGAGGGAGGTTGGGGGCCAGTCTTGACTTAGCAAGGATAGTTTATCTGAGTGAACCACAGGAAATGGAAGATGGATTCTGCTTGGATTAGGCTGTGACCTTATGCAGTCAACTCTTATAATTCATGATAGTTACACACTATAGAGTACCCATAAACATCAATTTATGGGATCCTGAGGCATGGCTGGCAGAGGGAAACACACAGTTGGAATTCCTGTGAACCCCTCCGGGAAAATGACAGTTTGGCCAAATGTCAATAGGTTACATTGTTTTAGGTGACTTTTCCATTCAAAGTCATCTTACTTAAAATCTGGGATTTAAAAAAAAATCATGATGTTTATACAATATTTCTTTATGATAAAATACTTCCAAGAGTGTTCAATGTTTTCCTGGCCTTGAGAGACAGGACAGTAGAGGCCCCTGATCTTCTGTCTCAGAGAGCCACTGTTCATCATGTTCTTCTTTAACTGTGCAGCAGCTGATGAGTCTTCATATTCAGCTTCTTCATCTCATCAAAGCTGTGAAGTGTAGATGGGACCTTCCCCATTTCGGGAGTGGCCTCGATTACTGTAGGCACATCCCTCCTCCCCTGTGGCTATGGCTGCATCGGCATTGAACCTGCAGCCAGCAGCCCATGAACTCATGCCTGA
Source organism: Mus minutoides (assembly GCA_902729485.2). NCBI lineage: Eukaryota > Metazoa > Chordata > Mammalia > Rodentia > Muridae > Mus > Mus minutoides. Next base: position 2,677,738 of record LR749607.1, on the reverse strand, counting down.
ACGAAGCTTATCTAACTCTCATGTTTTCTCTATGAGGCACAGAGCTGCCCCTTTGTGCCTCTTCTCACTAGAAAGCACTTCCGTACCATGCCGGGGAATCGTTTGAAACAGTGAAATCATGGGCAGAGAGCATTAAAAATTCAAAAGCACTGAAGCCGAGAGCACGTGAGGCAGTGCTCAACCTGTCACGCTGCAGTGGGGGACATGTGTGTCAGGGACTCAAAAATTTCCTCCACTCTGTGCACCGTCCTTAAATCACCATAAAAGCATCAGGAATATTGGCTTGGAGATTACAAAGAAATTTTATCTAGCAGGAAATGTACAACTATGGGATCTGCAAATCCGCCCCCTCCAGCTGACTCGACTATAAAGTTCCTTGTGGGAAGTCTTGCTAATCGATGCACTTGGCCAAAGGCACACACTTCCAGCTCTCTGTGTGACTCTGTCTAAGTCTTCAGGAAAAGATCCCAAACCAAATGACATGATACAACATTCCACCAGTCTGCTGTCTGGTATGCTCGCCACCATCCACATGTGTGACACAGTTGTAGACAAATATTTGTGGCTTTTGAAAAGGGAGTCCGCGTGGTTGGAAGAAGCCACGACATGTGTGTTGCTTGGCAACTGATGTTTTCTGCAGTCTCATGGAAAGGAAGTCGGCAGAGTCATTAGCCAGATGGACACAGGTCTCTAATCGCAGGGGAGTGAGGCAGAAAAGCTTAGGAGGCCGTGGCTTTTTCAGCCTCGTGGTGATGCTTGGACTCTGCACCAAGGAGCTGAGAAGGCAGGTGGGAAAAGGGTAGCAAAGCCTGCCAGCTGCAGGCTGCGCTGAGCATTCTGAAGGCAACTCAAGGTTCCAAAGAGATTTTAGAATGACTGTCACCACCAAATCAATATGGAGGATACAGGAAGAGAGGCATGAAGACTCTGCCATGGCCCCAGGATCAAGCTAGCTAGAGAGAGCAAAGACGCAGGGTCCTGTGGCTCTGGAGGACTTGGTTAGCGGTAGGAAGGGCAGGCAATGAGGCAGAACGGAGCACACCTGAGAAGAAACCATATCACTCATCCGTGTAGCATCTTTTATGAACACATGGTCCAGCTCCTGCCTATCCGGACCATGTATACTTATTGAAATGACTAAGAAAAAGCAGTCTTGTTTTGGATTAAAGTGTAGAAAACTCTCAGCTCCTCCTGTACCATGTCTGCCTGGATGTCACCATACCCCCACCTTGATCATCATGGACTGAACCTCTAAACCTGTAAGCCAGCCTCAATTATATATTGTCCTTTATAAGACTCGCCTTGGTCATGGTGTCTGCTCACAGCAGTCAAACACTAACTAAGACACCACTGAATATGCCTTGGTTTCTATAATATTCTATAATCTGTAGTTGATGGATAGCCATCTATGGTGCTCCTGAATCTTTTTAGATGTTTCATAGAGTTATGAAACAAAGTCAATCCCATAGAAACTGGCAAGGAGAGAAAATACTTGGCTTTAGAAATCACTGGAGCACCAGGACCTGAGCACAGCCACAGCTCATACCACTTCCGGCCACATACAGAAGTGGTCTGCCCTTGCAAAGGAGCTGCTTGGCTGTTCATGTCCGCTGAGCTAATTAGCTCATTAGGGAGCACAGCTGCTCATTTAAGGAACATTTGTGTAGCACCATCTGACTCAGGTAAGAGCGACTGACAGACAGGAGCCTGGCATTCGAGCAGGGAAATTGACCTGTAAAACTCCAACATGACAGCCATCAATAAAAGGTAACAGCAACTGGTGTGAACAAGATGGCTGACTAAGTACCCCTATAACAGGAACCCTGAAAGACAGCCAAAGTCACAAGTAGACAACTATATTTTGATTTAAAAACAAACTAAATAAACCAAATGAGTGTTCAGAGCACAGACACTCAGGTCAACCCTGTAGTGAGGGGAAGTGCTTGCCTGGTCCTGCATCCCTGCCTAGAACTCTAGTTGAGATCAGCTTAGACACAGGGGCAGGCACTCCTTCCTGTGGGGAAGGCAGTCAGAAGGACCCTGGCCCACAACAGTTACTAACTCTGAAGAGGAGCCCACATTAGAGTTGTGCCTGGAATTAGGCCACTGCTGTACGCTGTGCACCCCAGCCCAGGGCCACTGTTGTACACTGTGCACCCCAGCCCAGGGCCACTGTTATATGCTGTGTACCCCAGCCCAGGGCCACTGCTGTACCCTGTGCACCCCAGCCCAGGGCCACTGTTGTACACTGTGCACCCCAGCCCAGGGCCACTGTTGTATGCTGTGTACCCCAGCCCAGGGCCACTGCTGTACGCTGTGCACCCAAGCCCAGGGCCACTACTGTACACTGTGCACCCCAGCCCAGGGCCACTGCTATATGCTGTGCACCCAGCCCAGGGCCACTGCTGTACCCTGTGCACCCCAGCCCAGGGCCACTGCTGTACGCTGTGCACCCCAGCCCAGGGCCACTGCTGTACGCTGTGCGCCCCAGCCCAGGGCCACTGCTGTACGCTGTGCACCCCAGCCCAGGGCCACTGCTGTATGCTGTGCACCCCAGCCTGATCAGCATCATGACAGCAGCCCAACGCTCTAGGTTGAAGCTGCTGGATGTGCTTTGGAATCATCAACCAGCTTTGTGGACAGTGTGCGTCCACCTACACCTCAGAGAGCAAGCCATGTCCCAAGTCCCAGGCATTATTATAGGTTTGTGGGAACCTGAGTTCAGAACTATATGGCTCTACAGACCTCTGGACACCCCAAGTCTAGAACCTCAAGCCATTGCAACCACTTGCAGGTCATATCAGACCTGATACTGTGACTCCTCATTTTAGAGAAAATAACAACACACAAGCAAATTTTGTGGAGATTAATATGTGCCCAAACAACCATGGGGCCAAATTAAATGAAATGGAAAACAGAAAATATCTAGAAAGTGATAATAGTGAAAAACCTTTACACACAGGATCCCCATGAAAGCAGTCCCAAGAGCCCTTCTTACAGCAATGGATGCTGAAAGAAGAAGAAGAAGAAGAAGAAGAAGAAGAAGAAGAAGAAGAAGAAGAAGAAGAAGAGGAAGAGGAAGAGGAAGAGGAAGAGGAAGAGGAAGAGGAAGAGGAAGAGGAAGAGGAAGAGGAAGAGGAAGAGGAAGAGGAAGAGGAAGGAGAAGGAGAAGGAGAAGGAGAAGGAGAAGAAGAAGAAGAAGAAGAAGAAGAAGAAGAAGAAGAAGAAGAAGAAGAAGAAGAAGAAGAAGAAGAAGAAGAAGAAGAAGAAGAAGAGGAAACTCCATAGTTGAGGGGGTGGGTGTTCAGGGAAGAAGGAAAGAGTAAATTTCAGGACAGAAATAAGTTAAATAGAGACTAGAAAAGTTACAGGATAACTTTGTGTTAAGATCTATTGAGAAAACCCTCAATTATATTGTAAGGAGAGGAGAAGAAAAACAAGAAAAAGGGAGATTAAAATAGTAGTTAAAATCTCTTAACAAAGTAAGACCCAGGACTGGGTGGCTTCATAGCTAAACTCTAAGATTTCAAAGAAAATTAATGCTAATACCTCTTCAACACTTTCAAAATTTAAGTTGTAAGGAATACCTTATGCATATTTTATAGCAGTTGTTACTTTAAACCAGACAAAGACACTAGAGAAAGCTATAGCTATCATCTCTGATAAATAGTGATATAAAATCCTTCGATGAGACATTAGTAAGTTAAATTCAATGCAAACTTTATAGACTATGATCAAGAGAGATTTGTCTCTGGCATGCAAAGCTGCTTTGACCTATGCAAGTCAATCAATGAGATAGTCCATTAATAGACCAAAGTAGGAAATTATCTCCATTTCCCTAATTAGACAAGAAAACCCATCCTATAAAATCCAACATAACTTTTGTAGTTATAAATCTCTTAGGGACTGGACATACCTTTCACTGGTGTCACTGCTGGCTGCATCCGGGAGAGCATCCCCAGCAAAGCACTGGAGCTGACCCTTGTAGCCAAGGTACTGGTTAGCAGTCCCCGGGGGCTTGAGTGTGGGAGAGCAGAGCCTGCCTTGCCTGCTGTGAGTGGCATGGATGCAGAGGTGATGCCCTTGCCCCTTGCCACCTTTGGCAGTTGGGAGAGCTGCCCCAGGGTCATGAGGACAGGATTGCTATCCCTGCCCCTCGCCTGCTCCAGTACTTGAGAAAGCAGGTCTTAAACCTCACCCGGGCATCACAGTAGAGCTGGCCTTGGGTGGAGAGGGTGCACATGAGCTGGCCCTCGTCTGCTGGGAGATGGAGAGGATCCAGGAGGGATGTTCTCCAACACCTGTGGCAGTCTGGAGAGCTGGCCCCAAAGTCATGAGCGCAGGAGAGGAAGCCCCAACTCTCAATGGCTATAGATCTTGAGAGAACGGGCCCTGCACATCACCCGGGCAATACTTTGCCTGGACAATATAGATTAGATAGTAAAGGCACAGGTGAGATGCAAGAGCAGGAGAGGTGGCCCAGCCCCTCTCTGGCTGAAGTGCTTGGGAAAGTAGGCCTCACACCTTGATTGGGCAGTGTGGTGGGGCTGGCTCTGGAAGCATGGGTGTGGGTGAGCCAGCCTGAAGGCATGAGAGCAGAAGAGGTAACCCTCCCCCCTCCCCCCCAACAGAGGCATTTGGTGGCCTAGCGGGAGCAGTGTTGGAAAGCTCACCTTGGAGGTACAGACGAGGGAAAGACAGCAAGCTGAGCAGCTCAGCTACCAGCCAGGCCCAGATGCAGGGCTTTAAGTTGGCCCGCCCCAACATCTACAGCATCTTTGACCTTTTGAGACATGTGAAAGACCAGTCCTGCTGATCTAAGGCTGCAGGATCTCCACGGCATAGGACAATGATAGGATAATCAGGAAGAGTCCCAGTGATGATGTCACTAAAGCCAGAGCCCTGGAACCAGACCAATGACTCACAGCAATGAACATTTGCAAGTAAAGATGTGTGGACAGAGGGGTGTCCTGGGGGACACACTGTGACACTCTACAGCTTCCATGTTGTTTTCTATGCTTTCTTTTATTTGTTTTTTGATTGTTTGTGTGTTTTTTATTTTGTGGGGGAGGTTGCAGAGGTGGATACGAGGAGATGGGGAGAGGACTGGAACTGGGGTGTGTGATGTGAAAGTCCCATAGAATGAATAAAAAGTTTTTTTAAAAAAATTAAAATTAGAAAAAGTAAAACGCACTCTACATAGATAGTATTCAATAAAACTTATACCAACTAGCATGTTTTCCAAGCATGTGGTTGCTCAGCAAACTGCACACATTCCACAGGAACCTTCCGTTCTTTACTTATTTACTATCCCATTACTTCTCATAGCAGTAAGATAAGATGGTACTCTGTGATGGCCAGGGGGAAGAACCTAAATTACTCTAGATACTGTATATCTGCAGGCTGCCCAGGGCATCAATCACTTCACAGCCCTGGCACCCAGGTACTACCTCAGAAATTTGAAAGCTAATCCACACTCTCAGAATCAGTACGTAAATAGCTGACCAACTCCAGAATACAACCATGTGTCAAGATGGAAAACATTGATATAAGCATAAAGTAATAGAGTCAAAAGGATTCTTGGAGGGAGGTCTTTGCATTTCCTAACAAAAGGATCACCATGGTGATGGATGCCATGCTCTGTGCAGGGATGACTTTCAACTGGGGGGAGGGGCTTACTATCTTTGCAGGGCAGCCTGTTTATTTTCAGATAGCCTTATTAGAAGTCTCTTCCTTATGTGTGACTTCAGTCTTCACAACATCAACTGAAGGTCACTAGCTCTGTCCTCTGGGCTCATACAGGGTAAAAACAAGCCCATTGCTCACATTTTTAGACATACTTATCATGTCCTTCCTGAGGGTTCTGTTGCTTAGACACATTCAGTTTTCTTTCTGTTGCTCTTTCAAATGTTTGGTTGGTCACTGAATCTCACAATAAGCCCTTCCCTATCATGCAACTGTGTGTGTTTGTGTGTGTGTGTGTATGTGTGTGTGTATGTCTATGTGTGACTGTGTGACTAGGTGTGTGTTCACATGTGTCATGTGTGTATTTCTGTGTGTCTGTGTGTGTGCATGCACATGTGTATGTGACTGTGACTGTGTGTGTGTATACATGCGTGCATGTGTGTATGTCTGTGTGTGACTGTGTGCATTTCTGTGTATGTATGAGTTTGACTATGTATGTGTGTATGCATGTGTATGTATATCTTTGTGTGACTGTGTGTATATATGTCTCTGTGTGTGTGAGTGGGTATGTGCCTGTTCATGTGTGAATGTATGTGTGTGTGTGTGTGTGTGTGTGTGTGTGTGTGTGTGTGTGTAGATGCGTGTGTGTATGTGTGTATTTACGCATGTGCACTGAATATGTAAGGTGATTTCCTCAATTCTCCACCTTATTTTGGGAACAGGATCTCTTGCTAAAACCTGAATCTCACTGACATATCTCTCCTAGATGGCCAGTGATGGCCAGGATCTGTGTCTCTCTACTCCCCTCATCCTGGGAGTGAAGGGTCCAGATGTATGCTGCTGGGCCACATGAGTGCTGGGGATCTGAACTCAGGTCTTCATGCCTTTGCAGTAAGCTCTTTATTGACTGAACCATGTGCCCCGTTCCCCAGTCACCCAATTTATCATCTCTTCTCTGCATACACTTATGTAGCAAATAATTCAGCTTTGCCTCTCAAAAGAGCTTCCCTTTGTTGTGAGCTTTAGGAGATAAATCTTGTGATAACCATTAAAACCATTTTTGTTTAGGATGGAGGGTGTTCACATCAGATTTTAGGGGAACATGAACCTGATCAACTACAAGGTTTAAGATCATGGCTTTGGGCCATGAGGTAACATTGCTCTGGGATTGGGGTCAACCACGTGGGAAACTGCTCTATGTAGCCACATTAATAGTAGTTGTAGATGTCATTCATGCCAACACTGCTGGTGATAATGTTCAGTGCATATTTCACATGCACATGTTGGGACAGTGACATGTCCAGCAGTTACTGGAAGACTTCCATCTGGAACCTTCCTAGGCCCTACTTCACTCATATATCTCCTTGGAGGGTTGATTAGAGGCCACAGCCTTCTCATGTGATAAGCACTTTAAAAAACCTTTTTATAGATTCTTTGTGACTTTCGCATCATGCACCCAAGCCCATGTATCTCCCTGTCATTTCATTGCTACTCTCCTCCCTTGAAACCTCCCCCACCAAAGAAAACAAAAAAATAAAAATAAGGAAAATTTTAAATAAAAAATAAAACAAACAAACAAAAAACAAACATTTCTCCATGGAAGCTGTGGTGTGTCACTGTGTATCACACAGTGCACCCTTTTGTCCACACTGCTTTACTGGCAAATGTTCATTGCAGTGAGTCCTTGGTCTGGTTCAAGGGCTCTGGCTTCTGCTACACCCTCAATACTGGATCCTCACTGGAACGTCTCTAAGATATCCTGTTGTTACTCTATGTTGTGGGGATCCTGCATCTTTGGTCCTGCAGAACCAGCCCCTCCATGCAATCTAGCAGTTCCTGAGTACTTTTACTGAGTTCTGGAAGTCCTTCTACTGAATGATGGTGTTTTGGGGGTACCTGCTAACCACACAGTTGGTGCCAGAAGTGTGGTGCAGACTCTTCTAAATCTCCTATATCCTTGAACCCAAATAACCAGAAATCTTGGGCAGAACAGCATCCTGGGGACTGTGCCCTTAAACCTTAAAACTCTCTCAGGCTTCTATCAGCTCTTCTAACAAGACTGTAAGAACCTTCATAATGGGAACTATGTTTAGCCTGTATTTATCCAGCCAAAACATATGACTTAACAGCTTTAGGGCAGAACAGAAAAGACTACATTCATTAATAATCACTTCAGCATAACCAGGAACTAGGAATGTCATCACATTAAAGAAAAAGAGCCCTCAAAAAAAAAAGACAGCCAAGAGAACAAATTAGTAGACCAATAGAACAAAAGGCATATATACAGCTGTCCCTTGAGTCAATGAACTGCCAAGAATCGCATATTTTAACAAAGTAAGAGATGCTATGAAAGTTGTGCTTCAACAGTAAGACCTTCAGCACGCATCGCGCATACAAACTGGTCTGACATAGATGAAAGATTGTTAATCAGTCCAGATCAAAAGCACCAATGTCAATACCCTCACCACAGCTAGGTATAACTACTGTCTTGACGTTTTCCCCATTAGTTTGCCACTTCCTTTAAAAATCTTATTGAGTCTAAGAAGTCTTATTATCATTAATCTTCAAAGCTTTGCTACGGACATTTTTACAGTCCTGACACTTGTGAGCTAGTCTCTGCCATGGTCTATGGCTGTTTAATCATGGGGCAGGACTAGGGACCATCTCCATTATGCCAAAGTGTGGCTATCACACATCTTCAGAGTAAAGATGAGATCACTGTACTCTCTGGAAACTTTGCTTCCTTTCAAGTTTCCGTCATTCTTGGGTCAGGAGTACATGTTCATCTTAATGTCAGAGACCTCTGATGGTATTCAAACTGGACTTATGGGCTGATGAGGCATAAAGATAAAGTGAGGAATTGCGTTGTCATGGTAACCTAGAAGCACTTCCCTGATTCTATTCACCCCTGTCCGTGCCCTTGGACTTTCACAGAATTCTTGAGAAGAGAGAAAAATAAGACTACAAATGGAATCTTTGATGCAGTGAAGTCCGATTTTACCCAGTATCTTTTCTTTGGTCTCCCCATCATCTTGATCGCTGCCCTGCCCCATGATCACCTGGGTATCCTTAGTTATAAGCTTAGGTATCTGGAATATCTTTATCCTTTTCTTCAGTATTGGTTTCAGGTAGCAAATGCATACAAAGCATGTATTGGATGTGGCATTTTGATAGGGCCTCTTTTTGTACCTCCCTCTGGGATCTCCCTTTTCAGAGTTGACATCACAGCTAGGTGGGGTTGGTAGAGGGCTGGGGAGATGACACAGTTGACAGAGTAGCTTTCTAGGCAAACACAAGGACCTGAGTTTGTATCTCAGCTCCCTCACCCCCCCCCCCCCCCCCCCCCCCCCCCAGCCAATAAAAACACCAGGTACTGTGGTATGCATCTGCAATTTAAGTACTGGTGAAGCAAACAGGTGGATCCCTGAGATCACTGGCCAGCCATTGTAGCTAATCAATGACCTTTTGGTTCAATGAGAGACTATGTTTCAAAATATAAGCTAGCCAGTGATTGAGGAGGACAGCTAATGTTGACCTCTGTGCTCCCACCCCTCCAGGACCCGCCCCCTACACACACACAGAGGTATCCCAGGCACAGTATGAATGGTAGCTGGTTTACTCTGTAGTTCCAGAAACTCATGTGAGTCCCTTTCCTGCACATTCCTTGGAAAGGGCTAAAAGGGGTTGAACAGGATAGTCCAGGCAGCTAGGCATGAGGCTACATTAGGTTAGAATCATGACTAATTTTAGTTTTCAGAGTCAACTTATCTCATTCTGGTTTCTACATAGAATCAGCAGAGAATACGTGATTATGAATTCCAGGAGTCTTCATCTGCAAATGCTTGACCCTATTCTGACCTCCCACACACTAACCAATGGGATCTCCTCACTCTGCCCCACCAGGCTGCACATCCCTGGGCTTCCCACACACTAACCAAGGAGATCTCCTCACTCTGCCCCACCAGGCTGCACATCCCTGGGCTTCCCACACACTAACCAAGGAGATCTCCTCACTCTGCCCCACCAGGCTGCACATCCCTGGCCCTATTCTGACCTCCCACACACTAACCAAGGAGATCTCCTCACTCTGCCCCACCAGGCTGCACATCCCTGGGCTTTCCCTATGCTATCAAAAAAAAAAAAAAAGACATCTTTACAGTGAGAGAGGTCAGTGGTCAGTGACACATCCTATCAGGAAGGACTCAGCGCAGTCTGTGTGTATGTGTGCATGTGTTTGTATGAGTATGCACATGTGTGTGCACCTGCATATGTGTGTATGTGTGGTGTGTACATGTGTATATGTGCATCTGTAAGTGTGTGTACGTGTATACCTGAGCATGTATATGTATGTGTATGTATGCATGATAGAACACGGGCTTTCACGGGTATTAGCAAAGCTCTCATCCACTGAACTAAGCCCCAAAGGCCCACAAATGGCCTCTCTATGTCTTCAGCTTTGGAAGGCTTTCAGGAGTTCGTATGACATTCAGGGTCGGAATGAGCCTTGTCTTGTCTTCCTGGCCTGGCTCCTGACCAGTGTCCTTTGTGGCACTTGGTTTGGGAATATGTTTATGGGACAGCTGTGACATCCTTCTGCCAAAAAGCCTATCACTTTCTCACATTCTTAGGTAAAACTGACTTTCACCTTTTTTCCATCCACTGTGACATGGTATCTTATTGAGGTTTCATTTGCACTTCTCTGGTGACCCGAGCAATTACGGTCGCTTTCATGTGCTCAGTGGCCATTTTCATGTCTTCTACAGAGAAACTTCTGTTAAAGTTCTTTGTCCACTGTTTAAGTGCTTCTGTTGTTGTTTTCAATCTCTTGGTGGTATCTTTTGATGTATAGGTGACTCTTCATTTTTATATAACACTTTTTTAGACACAGATCTTAATTTTTTTTTTGTATCTGTGGCTCACAACCCTTCCAATATGTGGTTTTGCTGCAACAATCTTGCCAATTAAAGCGACTAAGGATGTGCAAGTGACAATTGCTCGATATGGTCTTTATTACCTAGAGGGCACTCCCAGTCACAGCCCAAGAACTGTGAAAGGCCATTTTCCCATACATGGATGCTATGGGCTTTCCTGTCTACGTTCCTTTTGAGTCAGGGTAGAATTTAAATTTCGGGAGGCGACAAGAGCAGTGCTTGCTGCAGTGGCTTCTGGGTATTGTGTGGTTTAGAGAAACAAGATCCCAGGGTTCTCACAGGATGGGCCAACTGTGCTGCCATGAACAGGCCTCAGAGATTGGTGGGAATTGAAAGGATACTGGGCTGAAGACTGGTTTCCACCACAGGTACACGTGTAAGGAGAGATGGAACACAGAGGCGGCCATTCACACACTTTAATAACTTCAGAGAGAGCCTAGGAAACTTTAATGAGGGATATAGGCAGGAATGAGACATTAAAAAATGTATTGTGTTATAAGAGTACATTTCCCTATGATTCTAGTTTTTCTTGGTCATAAGATAGGCTACTATTGTGTGGGATTTACATTTTGTTAAAATTAGATTATGAGTAGTTATTTGTACCTGGGCTGGGCTTCTATGTCAGGGGCACAGTGGTCCTGTTCCACCCACAGTGCCAAAGTCAGTTACTTGAGTTAAAAATACAGAATAAATGTGATTCGAGTTCAGGGTCTAATCTACTCTTGTCTTTCCTTTCCATTCTTCCCAGAGTCGATCGTAGAATCCAGAGCCATACAAGTGCTAAGAAAGGGCTCAGGCCCTGCTCCTTACTCCCGGGTTCCCTGAAGACGCCTTAACGGACACATTTCTCAAAGTCCTGCTGACTGGATCCATAGACTAGGAGTTAAATGTACCTTCTTTCCTCAGGTCCTTTTGTTTGGTTGGGTTTGGTTTTGATTTTGTTTTATTTTGGGAGGGGGTTGGTTTCCCAGTTAAAAGTCAATGCTTTTCTGAAGCATCATGAAGGGCCTACTCTGTGGGCTGGCAGATGTCCCAAATACCATAGAGGATGCTGGCTTCTTACAGAATGAGGGCAAAGGTCTGTTCTTCCCATATCCAGGCCTAGCATGGGGTCTAACATAGTTATCTTCCTATAAACATTCAAGCAATTATCTAATGGCTAAACTTATCCATTAGGAGAAGACTTCACCCATGAAACTTCGTAAATCCACAACATCTAAGTCTTAGAATCTAAGATAACTTTCTCTGTTGTTGTCTGAAGGATCCAGTGTTAGAAGAAAACTAACTGATCTGGGGTTCCAGTGAGCACCACTCCTTCAAAGCTCAGTCTCTTCTGTCTGTGTAAGAGCAGACTGGCTCTCTCAGTCTCAGAGCAAGCTGGCCTGCTTGGGTCTACACATATCACAGTCCTCAATGGCATATTTTAGGAAGGACATTTACATGCAGGGTGTCATCTTAAGGAGTGGGCACAACATTGTCCCCAAAGAGAAACCAATAGATCCGCTATTGTGGTCTTAATCTGATGGCAAGTTTCTGGTCAGCTCATCAATACAATGTGATATGTACATGTTATGAACTCTTAGCTATTCTTAGGTAGATACCCAGATATGAAGTTCACAAGACTTACTGAGGTGTAGCAGCTTGTCTTGGCTAAAAGGGGCTAGTCAAACTTGTTGGCATAGTCTAATACCTTTGACATAGACAATATAAATATGTGTCCCAGAAAGGGTGGCAAGTACCATCCTTGCTTGGGGCTAAATATAAAGGGAGCCACCTGTGTGGTGGGATTTAGGGTTCAAAACTTTTCTATTTTATGTTGCTATATGAGTATATGCTAAGTGTGTAGTATCCACACAGGCCAGGTGAGGGTATCAAATCCCCTGGAGTTGGACTTAAAGGAGGTTGAAGGTCACCAATGTGCGTGCTAGGAAGTGAACTCAGGTCTTTTGGAAGAGCTGCAAGCAAGTAATCTTAACTGCTGAACAACTCCAGCCCATGGTAGGATTTTGGAAGAGCTTGTTAGAAAGCTCCAAAGGGCCCTGTTCTTAGTCCCTTGCAGGGGCATACAGAATGTTCTGTTTAGACACACAGGTAGTTTTGGAGTCATTTGCTCAGCAAACATGCATTGATAACCTGAGATATTATTGGCTCTCTACCTGCCCTGGAAATACAAACACATGTGAGGCAGACAGGATTATAGTACAGACCTTATGTGTCCTGGGATGCCCAGAAGTCTTGGTTTTATATTATCTTGTATCCCATCTGTTTATGAGAGCCTGGATTTCTTCTCACTTGCCATTACAAGACTTTCACCAAAATAGGATGGGTAGTATGGGCGGACCTTCTGGCTTGCTTTCCATATAGGAGGTGTGAGGTCATACTTTACAGTATTAGTTCTGCTAAACTGAGAAATACCTTCTTTTGAATGTCTTTCTAGCTGATATACTCACACAACTAATAACTGTGCTGAGATCAGTTCTACCAGAGAAGCATGAGCTTCAGTTATAAAAATCCATTAGATTCCATCAGAATGCAACTGAATAACAAAGTCTATGTGAGGAAAATTGGTTGGATCTTAAATTTCAGAGAGCACACAGTTCTCTCTTTGCTTTCTGTCACTAGTTAGATTTGAAAAATATTTGAGTAAAATGGAATAGCACAAAATTGCTTATAGCAGGTGTCTTTATAGTGGACAAAACAAAGCAGTCTTCATATCTCAAATCTGAGTGTTAAAGTTTTAGAAACAAGTCTTCTAAATTAGAATTGAATTTTTTTCCAAACTAAACTGCAATACGTAATGAAGTACTCAATAATTGAAAGAAGAAAACCTCGGGCTTTGAGGCTGGTAATGAATTGCAATTATTAAAGACAAAGCCTGAAAACAGAGGACCCTGGGATACAAAGGACAAGAGTTCAAGCTACATAAAGGATTAAACACGAGAAATTTTGTAGCTCTTTTTTTCTTTTCTGAAAATTGATGTATAATTGTTTCTTACTTGAGAAAAAAATGTATCCTACTGAAACAAATATACTATAGATCGTAGGGCACATAGATTTCTAGTGTGCCAAGAGAAAGGAAAGTTGCAGTTATCAAAATACACAAATAATTTTATATGCTATGACACAAAAATCATAGTGGTCTTAAGATAACCGTTGAAAAATACAGCATTAGGGAAAACAGCACTGCCATGATTACATTTCAGAGACTATAACAAAAATACTGGGGCCAATCAACTTAAAGGGTGGAAAGGGTTATTTGGACTCACGGTTTCAGAGATTTCAGTCGACAGCCCATTGGCCTTGTTGGCCTGTGGTAAGATCAAATATTTGTGTGTGAGGGAGCAAGGTTGATCACCCTTTGGGAGCCAGGAAGCAAGGGGTAGTGATGGAGGACAGAGTGCCAATATCCCCCTCAAGTGCACTCTCCAATGACCTAACTTTCTTCCACTAGCCTCTACCTGGTAATGGTCCTGCTACCATTAGCACTGTGGCCTGGGACCCAGCCTTTTCATACATGGGTCTTTCAGGGACTCAGGCAGTCAGAAGCATTGCAAAATCCTAGTCAGATAAGACAGAGGCAGAGCAAAGCACATTAAGCTATAGCTGAAACAATTTTCCTTATTCTCCTTAACATTCAGAGAAGCAATCAAGACGTTTAACTGTTTTTCTTTGATGTGCAGAGATATTTTTCATTGTGTAAGAATGTTGGAGAGTAAAGTTTGCACGTGATCTTAGTCAACAGGCTAAGAAGCCGTCAGAGTAAATTCTGAAGGGATGGACTGGACTGTCTTGTGGATCACCCAGGTATCCAGAGTCTACGTTCAGATACTCACTTCTCAGAAGAGAGAGAATGTGTGAGTGACAAGGAAAAGGAACAGTCTGCTAGTCAGGTCCCCAAGAGACCTTTCCAAGCACAATCACACAGTGTGGATAGCTGTAAAAGTCACATTAAATGCACTGTTGAGCTTGCAAAAGAGCAAGACAATCTCTAGTCCAAGTCAGGAACTCGGGAGAAGGAGAACAGCTATGCCTGCTTTCACTAGGAAGCTGTTTGTCAGCCAGGCACTCTCATGTGCTTTGGTTTTCATATGGCCTGGGCTGGAGGTAGGGTTGTGAACTAGAAAGACAGAGCCCCAGACCAGTCCAATATGGATATTTTATTAGGAAATTCTCCTTCTCCAACAAATGTTCCTCTCCCATATTGAGGACATGATTTTCTTGTCCTCTAAATCATCAAAACAGTGGAATGGAAATTGTCTTAAGAATTTGGAGCCTCGGTCTGAATCACACGCAGGCCGATCGTCTGGAGTCTCAGGATCTGGGTGGTCCAAAATATTTCAAGCTGAGAATACAATTTAGACTATCCTTAGCTGGCACCTCGTAGAACTAAATACAAACACTCTGTAAAGTAAACCCTTCTTATCCAGGTCTCAGGAATAAAATGCCAATGCAAAGGAGCAGTCTCCAGACAATAAACACAGGAGGGCAGGAGGTACCAGGAGATAGATCCAGCAGGAACCGCAGATGGCCGGTTGAGATGAACACATGGATTTCAAGTAAACAACAGAAAGTTGATTAACATCTTTAAGGAAATTAAGATGTTCAAAGAAATAAACAACAACAAAATGACCAGGAAGGACCAATTCCTGCTCTGGGCTCTGTTTAAAAAACAGACCTGGGTCTAGCCTTCAACTTTAAATAACTAGACAGCCAGACAAAATATAAGGGGGAAAAATGGAGGGTGGGGTTGGAATTGAATAACAACAGGTAACTGAGATGCAGAGGGAACAGCCTTTGAGAAAAGGGAGGAGTATCAGAGACTGGGAGTATCCCCAAATGTAAGGATAAGGAACAAAGATCAGAATTTGGGGTGGTGGGGAGCAGGACACCTGAAAATTAAACAGCAGAAAGCAGAGAGCCTTCGCTGCTCTAAGTTGTTGCCTATTACCTAGGGCAGTGGCTTTCAGCCTTAGTGACTCCATTTACAAAACAGCGCACTGTGCCCATTTTGAGAGCTCATGCAGTCAAGAGAACATGCATAAGAACAGCATCACCCGGTGTCCTGCATAGGCTTACAGCTCAGCATCACCCTGTGTCCTGCATAGACTTACAGCTCAGCATCACCCTGTGTCCTGCATAGGCTTACAGCTCAGCTAATCAAGCATTCGAGAGGTCACCATCTCTGGGCTTACCAAATTAAATCAGGAAACATGTTGACACAGGGGCCTGTCAAAACCTGTCAGCGAAGCCTGGCCTGTGAACTTACAGAGCTCACCATACCAATGAATGGTTGCACAGTGATATCAGGGATCATGTGTATGAATGAAAGTTCTCAGAAAAGCTGCACCTTCACACTGAAACCTGGAAGGCTCACTAATGGATTGGATCTTCAGTGACTGTAGAGAGGTTGGAATGTTGCAGGTCTGGAACAGAACTATAATTTATCTCTGGCTCTCTTTAGTCCTCTGAAGAGCCCTCCTTTGCCTACTTTTGTGTTGCCCCTAACATCCTGTGGCTAACAGGTAAGAACCTTTTGGAAGGTATTAGCTTAACAAAACCCTAGATTGCACCAACCAGAAGGCTGTATGAGTCATCAGACAGCATCTGAGCCTCCAGCAGCGCTTTCTCAACTTTTCTTTAACTGCCTATTAAATGTTCCCACCAATGTGTTTAAAGAGTGTTTTATGGCTTTGTTCTGTTACTATAAAGTCTTCATGAAACTGCTTCCACATTGAAAGGCTGGCATTTGGGGAGCCCTACACCTGTGTTCCTAGGCCAAGGTCATCATAACTGGCTTCCTATCCTATCCTCCTCTGAGCTTAGAGTCGTGGGTTTTGTGTGGACGTATAAACACAGAGACCCTCACTGAGATGACAGACACCTGTCATCAGAACATTCAGTTCACATGCCAGGGAGCAATCGCGACAGTCTCCTGGATGTATCTCTCACATGATGCAGCCCCTTGCATTGCTCTTTTTCTGGACCCAAATCGACAACAGGGTCCATTCTGCCTTAGTTAACTAAGTACTTGCCATGCCCCTCTTCACACCTGCATGAGCTCCTAGATCTTACCTTCAGTAAGACCTCCTCTGACACTGCCAGTTCTGTAACACTTTCATCATCAGTCTAACACACACACACACACACACACACACACACACACACAAGCACGCACACATACACTCACTCACATATATACACTCTCACTCACATACACACATATACATATACACTCACATACACACTCACTCACATATACACACACTCACTCACATACACACATGCACACATATACACACTCAATACACACATGCCACATGCATATACACACTCACACATATATACACTCACATATATATATAAACTCGCACACTCACACGTACGCTCATATATACACACACACTATTGTATGAAAAGGAGTGTGTGATTCAAGAGTTAATCTCACTAAGCAAGCCTGGAATAAGAGGACCTGTGATTGCCAATGACCAGGTGAATCAAGAAGACTCAGTCGTATAAGTGAAGAAAAGCCAAAAAAATTGGCTCAGTGTGTGAATTTACTGCCACCCACTAGTCTCTGACCATGGGGGAAGATGCAAGCCTGTCTATGCTTGTGACAGCACATTTGCTGCCTGGAGTGACAATGTCACTATTCACTGTGGAGCTTTTTGTGTGAGCTCTAGATCTTCACACAAGAAAAAGCAGTCCAGATCTCAGATAGAGACACAGTCAGATAGTCCGAGGAGCAGGAATATACCGTGTGTTTAAGCAGACAGAGTCATCAGACTGAGCTCCACAGGGTAGTGTTTTGATCATGGAGGCAAGTTTGTTGTGTTGGGTCGATTCCCATTTGTAACTAAAGACACAGGATCAAGTTGTGTCAGCCCAAATGAGTATATACCAATATGGAACCCGGGGGAGAGGCTGTCATAATGGTGATGAGTTCATACGACAGGGGACTGAGTGATGCAAACAAAAAAACCCAGAATTGTTCTGCAGCGACGTATTGGGAGAGAAGACCTCAGGACGGCTTTGAAGCAGAGATGGCATCCTGAGGAGGCCCTGGGGACCACGGGAAGGAATACACACTTTAAAAAATCATGTATATATGTGTCTCAGTGCATGTGTGTGGAGACCAGAGAACAACCTCCGTTGTCATTCCTCAGGGACTGTCAACCTTGTTTTTCTGTGACAGTCTCTCACTGGCCTGGAACTCAACAAGCAGACTGACAGACTGAACTCTCAGGAAGGCTCGTGTTTCAGGGCACAAAACTAGGGAGTGTGTGCTTACAAATGGGGGAGGGGAGGTTGGCTGCCAAACTGAGAAACCACTTCCTACAAATTTGTATTGACCTTACTTGTATGAGGCAGTAAGAAAGAGCAGAGTAGCAAAACCAAATAGCATCTGGGGTTGTGGTCCTAAAAGGCCAAGTGAACATCGTCAGGTGTCTTAAAGTCTGCTGCTCTTCACACCAGTGGTGACTTCACCCAAACCATCTCTGTCCCATGACGTCTCTATTGTTCCAGAGTGAAGCTCGGCTTTGCTTTGGTTAAAGCATCATGAGCGTCATTAGACAACATGGCACAATTTAACTGTTCCCGTGAATAAATCTATTTGAAAATTATTCAATTACACAACAGAATGAATTATCACCTCATTTGCATGAACCAAAAAAAATCTATTAATGCTCAATTGAGCCTGAATCAGTTGTGAAACAGGTGAGAATTTATGGTTGGATACTCTGATTGAAGCTCAATTAATGTTCAAGGCAGTTTTTTTTAACAAATTAAGCCCTGACTCATTTGTATGCTCTGTCCTTTCCAGTGCCTAATTGTGCCTAAATCAAGCTTTCCTTGAGTAACCACAGAGCCCTCGGGGTGCCTAAGGGCATCTTGGGCTCCTCTGTGCACTGGCCTGGACTAACCAAAAGACATCCTCCTTCAGCTGTTGGCTTTCTGTAATGAACAGAATGGCTTGTGACGTGACAATTTGTTACCATAAAAGATAACCATAAGCTGTGGCTTTGGAGTCTCACATCTAGCTCAGTAGTTTATCACAATGGGTATCAGCCAATCTCTCCATCAATACAACACAGGGCAGAGCATCTGTGAAGGAAGGGTTTTGGCTCTGAAGGGAGGCAGGAAAACCTGGTTAAGCATTGGTAGTAGAAGTAGGTAGATGAGGAGAGAGATGGCAGCTTATCCAGGTCAGCTAAGGCAGCAGATGCCTTATCTCCTTCTTCCCACCCACCCCTTCTTCCCTTTGTGCAGGCTAAGGGCTAGTGTGCACATAATTGTCACGTATCACACTTAGGTGTTTCATGGCTTCTCCCCAGCCCCCACCCATGCCCCAGAGCTATCATCAGCTATATTGTTCCCAGCGCCCTACCTGCTACCAAGACCCACTGAATACTCTTGAATGGAGAAGTGACTGGAATGGATAAGTGGGTTAGTAAAACTTGAACATAGACTCCACATTTCTGCAGCTGGCTCTTGTATGTGTTTGGTAGGCGCCATCAGACCCTGGGGGACGGGTCCCTTGAACTCCTCTGGTTCCCATAGGCTGATCTGAATGACACTGACCTCCATGAAAAGCAGTTATGTATTATGAACCAAGTGGGCTCTAACATGCAACGTGAACTTTCAATCCGGCATGGAAAGTTCCTCAGCAGAACCTTGCCCCACCCCACTCTCCTAGTCTACACATATATGGCCTTCCTCAGCCTCTATAGCATGTTACACACAGGCTCTGCCTTAAAGCTTCTCCTGGTGTGGCTGCCATTGTTGGTGTTCTGTGAAGGATGTGTCTCTAACAAATGCATCATACCCTGGTCTACAGGACTAACAGACACAGCTGGGAGCTCTGCGGCAGCTCCTCCTGAATCCCTTCAACCTCAAAGAGTCCCCCTAGTTTCCTTAATCTCACCTCAATCTTGTGCAGAGAGTTTAGAGTTAGGCTCTCTTATATCTGTGTCAGGCATCACCCTGTGTGCTGGGTAGGAGGGCTGAAGGCTCCAATGTAATGAAAGGAACTCATAATCCACTTGGCCCAGAGAAACACCTTTACAAGCCAGAGAGGAAAAGATGCTACGGTGGTGCCCGCTGAACCCAGATCATAAAAGTTTAGAATACGCTCACACACACTGGCCTTCTCACCTTTGAAATGTGTGTTCTCAAAGGGCCTCCCAGACATTTTGTCCATGGGATCTAATTTTGTTTCAGAAGTGGAGGGCAAGAATGAATCCTCATCACAAGGTTGAAAATGGGGGCTGAAATGGTCCCTGAGCCCCAGAAGTGGTGCTGACACCTGTGTTCCCTGGCTTCACCTTGAGTTCAAATGGCTCTGTCAACCCAGGTGGCGGTGGCAGTGGTGGTGTCTCATTTGGAGACCACAGCTGTCCCGCTCCACCACACTTCTTTGGGAGCTCAGGGTGAAGAAAGTTGACAAATTCTAGTCGTGTGACTGATCGTCTCATCTGGAAGTTCCTAATGCTTCTACTCTCAGCTAGATGCTTGAGGAAGCTCATTACCGCAGGCCTAGCAAAACCCTGGCACCATCCGCACCTCCTGCGTGCGTATCCCTTCATTACTAAGCTGCTATGCTGCCAAACTTCAGGTCCCAGCAGATGATAACCCCTTCTACTTATAGGGCCCTGGGCGCCTGCTCTCTCAGGAACACCTCAGAGACAGCGCCATTCCAGGGAAGGAAACCCACAACCATGGTCTTATCTGTCAATTGTGGGCAACACCCAGCTCTCTGGTTTGGGAAACAGACCCATTTTTCTTGCTGGAGCTCCCAGGCAAAGTAGGAGAGCTGTATGGTGTAGGTGTCATGGGGATATGTGGCTTTATTGCTGATGGGGGATGTGAGATGGCTTCACAGACTCTCAAGACAGGTGAAATGGCTGTGACTGGCTAAGTTCCTCCATGGCTAGCACTGAGTGAAGCACCCAGGCCACTGGGCTCCATTGCTGGATATTTGAGCCCTGTTTCCTCTGCCCTACTGAACATAGTTTGTGTGTGTGTGTGTGTGTGTGTGTGTGTGTGTGTGTGTGTGTGTGTTCTGTCTTGTTACTGGGGGCTGAACGTAGCCTGCACAGGCTGACCAAGCAGTCTACCACTGAGCTGCTAAGCTGTGTAGCACCCCTCTACCATTTTTATTTTTTATTTTGAGGCAGAGTTGCACATGAAGTTGCCCACATTAGCCTTGAACTCACAATCCCCCTGCCTCTACCACCAGAGTAGTGAGGATCACAGGCCTGCATTACAAGGCTCAGCTCTTAACATTGCCGTTTGACATTTGATTGAGCCCTGGTTTGTGGCTTGGGTCTGGAATGAGGGACTTCTTTTCCATTTTCTTCTTTGTATCACGGTCCACTTTGCCACTAGCACCTAGCCACCAGTCTCAGTTTGATGGTTTGCATATGCTCGGGCCATGGAGTGGTACTATTAGAAGGTGTGGCCCTGTTGGAGTAGGTGTGGCCTTGAAGTAGGTGAGTGACTGTGGGTGTGGGCTTTAAGACCCTCATCCTAGCTGCCTGGAAGCCAGTATTCTGCTAGCAGCCTTCAGATGGAGATGTAGAACTCTCAGCTCCTCCTGCGCCATGCCTACCTGGGTGTTGCCTTGTTCCCACCTTGAAGATAATGGACTGAACTTCTGAACCTGTAAGCCAGCTCCAATTAAATGTTGTCCTTATATGAGTTGCCTTGGTCATGATGTCTGTTTACAGTAGTAAAATCCTAACTAGGACACTCAGCTTAGTCTTCATAAAAACAGGTGAAGTCAAGGAAGCCACCTGGATTACACACTGGACTCTCTGGCCCCTCCCCAGTCTAAACTCTCGCTTACAAGCCTCTATATTCAGGCTTTATGGACCATATGGTCCATGGAGACTTCATATCCATTGACAAGTGTTCACTGGACATTGACAACCTTCCAGGCACCACATTAGGCAGCAGCATGACACTGGGAGACAGCGACATGGCTCTGATTTGTAACAGCTGTGTGAACTTGAACTAGGAACTCAACCTCTCTATGCTTCAGTTTCGCAATCTTTGCTGTAAGAATGCCGGTTATAAGTAGATATCCGTAAAGCATTTAGAATAGCCTGCGTGGCTTAGTAAGAGGTATTATCTCTATGTTCTCATTGAGAAGCTTCTCTCACAGAGAGCTAGTTTATACGCCACGCTAACTGTCTGTCGTGTAGCCGAAAAGCCAGAAAATAAGTACTGGAAACAATTTTCTCCTTCTTCCTCTGATCCGGCAGTTCATAAATTAGCTTCTATTCCCTTTGAAAGGTCGAGAGGGGGAGATCCGTGCTTGCTTCTTCCTCTCTAGTCATGAGAGGGGGAGCCCGAGCACAACAGTGTCCTTCTGTCTCCTTCCTCTAGACTGTGCCCTGCCTTCCTCTCTGGAGTACCATGGCTGTCTGAGAAAGGATCAGGCACTGCTGATCTGAGTCTGAGTCCTGGGACCCCTGTGGAGGGGCAGGGAGAGCCCCCTCTGCTCTGCTGGATTGAGAGGGTTTGGGGTTTCAGTTCCTAGTCCACTGCTAGCTGACTTCTAGAAGGAGGAGAGATCCATTGGCAAGTTCAGAAGTTAAGCTAAGATAAAGTCAGAAGCCAAAGGGAAACTGAGGAGTCTCCTGGCTTCTATCTGGTCCTCACGAGGCTATGCTTCTCTATCTAACAGTGGTTAACAGCAGTGGGCAGAGAAAAATACCAGCTATGATGTTCTGGCCATACTGGGGGTCCGACTTGGGGAGGAGTAATTCTGCCGACCAGAGAGGACCGATCGAACTTGGGAGTATGAGAAATGATGAGCGAACCCAGGCTGCAGCCCAGGGGAATCCACACCACATCGTTTCTCCCCGAATGACTTGCACATATCACACCAGAGGAGTTAATCAACAGACAATTGCTGCCTGGGTTGGTAAAAAAAAAAAATAACTGTCTCTGTAAATTCTATAATGAACTACAAAAATACCAACAGCCAGGGAAAGGCAAGTAGGGAGGAATAAGAGAGAGAGCGGGATACTGAAAAATCTCATAAAAAAAGAACTTCTTCCTGTGTCCCAGGGATGCTCTGAGCTCGCTCTCTGTGCTCCCTAACAGTCATTAAAATGTATAAAATGAATGTTTTTAAAGCAGCAATACTAAGAATTATCACTGCTGCAGTTGCCTGGCAACCTGAGACTTTGGTTATTTTATTTCTAAACAGGGAATGCTATAAACTGGTATCCGGAGTTTGTGCAAATAGTTCTAAATTGATGTTCTCCCTGTAAATCAGGGGAGATAATCCAGCATTAATGTGCATTTAGAGGAGGTTAAATATGCACATGTGCGCTTCTCTCATACACACAGATCCTTATACGGGAGCTTCTCCCCAATTTCACGCTATCTTGAGTCAATCTTAGAGCTGATATTCTTTTGCATTTTTTCCCTGACAAGTATCTATTTAATTTTATGGTACCTGTAAGTAATCTACATTCAATTCAGAGGAACAGGACTGTGTGATGGCAGGGGTATGGGGTGTCACGGCTAACAGCAGTTTGTAACATGTGCCCCAGTTTTCCACAACCCTTCCAGTCCCCCAAACTTCTTCAGTGAGTTCTCAGTTCTGAGAAAATGGAGAACCCCCAAATCTATCAGACACTAGGAAGATGAGTGATGAGACTTTTAAGGCCTGTGCCTGCAGTGGTGGCCCTGTGCAGCCCAAATGGCAGACCTGCTGGCACACCTGGTGTCTGCAGGCATCTGCACCCCACTGCCTCTCAAATGAGCAGAAGTGTTAACATTTTAGGAAAAAAACTGTCTTTGTGTATGAAACACCAACCCTCTGCCCCCCTGAGTCTCTGACTGGCATTTGGTTTTAGCATTGCCTGCTGGTTTGAGGGGATTGCTGTGTTCAGGTGCTCCGAAGTCCTTAAAATAATATTGAGCCTTGCCCTACTTGAGCCGGAGGAAGCAAGAGTTCCCGCTATAGGCTGCAAAGGGATGCTCTGGCCCTTTGGTGAGACAGAGACTTCTGGAAGTAGATGCTACCTGGAGTACTTGCTTATTTATAGTCTGATGTTTGACAAGAGACTAGCCCCAGTGCATTTCAAGCTTGGTGGATGTTGGTATTCTCTCTGGACTCCACCCCCACAGTTACCTGGCAACAGCCAGGTAGTCCTGACCCACTATAAAAGGGGCTGCTTGGCCCCTCCTCTCTTTCTTGTCTCTCTTGCTCCTATTGCGCCCCATTCCCTTCTCCTCCTCTCTCCATGTGGTCATGGTTGGCCTCTACTTCTCTACTCTCTCCTTCTCTCTGCCTTTCTCTGCCTCTACTGCTCTCTTAACTCCCCTCCCCATGACCTGAATGAACTCTATTCTATGCTATATGTGTCTGGTCCCTCAGGGGTAAGGGATGCCTTGGCATGGGCCCCGCCAAGGCACCCCCTTCCCCCAAACCCTGCCAGAGCATATTCTTATATTTCTTTCTCTTTTTATGATCGCAACAGTGGAGCCATTCCACCAGAGAGGGAAGTGAAACACACACATTTGTGACAACCATGAGTAAATGGGGGTGCTCTGGCCACAGCACAGAAGGAGCTCACAGCTTCCATTACAGGTGGCTATGTGGCACCATGTCCCAAGTTGGCAGAGAACAGCATCATAAACAGACACAAAATTAGCGTGATACAGGATGATATTCCAAGATCTTACAAAGCAGGCATCCAGACATTAGCAAATAAATATCTGTGGTTTAGAAGCAGAGTACAAACGCCCTGCTGACAAAATGAGCGCATAGGGCCTTGGGACTAAACTCCTTAAATAGCAAAGGGATTAAGAGGGCTTTCCTGAAAAGCCCCTAGAACTCACTGCAGGACAGTTTGGAAGCAGCTTTTCAAGAACTGACCTGTGCAGAAGTGGCCATCTCAACAGGACAATGACCTTAGTGTGCCACAAGCTTCCTCACAGAATGTAACTCTCCCAGAACAGAGACAAGACCAGTGAGGAGCCACAGGGACTCTCTAGGCCCACACAAGAGGTCATTCCAACACCCAGCCTCTTTCTCATTATCAAACCAACAAGCAGCCTGTTGTCCTTGCTTTCACAAACATTCCCAGCTACAGACCCATCAAGGAGGACCATAGATTTATACAAAAAAAGGTCTCTTGTCTCTTTAATGGTCAATTCTCAATTAAAAAGCTTCATCATTTTGCACCAACACAAGTAGGATGGGTTGGCTCCTGTGAAGTATGTAATGAGCCCCTGTTCGTATTGGATTGTGTGGCTTATTAAAGTAATGGTTTCTCCAAATGCAGTGACAGTTATAAATGAAGTTATGAGCTTTGGGGCTTGAGAGATCAGTGTTCGAGGAATATGCTTTCTCAGGGCTTGTACCCATCACATGACAACATCTAAAAGGGACGAGGCTCCCTTGTAGGGAACGTAGAATTCCAGGGTCTCTAGAAAGTCTGTGATCCTCAGAAGGGCTGGGATATCAGAGCACTTTAGCTGAAGCCAAGTTCACCCTGACAGATCCTTCCAGTGGCCCCCTCGGGGACCAGCTCCCAAAATGAATGCCTAGAACCCTGGTTTGTGGAATGAGAATTCCTGCTAATACCTCTGCTCATTTCCCAACCCCCTGCTTTGTCAGTTGTGGAGATTCCTAGCTCCTCGCTGTGCAAGAAGTGGTGAGAAATAGCAGACAACTATAACGAATGAGCCTGGGAGAAAATTTGCAAATGTGCTGTCAGAAATCTCAGAACAAGGACAGATTTCCCTGGGTGTGAGACTCCCCGAAGTAAGAAGAGAGCAATTTGTGCTTTCTGTCATTGCTGAGCTGACTAGGGGGCTGGTGCCCTTGCTGATCTCCTTGTGCCGCTCCCCATGTACCCCCCTCCCGCCCCATGCTTTTCTGAATGGTGTCACTATTTAGGATTGATAAATGAATGGTACTGGGATTGGCCAAGGCAGCTTGTGCTGCATAATGGCCGAGGTGGGGAGCTGACTCCGCGCCTGCGCCTGTCATCTGCAGGGGCAGAACCATTCAGAGCACATCGAGGGTGCTTGTGGGAGCACGCGGGATGGGTAATGAATCCCAGCTCACTTTCAGGCGTGCTCACATGACAAATGGTCCGGTACAATGATGAAGAGAAATGGAGACAGGCTATATCCCCTCTGTGCACATCCCAGTTAATTTCCCAGAAGCAAACACGAGTAATGCTGCTTCTAAGCAGTTGTCTAGGGTGACAGATGAAGAGTGGGGGGAGGGGGAGCCTTGTGTTTTGGAGAGGTGAGGGGGGAGGGCAAAGAATATGAAGTTTGATTTTCTGGGATTGCTTTTTCCCCTGAAAGTGAACAGAAGACTAGGAAGCCAGCAGCCAAGAAACATATCCTTGCCTGGAAAGCCAAAGCAAAGATAAGGCTTGCTGCCCAGAAAGGTTTAGTCTGCTAATATAATGCAGCATAGCATGGCTCTAGAGTGCTGTCTTCTGATGAAGGAAATGTGGACTGTCCTGCTGGGCTGAACACCCTGCTGTGTAGAGGCAGCCAATATCAGGCAGAGCTTGATGAGAGCAGGGACCAGCCAGACACTTGACCTCAACGACTAACCGTTTCCCAAACTGAGAAAAGCCACACAGTTTGATCTTGTCACCAACTGCCTGGCAGATTTGAATAAATCTTTGTCTTACCTTTCCTGTATTCTGAAAAAGAATCATTTCTAGTCGACTGATCAATCAGTTTGCAAATGAGATTCATAGACACCAAATACTAACTAAGTCTATGCCGCGGCTGAGAATACAAGAAAATGTCAGAACAGAAGTCTTTCGGAGCTTCTGCAAGATGGCGGTCACTATGGACCAAGGGATGGCAGGACATTAGATGGCTGCTCAGGCCACCCTGCTTGCTGACACTGAGCAGTATGCTTCCCAGCAAGCTTCTGGTGATTTGCTAGGCAGGATCAGGGTCACTGACGGAAGCTTGTGTCCACAGCTAATGGCTTTTAGGGTCAGGGGACCACTCCTTGACGTGGTCTCATGCAGACACAACATTTATGTTAAGCTTATGTTTACATACAATACAAACACTTTGCTCGTCACCTGTGTGGCCGAAATGTTAGGAAGGACTCTCAGAATCAAGCAGGATGTCCGGAGGGGCTGGTGACATTCTACTACAGTTTGTCAGCTTTCCTAAGAGGGCAGGTGGCTGGCCATTAGGACTAGCCGATGCTACAAATATGTTTAACCTAACAAGAGACCTTGAGCTAGTAATACAAACAACTCACGGGGTTTCCCTATGTGTTTACAGTGGAACCGAACTGTAACCAGAGGAAGTTACCTTTACCTAATCAAAAATTTCCATATGCTTACATTTCTCAGCCCTCTCACCATCAATTCAATACTTTGAATAAACCAGGCATGATCTAGCCAGTGACCTTATTGCAAAGAGGCATTTTTAATTATATCTACACGATGGCCCAGGAAGTTGTACGTTCAAAGATCTGAGCCTCATTTTCTGGAAGCCAACCAGGTCCTGTGGAATTTTTGTCTTTGGAAGATTCTCAGCCTCTAGAGTTCTACCCCACAAGGACCTTTTTCTTTGCCAGGCCCCCAATATTCTGAGCTATTTCACTGCAGAAATCATACAGCAAGATAAACCTTCACCTTGAACCTGTCCTTACAAGGACAGGGAATGCCACACTGGGGTTTATGTGGCTGGGATAACAATTTCAAGAAGGGGTACAACCAGGATTATAACCACCAGGTAATCCCCTGAGGACAACCCAGAATGATCCTCCTGGTGGGGGAAGGTGTCTGGGTGTCTGTTATCAACTTAGACCAGAAGAAAGGAGAAAGCAAGGATTTGCCATGAATCTCAGGCACTTCGGGGACATCCCCGAGTCCCCAGTTTCTCCCACAGCAGAAATTTGCATTTAAAGGATTTTTATGGGTTGAAACAAAATGTCTCCTACATAGTTCCTCATGGCAATTCTGTGAGGCAAATGCTGTTTCCACTTAAATCTGATAAAATGGAAGTGAATCAGAATCATTAACTAGTCACCATTGGTCATTGGTGACAGCTTTCTAGATTTCAGAAAAAAGATTTTCATGCCTATTCTGCATCTTATTTCCCTGGGATGCATATAAAATACAGAGCTGCAAGCCAGAGTCATAACCCTCATTTTAAGATGAGTAGATGTTCCTGTAGCTAGTGGAAGACACGACACGGTGAGGGGCAAAGGGTGACTAAGGCTGGGTCATTCATGGGCACTGGTGACATGGCATGCTTAGGGCTGTCCCAGAAATGAGAGAAGCTCTGACTCGATCTTCCTGGAGCAGTAATGATCAAAAGGCAAGGAACCTGTATGCGGGGGTAAACATTTCCATGGAACTAGACATGGATACCCCCATTCCCCACCTCAGGCTTTTTAAGCTCACCGAGGTAGGGATATCAGATGTATCACAGAATGCCTGTGATGTCCATGCAATAATAAAGGTGTCACACTTGAACTAAAAGTTATCTGTTGTTTCCCCGACATCCACATCTAATGAGTGGTACTCTGGTGGTTTTCATCGGGATGCTCCACTGCTCTTTGGTCACTGCCTGCCACACCATGGAGCAGACCACTGACGTGATGCTGACTTTACCCCACCAATGGTAACCATGACTACAGGCCTCCGTGACATAGCTTTATGTTTCCTCTTAGAGACCTGTGCTGGAGTTAAGTATCTGCAGCACTTTCCAATCTGGAAGATGATGCATTATACGATCACTAGCCTAAGCTAAGCTCTGTCTCTGAACTCAGCCCGGACCAGACTGACGGTTAGCTGCACTTCTCCCAGGGCCTCCCTCAGGACAGAGACTCAGTCGCCGCTCGACGCTATGCCCACATGCCATCTTGCTGTCCGGTAGGAGAGTCACTTACTTGTATGGGATGTGCTTGCTCCCATTGACCAAAGCCAGGATGACGTTGCCCAGAGCAGACAGTGAGAGGCACAGCCCCGAGCCTCCTTCTCGATTTTTGCTGAGAGCTTTCACACAGCTCCCAAGGTCGATGAGATGCAGGCGGCTTCGACCTCCAGACACTGGTACAGGGGAAGACACAAGAAGAAAAGGGGAGAGTGGGTAAGGTCTGGGCAACACATTTTCTCTTCTTCATGTAGCTCTCTGAGAATCATGGGGAAGGGAAAAGACAAACATCTGAGAACACAAACAAACCAAGCCAAGGTTTCAAATACCACCGGGGCTCTTAAATTTTGTCTTCCACATACCACAAACCTTCTCAAATCCACTGCCATTTATGTTACAAATAAAAGCACAAATGGTTCATTGTAGGAAGGTAAGGGTTTTAGCTAACCGTTCCGTGGATGACAGAGTTCTGAAACTTACGAGTCGAAACCCCAACAGTTCATGAGTGATTGTCTAGTCTAGCCAGGTTGGTAACTCCAGGAATAATCTGGAAGATGTGAGATCCAGGTGCAAAAGCAGGGGAGACCCAAGTGTGTGCTGAGTGTCTGCCAATTGCCAGGTGCATAGACATCTATCTTATTCAGTTCTCACACACAAAATCATCTAAATATCATCATCCCCTTCTTGTAGATGAGAAAATTAAAGTTCAGAAAAGCTAAGAATTTCACCCATCAATTCAGGCTACAATAAAGCAACAGGGAGCAGATTGCATCTTGTATCCAAAGCAACCAAAAATAAGCAGAATGTGTACAAAATAGCTGTTTTTAAGACACTAGGCATTAGACAGAGGAGAGTGATTCTTGAGGCATGTGAGACAAATAAGGCAAACGCTGGTGCTGCCTCGTCTAGCTGTACTAAGAGTTCCCAGGCTTGGGGCAAAGAGCCCAGATAGAACCTGATCGGCCCAATGAACTCAAGAGAAACAGTCTATAAAGTCTAGGGAAATGAAGGCAGCAGCCCTGGGCAGAACAGAACACTGGGAAGGAAAGAACTCTCGCATTTGCAGAGTCTCTGGAAGCTTCAGCTGTATGCTCATCAGCAGGTGCACACAGGACTGCTTAGGTAAGGCCAGGAGCGTCTGTCCGTTCCCAACAGTCAGACCGGAAAATCTAAAAGTTCACATGCAAAGATAAATGAGTGTAACAAGGAGAGGGCCCACAACCCCACAATGAAAAAGTCTTTGAAGTAAACGCAGAAAAGCAGAGCTATTGGAACCCACAGAGGTGGTGATGAAGAGCAGTGACTGCCATTCTTTGTCAAAGTCCAAACACTTAAACAGAGACCCGGCCACCTGAGCCCTATGACATGCTCGGTCTCGATTAGAACAAAGTGTATACAATAACCTTGAAGAGATTAAGAGCAAAGTTGGGATTACATTGGAGAGTTCCTGGCAGGGTACATGTTAGCAAAAGGAAAGGTTGGTAAATCTGATAATATATCAGTATAAATCTTCAAAATAAAATATGGAGAAAAATACAAAAGTAAACAACAAAAGAGGGAGAGGGAGAGGGAGAGGGAGAGGGAGAGGGAGAGGGAGGGAATTAGAAGGGCTACAGAACAAGCTCAGGTGTTTGAAGTTCACCTGCTTGGATTTCCAGAGTGTACACAGAGGCAGCATTTGAATAAATAACCGCCCAAACTTTCCCCAAATGATGGAAACCACCAACCCACAAATCTAAAAGGCCCAGCAAGACCCAGGAACAAGAAGAACGAACAAAATCAGTGAAGCAAACGATAATCACACTGCTCAGAGCTGAAGAGAAAATCAGCCCAAGGAGCGAAAACACATTCCATACGAAGGAACAAGGTAAGTGCGGTGGCCAAGGTCTCCTTAGAAAGAAGCAAGAAGATAGCACAGAAACATTTTTTCAAAGGTTAAAAACTGTCAAAGGAGCAGTCAACATCCAGAAAAAGCATCATTACAAAATAAAGGGAAAATAAATACATTTTTCCCTTGATGTGAGCTGGCAGGGTGGCCCAGTGGGTAAGAACACTTGCTATGCAAACCTGAGAACCTGGGTTTGAATCTGCAGGAGTAACAGAAGAAGCAGGCATGGCTAGGAAAGCCGAGACCCCCAGCACCATGGGGCAGGATGGGGCACAGATGGGTAGAACCCAGAAGCTCTCTGACCAGCCAGCAGGACTGAACAGTACCCTTCAGGCACGCAGAGAAATCCTGTCTCCAGGGCTCAAGGCAGAGAACAATAGAGAAAGACAAGAGACACGTTCCTTTGGCTTCTCCATGCTTGTGTACACACATGCATATATTCTCCATACCTATCCCAACATCATCAGTTGGCTTCATGTAAGGGATATTCAGGTGGCACTTCTAGGTACCTGAACTCAAAGATCACTTTTGAGGGCAAGATATGGGTTGGATGTTGGGTAAGAACTTGGGGAAAATCACCTTGGAGCCCTCAATTCCCCTGCCTGCTGTTGGCCACGAACATTCCAGAAAGCACAGCGTTGCGGCTGAGCCCTTCTCTAGCTTGATCCCCACACTGTAGACATTAATGAAGTTCATTTTGCTCATTTTTAACTGTCCTAGGGGTAACCTCTTCTCAGGAGGCCATATTATTTCTCCTCTACCCTATTTCAAATCATGCAAGATTGGCTCACGGCGATGTGCTAAGGAAATGGTTATTTTTAAACAAAATATCATCTGTTTTGCAGCCCAATTATGTAGGCAGGAAAGGCTTAGGTATTCCTCACACATCTCAGATGAAAGGGCAGAGACAGAGACCAATTTGGACCTCCAGACTTAATAGTCCATTTGATGTAATGGAATAAAATGTATAATGCACACATAGTGAAACAGGACACAGAGAACAAAGGGTGGTTTAGATTGTGTTGAAGAGTTTTATAAAATACCTGTAATTAGCAGCATGACTCAGAATGAGAGGCACCCTTATGCAATGGAAAACGCTGCTCTCTGCCCTCTACCCACTGGTGTTTGGGTGGTCAGAGAATCTGGCTCTCCCAAATGGTACTTAATCTAGCAGGGTACGAAGTCAGTGGGCAC
This sequence comes from Mus minutoides, assembly GCA_902729485.2. NCBI lineage: Eukaryota > Metazoa > Chordata > Mammalia > Rodentia > Muridae > Mus > Mus minutoides. The sequence goes on along the minus strand of LR749607.1, from coordinate 2,646,142 downwards.
AGGCTGTTTCATAGCGTCAAGAACTTACATCACCCCAAGTGCCTACAGAGAAAGTCATTCTGCAAGGAATGAGCGAGGGGGAGGGAATGACTTCGGGTGAAGAGCTGGCTCCTTATCTGCCTTTCAGATTCCCGAGATCAAGAACATGGGAGTTAAACGAACATAGTCCAATCTGTCTTCTGTGTTTTTTTTTTAAAGAGCATCTTGCATATTCCAGGCTGGCCTTGAACTTCCTATATTGCTGAGGATAACAACTCTGACCCTTTGATGTCTCTGGGAGAACAGGCCTGTGTTACCACACTCAGTTTATGTGATGCTGGGAATCAAACTTCAGGCTTCCTCATGTATGCAAGGCCCCAACTCAGCCACCGTCAGCTCTGAATTTTTTATATTTTGAGTCCAGAGATAGACCAAACCAAATTACCCCCACATCTTATTTCCCCCATGGGAACAATGCACTAATCTTACCTATTTCTAAACCACACTGTACTGAGTACCATCTAGGTCCTGGGGAATACTAAATTCTCCTAATATCACCTAATGCCTACATTATACATTAATTGGGCTGAAATGATAGATGGGAGGGCTGAGGTCCATGCTGAAAAAAGAATCACCCATGACGTCATTGAAAATTAATGCTGAGTCAGATGGGAACCCAAAGTGAACTCTTGAGACACACATAGCATTCTACGCATCTTGACTTCCAATATGGCAGCACTCTGGAATCACCTGGGCCCTGCAAAGAACTACTGCTGTCTGCCCCCCACTCCTTGGCCTTTTCATTTGATTGGGCTGGGGCACAGCACAGGCACTGGGATTCAAGTCAAAGCTCTCAGACAACTATCATGGGCTGCGGTCTAGGATCCAGTGTCTTCCCACCCAGCTGAGGAGTTAGTCACACTCTCTGTCGCCTCTGTAAGACACGGACTGACTGGCACCACAGCTTGCCAAATGCTCGAGGCTGCTTTGGTTAAGCACTTTGGTTCCAAAAAGATGAGCTGTCTATCTACCAGGAGATCAGCAGTTTGCAACACTTGCATTTATTATGCAACTAAAATACAAACAACACAGAAACCAATAAAACACCATTTTACATGGAGTTTAAACATTTATATATAAATTAAGCTTAATGTTTTGGGAAGATGTTGTTTGTTTGTTTTGTTTTGTTTTGTTTTGTTTTGTTTTGTTTTTGAGACATCCCTGGCTGTCCTGGAACTCATTCTATAGACCAGGCTGGCCTCTAACTCAGAAATCCACCTGCCTCTGCCTCCCAAGTGCTGGGATTAACGGCATGTGCCACCACTGCCTGGCTTGGGAAAATGCTTTTAAAGAAAAGATTCAAGTTAACTCAGGTGTACGTGAGAAAACAGAGTCAGAAAAAGAAAGGAAAGGAAAGGAAAGGAAAGGAAAGGAAAGGAAAGGAAAGGAAAGGAAAGGAAAGGAAAGGAAAGGAAAGGAAAGGAAAGGAAAGGGAAAAGAAGCTAGAAAAAGTTGGAAGCAAATGGGTCTTTTAAGTTCTTGAATATCTTTAAGGAAATGTCAGTAAAAGTAATTAAAATTGGTGTATAGCTCATGAAAGTTAGAACTTTAAGTTAAAGTCATCTGGAAGGGAAATCCTCGCTGTGTGCCCCTAAGATTAATATGAATAAATGCACACTTGTTACACACATGTATCTTTTGATATGGTTCCCCTGTCCAGTGGACTTTCTCTGTGAACTGACCGACTTCTGGTCAGTTAGTGTACCCACAGCAACAGCCTGCCCAAGGGTGGTTTGCACGCTGGGTTAGATATTTGAGACAGATGGTCAAAAGATAGAATGAATTTTGGCTCAGTGTTCTAGGTGTCAGTCCATGGTCGCCTGGCCCCACCATGAGGCAAGCATGAATGAACACCATGACAAGAGTGTGTGATAGAAGAGATTGCTCACATCATAGCAGCCGGGAATCATAAAGAAACAGACAGGGGCAAGGATCATGCTCTACCCTTGAAACATACAATCTCCAGCAACCCACTTCTTCCAGTGAGGCCCCACTCCTGTCTCGCCCACCTCTCAATAGTCAACTCTAAATTTGAAGGCATTAAACCATTCATTAGGTCAGAGCCCTCAGGGTCTAACATCTCTGGAATAGCCCTTACATGCATACTTGGAGGTATGCCTTACTAATCCTTTAGGTAATTCAAAATCCAAACAAGTTGGTCTTGCTTTCCAAAGCTAGCTGTTTTATATGGTAGAGGAAGCTGGGGTTAAAATACAGCACACATTCCATTGAATATAATACACGGGTACTGAGTGCTGGCATGCAGGCAAGGACCAGCACCATGGAGGCCCAAGATGAGGATCAGTCTTCTGTTCTCAGGAAGTGCGTAGCCTAGTGGGGCCCAATAAGCACGGGAGATAAAACTGTAAGGAAGAATGGGACAGAAGCTGCTATGGAGAATAATCTTATGTAGCCAGGACATTCTGGGAAGTTGTAAGGAACAGGCAGGCTCTTAAGGAGGAAGAAGGCTTGAGACCCTTCATTCTTACTGTTTCTTTCCCTTCCTTCCATCCTGAGGTGAGGCAGCTCTGACACTGATGGTGGGAGAGATTAAAAATGCAAGCACAGAGTAGGCGGTGTCACTTGATAGCTGTCTCTGACTAGGGAGCTGAGTCCCACAGAATGCCTTCATCTCTCTGCTCAGGTCAGTTCTCTGAGAACAGTGTGGTTAGCATACCCACAGCACCAGCCTGCACCGAGGTGTTGCTGGGCACAGTATCGAGGCTGGCCCACTTTAGGAGCATACCTGCTGAGCGGATCAAGGGATCCTTCAAGCTGTTTGAACTATACAGCCCTGGGTAGGACATGGCTGGTTTAGGTCATTCTGCAGCCTTTGTAAAGAGTGTTTGGCTGCCAACAGACAGCCAAGATGAAAGAAACTGTCAGATTAGACTTGTAACCAGGTGAATGTAGACACAGATGTCCACCCAAGTGCATGGCCACACATTCCTGTATCTGTGGACAGTCTAGACTATGATGGCTCCCAAGGAAGAAGCTGGGTGAGAACGTATCAGATGCCCAGTGTTAGTTGTTGGTGGACACTCGGTGTTCAAAAGTTTGTGCATCAAAGGAATGCATTAAATTTATCAATTATTATCATGTATATGTATGATGTGTGTTATAAGTACAGGTATGTACATGCTATGCCATGCGTGGAATCATTTCTCCCTTCCACCATAATTTCTGGGGATGGAACTCAGGGCACCTGGTTTGCATGGTAAGCACTTTTACCTGCTGAGCCATCTCACCAGCCCATAAATGAATGCTTTTACAGTCCATGCTTATGAAAAGGACAACGAAAACTGGCTTCACCGAGTCACCACCTGAAGTGACAGTTATCCATTATGAGGAACAGCTCTTGCTCAATGGGGCCTCTCCCCAGTGCTGAATTTACACAGAGCCTGCAAGCCCTTATAGATTTAACAGTCAGGACTCATGAATGGGGAGAACCAGCTCTGCTAATATTACAAAAGTGTTGGGAATTGGAGAGCTATTTTAAGCCCAACCTGATACTATCTACAAAACAGTCATATGTCAACAAAGAATGTTCTTTTCTATCTTGACCAAGGTTTTAGTTCTCTCTCTCTCTCTCTCTCTCTCTCTCTCTCTCTCTCTCTCTGCATGCGCACACATACAACGCATAGATAGGTCTAAGACTTGGGCACACACACACACACACACACACACACACACACACACACACACTATGTATTTAGTTCTTGCAGCAGAGACTGCCCCTGAATCCATCATCAGGCTAAGCCTCTCCCAGTTGGTTAACAGCTCTGCTTCCTGCTTCCCCGCAGGGTGACTAATTAATAAACCTTCCCTTAATTGAGTTCTGGTTGCCAAGTCCACAGGGATTATAACTTATATATAAGTAAACAAAATTTCCATTTTAAACAACATGCCAAATCTTCTCATTATGGGTTAGCCACATAAATCCACGGAAATCCTGCTGGGCTCCAGGCTGGGTCTGAATCTTTGCCTTTGAGATGCTGTGGCCCTGGCAGGTGGGAGCTGTTTGCCCTTTGCCCTCTGCAGCCTGAACTCTCCCTTTCTCTCATCTAGTTTACTGCAACACCAGACATCACCTGAGAGGTTTGGAAGCCACTGGTGGCATCTGCCTTTTCCTTTCACCCGAATTTATTATTTAAAAGCAATTTTCATGCACAACTTAGAAATAAAAAGATGAGTTAGATGTTAAATATTTGATAAGTGCTCAGGATTTGGTAGGGCCAACTTGGGAGCAAGTCCTCAGTTTTAGAGAATGTTCTTTTACACTGTGGTGGAGTCAGAAATTCAAATTTTTTACATTTGAAGCACTTTGGTGAAATCTTTCTGCATTTTCATTGCTTGCTTCAGCTTTCAGATTCTAAGCTGCAAATACGATGAAGGAATAAAAAATAAAACACCAAAAGAGAGTTGCCACTTGGTGTACAACTCTCTCTCTTTGGTGCCTTTGGGAGCCCTTGTCTGAGGCAGAGGTATTGGGAGTTCCTTTTGCTGACCATGTGAGAACTCACTTCAGACTATTATTGACAGCTGTTTAAATGACTAAGATATCAGTGCTCCAATTCTCACATCAGACTTGCTAAGACATTACCCAGAAAAAGCAGGAGGGTGGGACTTAACAGCCAGCTCCCAGGACTGCAGGGAGAAAGGAACTCACAGTTTAGCTGCAGATTTCTGAGCTCATGATCTGGTCCTGAGTCCCATTTCCGGCCTCAAGATGTTAAATGAAAGTAAGTGACATGGTGGATCTCTCCTTTGAGAATTAGTGTTCTTTAAAAGATTCTCATTCAACACATCCTGCTGTTCCTGAGACATACCCTCACAATCTCAAGCCACCCAGGGAGATCTGGTCCTACTTAATAATGGCACCCATGGTGCGGTTGGGGGGTGGAGGTGGAGGTGGAAGTGGAGGTGGGGGATCTCCCAGAGTGACAAGTGACAGCCAGGGTTTCTAGATTCCTGGGGAACTGCTCCATCTGCTTTCCCGTTCTGTGCAGGTGGCCTTGGTGAACAAGTGATACATTAGCCAGAGAAACGAATCTCAAGTTCACTGAGTTAAATGAAAAGCCAGGCGCAAAGGGACCCATTTGGGCCACAGGACTGAGTCATATACTATTCTGGGTAAAGTCAAATACAGACAGTAACAGATCAGTGCTTGCCACGGACTACAGGTGGGCTAAGGGCTGAGAATAAAGAGCAAGCACAACTTTCCAGGCCACTGGATACAAATTTTCCCTCAATAAACCTGCATCTAAGACTCTGTAACTAAGTTAGGTGTGGTGGGTACATGATTGCAATCCTGGCACACTGTAGGCTGAGGCAGGAGGATTGCCATTTCAAGGATACCCAAGCCAAAGAGTGAGACATTGGTTCAGAAAACCAAGACAACTGTGGAAACAAGGAGACAAGTCAACAAACCTTAGAGAGTAGGAAGTGTGGGTGGAGTCAGGCCAAGGGAGGAGACAACGAGGTGGGAGAGAGGATTTTCCAGTTGAGGATACCAGGAACCCCAGAGAACTATCTCAGGAGCATTTTGCAAGTCTTCATGGCAAGAAGGACACTTGAGGGGAAACTATGTGTATCTTCCCATTCATGGCTCAGAGGTGGATGTTTTAACTTCAGATTTTCCTTGGAATAGGGCCTCTTCTTATAATTCTCAAGGCAGGGTTTCCCTCCCCGCTCAGGCTCTGTTGCTTTCCTGGCATCCATAATCATTCAAGAAGGACTGGGGGCTAGTTGCTTGGGCGTCAAAAGCCAAGATGTTCTTGAGAGCCCCTGCCTCACTAGCCCAGTCCTGAGGCTTAGGTCTTGTCAGCAAGCCTAGTGAATCAACAGAGCACTTGGCCCCTGGATCAAGATCTCCAAATACAGGTACTCAGTTAAGTGTCGGTACCCAACTCTGATGGGCCTAGAGCACACACCACTGACAGGCAAAAATGAGGAATTGTTTCAAGCCCAGTCCTAGCTCTGAGAAAAGCAGAAGGCTGGGACTGTGAACAGAGCTGGGGTCTGGTTGTGTGGCTCTGTCACAGAGCAAGCACTGTGCCAGCATTTATACAGGAAACATAGAGGGGAACAGCCCACATCTGGCTGTTCTTTCAAAGTATGATTTACAAACTATTCAGAAACATGATGATGACTTCATAGCTTATAGGGCAGACTCAACGTAGTGATGAATGGCATGTTGGGGAGTCCTCTAGTGGCTTACTATTGGTTTTGGTGGGGTGGGGTGATAGCTATTCTTGGTTGTGAACTTAACTACATCTGGAATGAACTAAAACCCCCACATAGAGGGCATATCTGAGAGGGATTTCTGCTTAATTTGAAGTGGAAAGATTTACTTCTAAGCTGAATCTTTAAAGTAGGGATACACACACACACACACACTCACACACACACACAGAAAGCGATAGAGTCATTCTGTAAGCTGTTATTCTGGAGACCCCTGACAATACAGGTAGAGATCCCAGCAGGACTTGTGAACAGAGCTGAAGTGTTCAACATCCATTTTTCTTTTTTAAATCCATTCTTTTACATATCTAGGACAGTGCCATTTGTAAGTTATCATTGCCAAAGCTACCCTTCTGTCCCTGTACAACTCAAAAGTGAGCTTGGGCCTAGAATCTACAATTATCTTGAATTCCAGACCACTGAGCTGCAGGTAGGTGCCACACCCTCTGCTAAGGGAGGATGCTGCTGTGACCTTAGGTGAGGGTGCTGGCTGACCAGCGTTAGTGCTGGAGCCCTCTAAGACGGACTTACTTCCGCCCTTCCCACTCTTCTCCATCCGGTACTGGTAGATGTGCAGGGTGAAAAGCATATGGGAGTTGCGGTGGTCATCCTCGTCACAATCCTGTTGGTTGCTTCGCCTCGAGGCAATGGCAGCATCCAGGAAGAAGGCAGCTTTCTCTGCGGTGGGGGCCCGCAGCTCACTCTGGTTCTGCAGCTGGGAGACAGAAAGTAAGAGCTGAGGCTGCAGGCTCTGTCCACTCTGGAAGGCCAGAAGTCCCTCTGAAACCAGGCCTGTACACATGGGCCATTCTCAGCCTAGTCATTTTTTTCATTCATTTTTCATTTATGCATGGGATGCATATGTGGATAGGCTTGTTTGCATGTGTGTGTGTGTACCTGTAGAGACCTGAGGTTAACACTGGGAATTATACTTGATTGTTTGTTATGGGTGTATCTCTCACTTGATCCCAGAATTCCAGATATAAGAGTTTCTTAGCAAGCCTACTCTGTTGATCCCGTCTCTCTTTAAGGCAGTGGTTCTTAGCCTATGGGTCGTGACCCCTGGGGGGGGGGCGTGTCAAATGACCCTTTCTGGGAGATTTACCTAAGACCATCAGGAAACAGATATTTATTTTACAATTCATAACAGTAGTGAAATTACAGTTATGGAGTAGCAGTGAAATAATTTTATGGTTGGGTTCATAACACAAGGAACTCTATCAAAAGGTCACAGCATTAGGAAGGTTGAGAACCTTTCAAGGCTTTCAAGGCTAGAATTATAGTCAGGCTTTTACACCCACCCACCATTTATGTGGGTTCTGGGAATCTGAACTCTAATCTTCATGCCTTTGTGGCTAGGACTTGAATGGCTGAGGCAACCCAGCCTGGTTAATTTGTTTCTGAAGAGTAAGATTGTCCACATTTATTGGATGTAACTTGGTTTTAAATATTTTACAGCTAGCAAAAGGCTGTGTCAGGGGTTAGTGGTAGCACATGCTCATCTCATAAACCAACATCCTGGACCATCCATCCTCTAACATGAGAGATGTGACTGGATTTTGACCTTAGAGATTGTATTGGAGACAGGTGAAATGTGATTTACATCGGAGAAGGAAGGAACTTGCCTAGTGTTCATTTCCAATTTCTTGGTTATTTAATAAAAGCTGGTTTGGGGCCACATTTAGTCACATAATTGTTGTGAACAAGAGGTACATGTATGGTGTCTAGTGATAGCTGTCAACTTGACAGAATCTCGAATCACTTGGGAGATAGGCCTCCGGGTCTGTCCGTTGGGTTATTGTGACTGCATGGTTGAGGACAGTGCCCACGGAGGGCGGCACTGTCCCCTGGCTGGGCTCCTGGGCTGTGTAAGTGGAAATACAGAGTCCAGCAGCAGCAGGCATTCCCTCACTCTTGCTTCCTAGTTGTGAATGTCACGTGATCAGCCGCTACAGGCTCTGCTGCCTTGGTAATGACTTGTCCCCTTCAACTTCAAGTTAAAGTTTCAAGATAAAGACTTTGACGTCAAGTTGCTTATGTTGGGGTATTTTATCATAGCAACAGAACAGCGTACAAAAGTCATGTAGAAACACATAAGTACTTGAATCAGGTCTCATCTGTATTTGAGAGAGAGAGAGGTTTTTGATTTAGATCCTGAATTTATGTTCAGGGCAAACACACACATGGTTAGAAAAGACACAGTGGGCATTGTGTCTGAATCTTGTGAGAATGGGGTATGAATCCCAGAGGCCTCTTTTGTGGTGGAAAAGGAAATCTACTTTTGGTTTTGTTGAGACAAGTCCTTGTGTTTCCTCACACTCCGCATCTTCTCTCCTCCGCGATCTGACGACTGGCACAGCAGGTGCGAGCCTGATTTAGCTTTGATTTTTCAAAGAACTGATTTGCAACATGTCTTTGGGTTGGTACAAATTATGACAATTTTCTACTCCGACTTTAACCATACCTATAATTTCAAACTGTGAGAAGCAATATTTGGTGCAGGCGGGATTTGCAAGCTAACACCAGCTTTAAAATCCTGGAGCTCTGAAGGGAGTTTTATCAGATGCATCCTTTTGAACTTGCTATCAGACTTAAACTGCAGAATTATACACATTTTAAAGAAGAGTTTCAAGAGGCCATTACTTTCTTTGCCTTATTTACCTTTGGGAAACAGATCTTTACTTAAGAGAACCTTTGTTAGTAGGCTCCAAAATGAACCTAAGTTCACACATGTTTGAGGCCTGCCAAGTTTGCAGAAGGAGCCGTGGCCTGCATGCTTCTGCTTCCGTCATGGAGTCTGTGCACCTACAGCTAAGCAAATGCTATGCTTCAGAGGGGCAGCCCCCTGGATCATATGGGAACTTGTTAGGAATGCACATTGCAGGGCAGTGAGCTTTACCCTAAGTGGAGTCAGAAACTCTTAGGGACAAGCCCAGTGCTTAGTTTCAACAAGTCCTCCAGACAATGCTGATGCACACCTAAAGGAAACTGGAAGGGTCTGGGTACCCTGAACAGAGGCTAAGCAGGGCCAGGCTTTGAGAGATGGGTATAATATTGTTTCTGGGGCATCCTCACCCACAGAAATGACCTAGCTGGTGGGAGCCAGGTATTTATCAGAGACACCTATCTAAGATGGGGGCATTTGGGGAAGCCTACTGCAGGAAACTGGCAGAACTGACTTTCTGGATATGAACCAGGAGAGCCACAGAGAGATCCCCATGTTAAACAGCAAAGGGAAGACCCCTCCCCCCCAAAAAAGGCCTGACTTACTGAAAAGGCAAATAAGAGCTTCTCTGGCTTCCATCGTTCTAGCGATTATATCCCGGTTCTAATTAGAAATCGGTTACTAGTTTTTCCCACAGCACTGCTAATCCGGCTGTAAAGCAGTGCCAGAAACACAGTTTATAGAGCCATAAACAGCCTCTGTAATGGCTGCAGCTATTTGTGCAGAGCAGTAAATATTTCAGTTTGTTGTTAAACAAAAGAAAGATTGTACTTTTTTTTTCATTCTTGAAAGAGGCATCAAGAAAGTGGATTCAATCTCCCCCCCGAAATGCTATGACAATTGCAGTTCCTGCTCATTGTCAATTAGATTCAAGGTACAAATATTTAGGTTCGGTGAGCAGATGGCCCCACAGCTGCAGGCTATGAAGTTCCCGTCCACTTTAAAGTAAACACTCATAAGCCTTTCCCAGTTTACATGGTAAGTGATTCCAGGTCTGAGATGCCCCATTCTCTGAAGTAGAGAGGAGTCACCCCACCTAAGTCAAACATCCAAAGCAGTCAGTCACCTGTGTGCCACAGATGGGGTCTTCACAGAGGTATACGCCCGGGGACTGCCCGTCCTGTAGGCTGCCCGTGGCCACCTCAGACAGCAGGTCTCGAAGGTTTTCCTCTTTTCCCCACACCTCAACGGCTGAGATGCGGACTGAGAATCGGGCTCCCGTCTTCTCTTTGCGCTCATTGATGAGCTTGAACAGCCAAGAAATAGCACATGGAATTATGCCCAGGTTCTGCATAGAGTCATCCCTCCCGATCATGGTATAGGATTTCCCTGTGGGAGCAGGGGAAGAGAGAGACACAGACATCACTCATAAGAGCCTCAAAAGGCAGATGCTGAGGACACAGAAGGAAGGTGTGGGGGAGTAGGAAGAAGGCAAGCTAAAGAATGAGACCAGAAAAGTAGCAAACATTTCCTTATACTGGAGGTGAAGCAGCTATAAAAGAATGTGAGAGCCCAAACAAATGACAAGGTGAAGTCACAAGGGGTCTTGCAGAGGGCCTCAAACATCACAGGCTAGCTGCCTTCTGGGTTGTTCTACATGAAGTAGGAAGCTGGGGCTTTTCATCACGATTACAGTCCTTTTTATAGCTACCCCACAGATTAAATCCACACACGCGTGGTTTATATCCTTTCCAAGTTAAATGCTGGGTTGCTTTTGTTTTGTTTTTTAATAGCATGAGCAAATTCCATTAAAATCAGGACCCCTGCTTTGATCTGTGATCAAGAAGTGAAGAAAAGAATGGGGGTGGGTTGGGATGGGCTCTTTGTCACAGGGGAAAGGCCTGGGTGTCCTCTGCAAGGCCTCTGGGATGATTTCTTCTACCAAGAAGCTTCCCAAATTGCTAACTCTTTCTGTACATCTGACAAGGCCTGGGGGGCAAAGAGGCTAGGACTGGAAAGAGAATGTAGCAGGGGATTTAAGCCAATCTTTTGCAGGGCTAGTTGGTGGCTCCTTTCTCAAGTGCTGAAACAGGGAGGACTTCTCACAAGGAACACTCCTCACAGGGAGGATTTCTCACAGGGAGCACACCTCACAGGATGTTGGCCCAAGGACAGCTTTGGTTTGCTTCCCCATGTGGGGATCTGCTTGGAGATTCCTCCATTGGCTCCACCCACAGGAATCTGCTTCCCAGACATCCATCCCACAATCAGACATGAACACCCTCCCTGCTTCTCTACCCCCTGGGCTTGACTATGACCTTGACCTATGACCTTATTATCCCGTTGTTCCCCTCTTGGACTTGAGGCTGTCCTATGGGAATAGGTCTTTCCACTTAGGACTGACACTGGTTTCAAAGTCAGGCATGGTTGTACTTTATCATTCAGTTTGGCACCAAAAGGGAACTTAGCTTGCCCTTGCATCGAGGACTCTAGAACCAATATTGAGACAGGAATGAGGTTACCGAGTGATCAGGACAAGAAAGAGGACAAGTTTCCACTCACCTAGCTTGGCATGGCCAAAACAGAACACACAGCCATCTGCCCCGTTCACCACAGACTGGATGACTTCGGCCACAGTTCCAGCACAAACTTCAGCCTGGAAGACACAAGCCAAGGCACTGGATAAATGCACCATGCAGCACCTACGGCACCTTGATGACATAGAAGTGACTCTGCCTTCCTGGTGCTTGGAGTCCTAGCGTCACCACAGTCCCAGATGGTCCAGCCTTTGCCGCTTAAAACACTGGGGACCTTCCACCCTTTCCACCCTTGTAATCAGTGAAACACATTGACTACAAACCTTCCTTTAGCACTCTCCAGTCTTAAAGTAGGTGCATGCTGCACTGAGAGGATGGGGTGGGTTCTGGACCCTTGTCCTCTCTGTAAGCCTCCTTAGCAAGGCACTTGACTTTCTATTATCTCTCTGTCCACTAGAATCTTACACACACACACACACACACACACACACACACACACACACATCTCAAACAAGCTAGTCATACTAGAGAGGAAAACATGATTTCCAATTCAGAACAGAAACCCTGAGGATGATTTTAGTGCTAACAGAATCGAGAATGTCTAGATGTGCATCTTCTTTCTTCCCATCCCTTCTTTCTTTGCTCGCACCTGACTTTTGAAAACCTCTTTTTCTACACACACACACACACACTCACTGTAAAGAGCATCAGTTGGCCACACGTCAGTGTGTCATTTGGGGTATTCTTTGGCTTTGGCTAAGCATGCCTCGTCTTCGGTGTGATTATCACAATCTTCACACCGAGAGCAGGTTCTCGATGATTTCTTTGCATCTCTCCATTGACGCTCAGGGACAGCGCACGCTGCAAGCTAAAGCTATGCAGTCGAGCGTGTGGACCACCTCAGAGATTCAGAAACTCTCTAGTTAGCATCTCAGGCCACTGCAGCAGAGGAGGACAGAAGGACAGAAGGACAGAAGGACTTCCCATGTTCTGTTGCTTCACCTTCACTTTTGTCTCAGAGCTAGCATCAGTGGCCCCGAGAGCCGTCAAATGCTGGGGCTCTGCAGTCGTCGGAACAGTGTGCCTCCCAGTGGGAATCTGAAAGGAGGCAGCCTGGGCCATGAATGTAGTCATTCAGCTCCGTGGTGCAGCTGTGCAATGGATCTAAGTATTTGAAAATCAATTTCCCTCTTCCAAACTGAAATTGAAAGACCACACTCCCAACAATAGTCAATTGTTCATGGGCAGTCACCTCAGCAGCTCTTCAAGGGTCCCCTTTAGCCAAGGGATGGAGGGATAGGATTATGTGAGGACAATGTTGCTCTGAAGCTGAGCCTGGAACAGTAGAGGCTGTCTGGAGTTAGCCAGAACTGTCTCATGCAGTGCAGGGAGAAGTGCCCACGAGCCCACCTTCAACTTGAAATGAGGTGGGGGTTGGGAGACTGCCAGCCACCGTGGCCACACATGATGTTAACTAAAAGAGTCTTAAGACACCAAGGAGAATTTTGGCTATGTGCAGAACAAACTGCCATTGGTGTCACCAGTAAAGAGACCAAGGGGCAGTGAAGACACAGGAGTGGCCTCACAGGGTACGAGGTTGACCACACACTCCCCGGTAGGGCTTCTGCTCTTCAGGGAGAAGAGAATGACTGGAGATTTGCCTAGGTTTGATTGCTAAGGGCTGACAGTGACCCCTGGACACTCCCTGCTGTCCTTCCCCATGGGCCCAGAGCAGCAGGAAGCCTCCCTGGCCACACAACCACAGCAGGGATAGCTCTGCCCAAGGTTTTGCTCAGGCACAGGTCTCAGGCCTCCCCATCTACCCCTAAGCCAGATCTAGCAAACGTTTCTCCCAACAGTGGGTGGTCAAAGCTGCCAAGGCTACTTCAGGGTAAGAGGGATAGCTCTTAAGGGCAAGAAGGAATAGGGCCATTCTTATTGTTACTCAGTGCCGGGGAGATGATGTTCTTAGAAGCAGGAAGAAAGAATTCACAGATGCCTGGGGCCACCATAGTGACAGCTGCTACACAGGCAAGGGCTTGAGAGTGTCCCTTGAGTCTGGGCCAGTAGAATATAGTGGAAATGATAGTGTCAGCTCAGTTCCGAGCCAGCATATCTATGTCCTGTACACTGCCATGTCCACAAACCCAGGCTAGCCTGTCCAACAGCGTAGGACAATACAGATACAAGAACAGGTGACCCAGAGAAAGCCACACTGCACATTTGCCTGTTTTGTGCCTTGAGGCTTGAGGAGTGCTGACCCTGTGGGGTTAAACCGGCAACAACCAGTGGTATCATATTAAAAATCAAGACACTGACAAGGTCTGTTGAGCACCTGCTGTCATAGTAGTCTAACGAGGCACGTGTATTTGCCATATAAGGGCACCGAGACTCAGAGAGCTGAATGACTGACCCAGTGACACACTGCTAGGAAATAGTAGATCAAATACTGGTGTGTCAGAGACATGGTGTACGGACCAGTTAAGGGGGAGGTGGTGGATTCTGGGGAAGATCTCCGCTTAGGACAGAAACTAAAGTGACAAGGATTATTTGTGGAGTCCCAGTGTCCTTGTCTGTGGTATGAAAGGAATTTAAAATGCCTCTTTCTACCCGAAAGATTTTAAGGGAGAATCCATGGCTAGACGTAGGTGAAAGTTCTTGAAAACCACAGATATATAGAGAGATTTATACCACTAGACACGGAGCAAACCAGAGCGTTCTGAGATCTGCGAAGATGCAGCTTTGAGCATCTTCAGCCTGGGAACCAAGTGAGAAATATAAAAAAAGACTGGCAATAAAAATGGCTCTTTTTTTTCTGGAATAAATCTAAAACTCATTAATAGTCCAGGCTTAATTTAGGGCATGCTTTAGAATCCTTACAACTTCCCAGATAGCTTTGGAAAAGTTTTAACCTGTTAATTAAATTATCTGTAGGCCATTTATTAGCCCTGGTGTCAGGTTTAAATTATCAAACCCATTGGGTGGTATGACATAAAAACTGAAATGAAGAGAAACTGCAAAATATTAACCACAAAGGGCCTCCTCTTCCTTGGATAAACCCCGGGACAGTGGTGTTGAGCTTCCAGACGAACGGTGCCTACAGGTACTAGGGCCTGTTGGTGGAAGACACACGTCATGCCAACCCCAGTAGCCCCTACAATATACAACATAGAGAAAATGAACAGGCTGTAGATGCTAACTGTTGGTGCTCTGGTCCTCTGGTCAGCTGTAGCCTTAACTGACATACTAAGAAGGGTTTTACATAAAGATTGGGAAGTCCTTAAAGTTTATCAGAAAGACACAGGGTCCCTGATGCCACAATGCAGGCAAAGCAGGCCACTGGCTCTCTATGGTGTGCTTAATTCACAGATGAATATGTTCACTTATTTTTGGTATGGAGGAGAGGCTCAAGGATTTACTTGCCATGCAGCGACTGCTGACTGATACCACACACTCTTCAGTTCCTCATTTCTCCACTGATTCTAACCACAGGTATGCATCAACCTCTGTTTTCCTACTGAGCACACCATTTCCTCCCTGGGGCTATAATCCTGCCTCCCACTCCCCATGGCCATGAGACTTTAACCCAGTCACCTGAAATATTTTCCTTGTTACATGGCGTCCAAAGCCCAGTCAGGAGGAGAATCCTAACAGGTCAGTTGTCAGCACTTTTTTTTACAGTCACCCCATAACCTCCGATCTTTCTAGTCAGTTTCTTATCAATAACTGCCTTGTTTTTACTTCTCCCCAAGCATGTGGTCTCTCTCTCTCTCTCTCTCTCTCTCTCTGGGTGTGTGTGTGTGTGTGTGTGTACATGTCTCTCTGTATGTTTAGGGGTATTCACACATGACTGAATGAGTGTGGAAGCTAGAGATTGATGTTGGGTTCATTGGTTCATTCTCTGTCTGTCTGTCTGTCTGTCTGTCTGTATCTGTCTGTATCTGTATTTTCTGTCTCTCTGTCTCTGTCTCTCTCTCTTTCCAGGATTGCTCATCAATCCTGGAGCGCATCCATTTGGCAAGACTAGCCAGCCAATGGGCTCCAAGGAGCCTATTACAAGCATGCACCACCATGTATAACTTGTATGAGGGATGAAGACATGAACTCAGATCCTCAGGTTTATGTGGCAAGCACTTCACCAACTAAACCACCTCCTCAGCACTTCAAGTATATAACTTGATGAAATCCCAACACACTAGATCTTTCCAAGGAAACTACCATACAAGTAACTTGGAAGAACTGGGATATTCCATGGAGCTCAGAATGACTTCCAAACATAATAATAGGATGGAGGAACTTGTTCATTAGAGTGTCCCAGAAGATACCCTATCAGCTCACATCCCCTTAATCAATACTAGGTGAGCCCTGAGGGAACTCTAACCCACCTGAGAAGCATCTTGTGGGAAAACCGCATCGAAGGCAAACATCTTCGGAGGCACCTGACTGCTTCTTTTCTGGAAGGCATTTTGACCTCCACAAGTCAGGGGGTCATACAAGGTGATCTGCTTCTTCCGTGGGTCCACCTTCAGGAAAGAGCTGGATTCTGAGGTATCTCGAGCTGATGTGGAACAGATACGCAGCATGACTTTCACCTGTTAAAACCAAACATGGATTAAAGAGCGGGCTACTTAACAATGGGAGTGGCCTTCTGCACAAGATGCTATAAATATTCATGGCAGTGGTGAACTTTCTCATGATACATTATGGTGAAATACACACAAATCTGCAAGCTAACCCTCACTGGGTCATGGGAATAATTGTCTATTTATAATTACCAGGTAGAATGTTTTGATATGTCCATTACTTGAATGCAGAGAAGGCGCACTGTGTTCTTTGTCTTCCTATTAATATAAATTAAAAATTAACTGTGCCCTGGTGGCCCAATTACATAGATGAAAAGCTAATCTGGACTGTCAGGCTATAGGGGCTGGTACAGTTCCCTTGAAGCTCAAAGATCAATAAACCATGCACATAAAAGTTAGCTTCATAATTTACTCCCCAGCTCGGCTCATCGGGGCTCTGGGAGACAAAAATCCACAGTTATTAGTGTCATCATTAAAGCTCTGTGAAATGGCCTGTTTTTAATGGCCAGTATTTGAAATGCGTTCCAAGGAGCAAGTGTGATAAAGGATTGGTTTGGAACATGTTATTTGGGATCCCATTACGTGAGCATGGAGCAGCCTCATTTGTGGGGATGAAAGCGTGTGTCTTGGTTGGAATCAGGGGGGCGTATGCTCTAATCCACCTTCGGAGTCAGGGAACATAAGCATCTCTAGTGCTCGAGATGAGCCCTGCTCTGCCCCATGACTGAGGACAGCAGCCATCACAGAAATGGACCATCTGCTTTGTAGTCTTAAGGTATGCAGAAATAAAACTGACGGCCAGCACAGATCCAGAGGCTCTGCTCGGTGAGAGGGACTCAGCTCTGGGAGAGGGACTCAGATCCAGGTTGGTTGGATTGTTTGATTTTGGGGGTTTTGTTTTGTTTTGTTTTTTGGACTCAGCTATTTTTTTTTTACTATGCTGTTTATTCAGTCCGGCATGTGACGGTCCCTTTTGTTGAGTATCTACTATGTGCCCAGCACTATGCTAGGCACGAAGGGCACGTAGTGCATAGGGCAGACCAGAGAGCTGCAGACGATGAGATAATTTTAGGGATAGAACGTGGCAAATTGTGAATGCCCAAGGGTGGTTTCTCACCTCCTGTACTCCTTGTCTGATGAGTTGTTAGTACTGATGAAACTCTCATCAGGCTTGGGGCAAGGCATAGTTATAACTGTTTTTATGTGCACATTGGTTCCCAATCATGTGAGTACAAGTGTATGTGGTTGCACATGTGTGTGTGTGCATGGTCAAAGGTTGATGCTGAGTCTCTTCCTTGACCACTCTCCATATATATATATATATAATATACAATATACAATATATAATATACAATATATGGTATACAATATAATATATAATATATAACATATAATAAAATATACATATACCTATTACATATAATACCTATTACATATAATACCTATTACATATAATAGGTTTTATATATATAATATAAATATTGATGGAAGGTCTATAATTTGAACCCAGAGCTTGACAGTTAGGCTAGTATAGCTAGTCTACTTGCTCCAGGATCTTCTACCTCTGCCTCCCATATGCTGGGATTATAGGTGGACTTCCATGCCCACTTAAAATTTACCTTGGTGCTGGGAACTTAAACTCTGGTCCTCAAGCTTCCATTGCAAGTTCTTCACTATTCCAACCATCCCCCAAGCCCCTGGTGGTACATGTTTTAACAAAACATTTCAAACACATAGAAATGTTCACTGAATAATACACATCATGAACAGTGGATTGAGGTCACCCTCCTGTCCACCCCTGTTTGCCAAGGCCTGGGGCCTAAACTTCATTGTACAAAGCTGAATCATGAATAATTCCAAGGGTGCCAGGCTCATCAAATATCTAATACCATACCCTGCCTGTGCATTTCCTTATAATCCATACTCCAGTGTGGATTGGGTGCCAGCTGTCATGGTGGTAGGGTGTGGTTGGCCTTGCAGGTTTCAAAATGTGATTCTCCTATGTGAGATGATAGAATAGTTCCTGCCATTTGGAGGTGAGGGGCTGGCTATGTTATGCCAGGCCTGTGCCATCATCAGTATGATCTTATTTCATTCCCCCTGATGACCCAGGGCATGGACACTCTTGTCGCTATTTTACAGGAAGAAATGGATATCACACACTGGTGTGTTATGGTCTCATTCTGTTGCTGTAATAAGACATTCTGCCTAAAAGCAACTTAGGTGGGAAGAGGATTTATTTGGCTTACACTTTCTTGTCACAGTTTATCACTACAGAAAGTCAAGGTGGGAAAATAGACCTTGGAGGACCACTGCTTGCTGACACACTTTCTGAATCACTTGTTCGCTCATGCTTAGCTAGCTTTCTTATATAACCAAGGACAACTTGCTGGAGGATGGTTCCATCCATGATGGGCTTGGACCTTCTGCATGAATTAGTAATAAGACAATCCTTTGCGCTGGGCTTGGTGGCACATGCCTTTAATCCCAGTACTCGGGAGGCAGAGGCAGGCATATTTCTGAGTTCGAGGCAGCCTGGTCTACAAAGTGAATTCCAGGACAGCCAGGGCTATACAGAGAAACCCTGTCTCGAAAAACCAAAAAAAAAAAAAAAAGACAATCCTTTGCAGACAAACCTTACAAAGATACTCAATTGAGGTTCTATTTGGGTGACCCTAGGCTGAGTCAATTTGACTGTTAGCACTAACTAGGACATACACTTTGGACCTTGCTGCTAAACCTGTGAGCGATAGGGCTGGGCCAATTTTATCTTTAAGGCTCCATGTTTTCTCCCTCCAGTTTCTACCTCCCATGGTCAAGCTGCTTGGAGCCTCACTCTCCCCATCTGTATGGTAACAATGCCTGCCTACAAAACTGTATGAGACTTACAGGAGTTGCTGTGTGAGGTGATGAACACAGTACACAGAGGACTCAGTTTCTGATCCCTTCACCTGTCTTCCTCTGGACCATGATAGACTTTTCTTCTCTCTCTTTCTTTCCTTCTTTCTTTCTTTCTTTCTTTCTTTCTTTCTTTCTTTCTTTCTTTCTTTCTTTCTTTCTTTCTTTCTTTCTTTCTTTCTTTCTTTCCGAGACAGGGCTTCGCTGTGTAGCCCTGGCTGTCCTGGAACTCACTTTGTAAACCAGGCTGGCCTCGAACTCAGAAATCTGCCTGCCTCTGCCTCCCGAGTGCTGGGATTAAAGGCGTGTGCCACGACGCCGGGCTTAGACTATTCTTTTCTAATGCTGCTGCTGCTGATAAAGCTACAGAAAACCTCAACCTGGATTCTGGGTACCATGTCACACAAAGAGGACCCCAGGACAGATACTACAGGTAGGGCTAGTTAGTATGCACAAGCTGTGAGTAGGATCCTACCAAGGCAGCACTTTGGATGTGCACATCCACTGCATACAGGACAATAGCCACTATGATCATATATCTGCCACTGGGACATGTCCTTGTTCCTCATTACTCTCTACAGCCTGATTTTAACCATACTCATGTCTAGGTTTGTCCCAGTTACACAGCGGTATGCTACAAGCAGGTATCCATCCACACAGCTACTTCTGAGGGATAACTGGGCCCCCAGGCTCTCTGTGAGTGCCTCTCCCCATGCATCTGTGAGCCAACAGAAGTCAAGTCAAGGGTGCTGCCACTCCAGGCAGAACTGACGGAGCCTCACGACCTGCTGCCTTTCTGTTTTGCAATTTTGCACACCATTTCTAGGTAACTAGAGGTGCTGAATAAAAATGTGAGCTAGGCTAGGCAGAAGCCCACGTGCAGAAGAAGGAAGGCGGGCATGGGATCAGCCAGCCATTTGAAGGGGAAGCATATGCCTGCATCTTAATGAAGCACTCGGTCCCTTTTCTGCAGATGAGCTGAAGACCCTGCCTTATGTCCTGCTAAGGAGATACACAGTTCTAAAAAAACCAAACCGTTAAACTCAGAGCTAGAGAAAAACACTACACATCATTCTTCTCTGTGCAAGTCACTTAAATAAATGGTGGATTTCCCCCCTTCTAGAAAGGAAATTGGGTTTTTCTGCTTCGCCTCCTTTTTGCCATTATTCCTTTAGCCCTGCACTCCACTTCCTGCTTAATCCTCTGTAATTAAAGAGCTTAAGAGACACCACTTATGATCAAGAAAGTTCCTCGGACTTCTTGCCAGGAGCTCTTGCTTTTGTTACGAACACTGTTGGATTCTTGGCAACATCTTCCACCCTGTCCTCTGCTCTGTTCCTCCAGGAGGGGAGGGGGGCTGCCATACTCACTCACAGCCTAGCTCGGCCCTCAGGGTCAAGACCACAGTCACTTCCAAGAACAGACCTGGGACAATGGCATTCAGACAGCTAAAGGGACAGTTTGAGTGTAGGAAAGGAGGGGCGGACACCACCCAGAGAGGGGTAGACTGTCAGTGTGAACCAAAGTCCCCTCTGGTCGGGATCCACTTTGCCTCATTTGTCTAATTACTCATGGTTGGTGCGAGACAGCTGTTGCTTGGGGCAGCTGTTGTCTTTATGCTCATTAATCTTTTCAGCGTCTCCAGGTGGACAGCATCCTGAGACGGGAAAGAAAGGGATTGTGAGACACTCATTGAGAGGGGCCTAACGTCACTCTCTCAAGCTGCACACACCCTCCATGAATGAGAAGGTGATAGCCGGCTGCCACCCAGCTTATTGAAGGCTAATGAGAAGCAGGCTCTGCAGTTCCTAGACATTGCTGTTACACATGGTCATGCCAGCAGACACAATTGTTGGTCGCTATTCATCATGGTGCAGACCTAGTGAGACTCTGTCTGTTTCTCTCCCCAGTAGCTGTTGGCCTGGAGGCCTGTGTTCAGCACTGACACTCCAGGCTTTTGGCAGGCTCACAGTTCAAAGGGTGCCTCACCAATCAGATTACACACGGTGATAAGGGGCAAAGAACTCTGCCTTCGATCTTACTGAAGTTCCTCACATGAACATCCACCGTGAAAGCCATCCATGGATAAGAGCAAGATAATGGACTGCTTGGCCACTTGGATGTAATCAAAGATCGTCTTCCTACTCAGGGTCCTGGGGGATAGCATTAGATAAGCCAACCACTCCATCTTTCCAATCTTTAACACCTCCACTGTATTCTAATTCCCTTAACATGTACTTTTAAGACTCAGCTTAGTAGAAACTAGTCAAGGTATAGATGCAGCAACTGTCCCAATCTGCCATTCAGTTTATCCCTTTTGGCCACATTCAGGGTTTTCTTTAAGACTTCACGTTTGTAGGATCCGGAGCCTTGATGTATATCGCCCATGTACAGAAACTTGCCCCAAAGGAAAACCAGAGGCAGATTGAATAGGCTCATTAGCAAGATATGGTGGTACATGCTGACAGTTCTACTACTTGGAGGCAGAGGCAGGAGGATGCTGAAAATCTGAGGCCAACATAGTCTCTGTGGCTAAGGCTGTGCAGTGCAGTCTCAGAAAGATAGGTTGTTCAAGAGCCACCACAGGAAGAATGGTGAGGAAAAGAGGAAAGAATTGCCAGACAATGATCTAAAAGCAAAAGGAGGTAGGGTATCTCGGTAGCCTAACACTTGCCTAACATAAGTGAGGTCCACAATACACATGCACACGCACATGCACATTACACATGTGCACATGCGTATATACATACATGCATGCACACTCACATGCACACACTAAGAAGTCATCAATTTTGGCAACACAACCAAACAGCAATGCTTGGCAGTAGGTAATTCCAACTGAGTTTCTAGTTTTCTCCACAGTGGGGCAAGTGGCAGGGATGGGGTGCCAGAATTCCTCATGGAGTCAGGTGACAGGATACTGATCACAGTGCCCTAAGCCTCACATGTGGGTTGAAGGCTCAGCTGAGGTGGGCATCCCTTGCCTAGGAGGTGGATAGTGAAAAACAGGACCATGCTGTCCTAGAAATAGATCTGGAGGCCTTTCTTGATTCCCTCCTAATTTAGTTAAGATCCAACCACGAAGAGAAAAACTTAGAGGGTCACCATTGCTACTTCACAGGTGCAGGCTTTGATGGGCACGGAGCAAACCTGGAGTGGGACGGGGCTCACCCATGACGTATCACCACCCGTCTGTGGTTGATAATCATGTGTGGGCCTTGGCATCCACCTCCTTAAGGTAGACCTCTGTGCTACCTCCCTTGACAGACAGATGTGGAGAACAGAGGCATGAAGACTGCTTATTAAGCAGTGCACAGAACAAAATAGTGCAGTCAGCTCCCCGCTCCTGCGGTGTCCACCTGCAGCCCACTAACCACAGACTGGGAAGACCCAGGGAGAAAACACGGGCCCTAAGCATCTAGACTTCTTTCCTCCTCATTCACTCCCAAATGGTACAGTATCACATCTACACAGCAACCACCTACACAGTAGGTACACAGGTACAGACTGCCATATATTATAACTGATATACAGATAACTTAAAATGTTCAGGCATAGGTGCATAGGTTATATGCAAATGTTCAGGCATAGTGCATAGGTTATATGAAAATATTGTGCCATTTTACGTGTGGGACTTGAGCATCCATGCGCTGTAGAATATGCAGGGATTCCTAGGCTCGGTTACCCAGAGATAGTGAGGAACATCCCAGGCTCTGTTACCCAGAGATACTGAGGGACAGGTGTATTATTCATGGGGTCAGGGAATCAATAGGTTCCTTTCCCTTGGATCTACTGCTAGAAAATAGGCTAAGCACATCAAATTAACACCAGATAGGGATGTGGCCATGGCTCAGTGAATAAGAGCAGTTGTTGTGCAAATATGAAGACCTGAGTTCAAATCCCAGCCCCATGTTTAAAAGTCAGCCATTTTGGTATGCTCCTGTAACTCCAGTGTTAATGTGGGGGTGGGGAAGAGGGAGCGGCAGATCTGGGGAACTCCAGAGCTCACTGGCCTAGCCTGAGTCAACTTCTGGCCTCTGTGGTTGTATATGCCCCTCTCATCACTATCACATAAAGATATTATAAAGCAAAATTAAGCACATACAAAGAGTTGAAATAAAGATGATTTTCCTCCTACCTCCTGTTAAAACTATATATGAGCTACTTAGATTTTTTTTTAATAACAGTAAGTAATCTATATGAGGTTTGATCTCACCACCTAAGTGAGGTATTTCTTATACTTTATCCCTTTCTTCTCTGTCCTGGTCAGGCAATGGGATGGGTGTGCTCACCCTCTCTGATCACAGTGCCTTTGCCCATTCTACATGATACTGGAGAGAAGGGAGACCTAAAGAGTGTACACTTCCCAGTGTGTGCCTCTCACACACACAGCATCTGCTGCTGCATCAGGGAAACGACAGCACTCCACAGCTGCCCATGCTCTGACATGCTGACAAATACGTGGTGGAAGACTTTGATGAAGTGCCCATTTCTAAAACCTCACTGCAAGGGATTAAGGGTGCAATTCCCCAGCCATTATTTAAAGGGCTCCCTTCTCTTTAAGTATCATAATGGAAGATTATATTGCTAGCCTGTCATGGGGTACCGCACTCCACAAATATGACTTTTCCCCCCCACTCTTATGTATCTGAGATGTCTTCTTAGCTTTATAGAAGACTGACAATAACAGTAAAGTAAATTAAAATCAGGTTTTACACAAGATGATAATTTATATATTTCCCTGATAACATTTCTAAAAGTGACATGAAGTTTGTTCCTTTTTTGTTCTCAATCTCTATCTGTCTCACCTCTGTCTCTTTCTCTCTGTATCTGTCTGTCTTTCCTCTGTCTCTCTTTGTGTCTGCTTGACTCAGTGTCTGTCTTTCCTCTGTCTCTCTCTGAGTCTTCCTGTGTGCTTGTATGCATTTCTGTCTGTGTCTTTTTCTCAGTGTGTGTGTGTATGTGTGTGTATGTGTATGCATGTATGCGTCTTATGCATGCATGCGTCTGCATTTGTGTGTTTGCATGTGTGCATGTGCATGTGTGTATACAGCCATGGCCACAAACAGAGCACACAGGCAGGATTGCCCTTCTCAGTCACTTTCTGCCTTATTCTCTTGAGACAAGGTCTCTCGGTGAACCCAGATTGACTGGCAGCCACAAAGCTCCAGGGATTCTCCTCTCTCTCTCTCTCTCTCCCCTCCCCCATGGCACCTAGGTTACAGGCACACGTGACCATGCCCAGCCTTTTACAGGTATTATGGATCTGAACTCAGGTTCCCATGCTTTTACAGCCAGCCCTCTTTGCAGCCCTGAAATGGCTTTTCCTGAAGGCAAATCCTGATGGTTTCATGAGACCGAAGGGTTCAAGGAGAATGGTAGAGGACCAGGAGGTGCCTGTTGGTCTGTGTAAGGCTTATAGGCTTCTAGTAACTCCAACGCTAGGAGATGCAGGGGAGAAGCGAGACAGCTGCACTTCCTACAGTGAGACCTTCTAAACAGTATCTCACAAGGACATTGTTCCATCAAAGCATAATGGCCATTACAGGATTGCAGAATCACACCTAAAGAGACCTCGGAGACCAGAAGCACCGCTCAGCTGTGGGTAACATAACCTGTTGGATTGAATTCCTCTGTATATATATAAAAAAATCTAGTGTCGTCCTTCATGAAGTGTCCTGAGAGTATGGGGCTTGGTCCACCTGGACAGAGTCCATATTGGTGTGAGACATTTGGAGGGCAGAGGCTGAGATGTACTCACTCAGGCTTCCTGAGGACAGTCTGTGTTGACAAGAGCAGTTTAATACCAGCACCCTTGCTATGACTACATGTTGTACAGACCTTACTGTTTGGTGAAGGCTCTTATCTCTTTCCCATGTGCCTTCCCCACGGCAGCTCTGCCAAAGAATCACCACTGTCCTTGTAACTACCATGCTCCCTAGCTCCGCACTGGGATTTCTGGTCCTGGGACTCCAGTGACTTGCCCAAAGCCAACTGCCTGGCTGTGGCCTTGACCTGCTCCTCTCTTCTGGGATGAATACAGAGCTGAAGTACCCTTGAGGACTTGGGGAAGGAGCTGGCCAGTTCCTCCACTAGAGACTCAGCTTTTCAGAGGCGCCATTAGGTAAGTTTGTGTGGCGCCAGACAGCAAGTAACGAGCAGCCATGCCATCAGAGGGGAGATTTACATTATTAAAAGCCAGGCTGGTGAAGGTGACAAGCGGAGGCACAATGAAGCTAAGTGTGAGGGAGCATGTGAGAGACCTGAAAATGGAGCCTGCTAATGAGATGTACTCAATAAAGGAGTGCTTCGGGGAGTGGAGGGGGCCTAGAAGATTCCATAAAGCTCGGCATCAGCAAGCAGCTGTCACCAGGCAAGCCTAGCCAGGGACTGCAAAACACAGTGGGGAGAAAAAGCCCTTCCCTGCAAAACACTGCTAATGGCTGGCAGCTGGGGGAACAGAGTCCCTCACACCAATTAGGAGACTTGGGAGAGAGCAGGCCAAGCAGCTGAGGGTGAGGCAGACACATCTCAGGGGCCAGTCTGTCAGGAAGGACTGGAACTCTGACAGTAGCCTATTTAGAAGTCACCCCAACCCTTAGCTCATTCTGTTCAGGAAACTTATTTTAAATGGATGAGCTGGTGTCAAGACTCTCTAAGGCAGACACTCTAAGGCAGGCATCTTTGGGCCTGACGGAGTGGGCTGTGGGATGCTGGCTTTTTCTTAGAAGAATCACTCCAGTGTCAAGGATGGTTAGCATCCGTTTCCTCCCTGTGGTTTACGTGATGTATAGCTAGGTGCCTGCAGCACAGGCTGTGGAGAAGGGCTCAGGGTTGAGATCTAGATCATTTGCTGATGTGCGACTGTAGACGTGAGATTTAAGCTCTTTGGTGTCCGGTGTATAAACTGGTAACATGAGCTGTATGTAGGGTTCTGAGGTATGGAGCCAGGGACTACAGAGTACACACTTGGTGGCATTAGCTGTTACTGCCTCACAGTCACTACCGTGGTAACTGGGCCTACTGAAGAGACCATGAACCTTTAAGTCATACAGACTCTGGCTCTTGGTAGCCCTCCCTGTCTCTAAATGGAGACAATATTTTCTTTTGAAATTAGTTAATGGCTGAACAGATTCAGCTACAATGCCCCAAAACAACCAAGTTCTTAGGTTGTTTTCTATAAAAAGTCTTCCAGAATCCATGCAAGGATGCCTTAAAACTAGATTTTCATGAGTGGCACATGCCGAAGGAACCAGGCCCTTGCCTGGGAGCAAAAGGCCCTACGACCGACCGCTCTCACCAGCCAGTCAAGTGCCACCTCCCATCTCGGGTCTATATACATTCTGTTACCAATGGATAGGGAGGCAGACTTGAGCTGGCAGTCCTTGAATTCCTTGTGTCGTGAGCATACACCAAAATCTTCTCTCTTTGCAAAAGCCAGGTCCCACAGTATTTGCTCCTGCGTACTTTAGGCTGCGAGCCCTTGCTCTCTATCACCATGATAAGAATTTACACAATTAGTCATCAAGTAATTGTGCAAAACCCTGGGTACAAAGACCTCAACAAGTAGGCACTGTTGTGTGGAGCTACATCAACCATGGGACGGAGGAGCCTTAGGAACTCTGTGGGTTCTCATTGACTCTTCCTTCATTAGCTTCTCTAGGAGTCCAGGAGGCCCAAGTCCCTGTATTCTAAGTTGTTCGCCCAAGATCACTCCCTTTTCTTGAATACAGACTTTTAGTGGAAACTGATGGGCCTCATGACATAGTGTATGGCTCAATTCTACTTAAGTGTGCCACTGTTCTCAAAGGTGGCTCATCTTTTTTTGTTTTGTTTTGTTTGTTTTCACAGTGCTGTCAATTTTTTTTTGTTTTTACAAATCCCTTCACTTTTATTGCTTTTGAGAATCTCATTGTGAAGACTGTATTTACATCAGTCCCTGTTACCCCTTTAAGTTCATGACCTCTTCTTTAATATTATTGTTTTATACACACATATGTCCGTGTAATACAGCCTGCTGTGCTCACGTAGAGTTGCTCATGTGTGTATGAGTTTAGGGCCGACCATTTGGGATGGCATAACCTATCAGGTAGCTCATCTTTGGATTCCACTGGGTCTCCCTAAATAGGCATTAATTGCTTAGAGCTCTTTATATGGAGCCTTGTGAGATTTCCCAGTCTACACTGCTGTTATTATTGTACAGTTCTTGTTTAAGACACATTACCGTTAGGATTCCATGAGCTCCCCAGGTTTTTATAGGAACCAGACCTTCCAGTTCCCACCCCTTCTGATTCTTACCCGATTTTTAATAAATACTGACTGATAATGATTGAAGATTTTCTGAATAAGCAGAAATGAGACTCACTGCCAGAAATAAGACATACATCGTGATGTAAGTTTGTAAACTCAGTTCCTTGGGGGGGAGGTGGCTAAGATAGGGGGATTGCAAATTCAAGGTCTAATTGGGCCACAGAGTGAGGTCAAGGCCTTTTTTTTCATCTTAGTAAAAAACTGTATCAAAATGAAAAAGAAAAAGTGGAGCTTTGGATGTGGCTCAGAGGTACAGTGCTTATTTAGACGTGAAAGACCCTGGGTTTAAGCCCTAGTAATGTAACACACACACACACACACACACACACACACACACACACACACACATCTTACTACACGCACTCAAAATATCACTAGAGGAGTTTTTGAGAGAGATACCAATGACCACATCTTAAAGTCAGAATTCTTTTAGATGCGCTCAGTTTGGGTTTGGGGCATTTCCTATCAATAAAGGGCCTGATTCCCACCAATACTTATGCTACCATCAGGAGCTCAGCTGCAGATCTGCCGTTGCACAAATAAGACTTAAGAAGTGCCCCGTCTGGTATTGCAACGCTGGCTGTCACCGGAGAGCTGCTCATTGGCTTGGAAAACAGCAGGCAGGACAATGGGAAAGCTGTGTTTTCTTCTGGAACCCTCTATAACAAATGGAAAACTTCAGCTTGCTACAGAACACTCGCTTTGCTGTCTCTAGTACCTCACTGCTGGGGTTCTTCCTGACCCCAAGAATCTCAATATCTCATTGCTTCTGGCCTATTGACCTAGACACACAAATTCTATTATAAATAACTTATTTATCTGAAATAAAAATGTCAGCACCAACTATCATAATAATTCTTAGGTAGTTATCTTCCTTGTAGGTACATCTTTAGTCCATTTGCTTTATGAAGCCATCTTAGGAGGACAGTATCCAGACTTACTCCCAGGCTTCATCACCTGGGCAGCTCCCAGGAGACAACCTCACTCCTGCTAGTAACACAAACGAACGGCAGCTGCACAGGACCTGGTGCTAGGAGATCAGTGGGAAGGAGAAACTAGTCTGGCTTCTCGAGGCTGCCCAGGGACTAAGGGCAGGTAACTCCGCATAAAGCCCCCTCTGTTCATCATATAGGCCTCTCTAGCCTGGTGGCAGAGGCAAGGCATCTATCTCAGAGCCTGCTGCTAAACTAGGATCCAGTAGGAGTAGGGAGCCTTTCCTAGAAAGGCCCAAAGCTCTCAGCCATAGTCTGGGGAAGAAGAAAAGAACCAGAGGACCATCCCAGGAGAAAGGACATCAGAGGGAGTCCTGAGGTCAAGAGAGAGGAACCTGGAATCATCTCATCCGCAGCTTTGGATTATGGATAACTTTAATTCCCACTGAAGCCTGACACACTCTCAACAGATCACTGAACAAACTGTGTTCTCATGCCCACCTCTACATAGAAAGAGAGGAGGTGCAGAGTAAGGAGTGGGAACAATGACAGTGCGTAATGTCTTGGTCCCAGATCTTTATTCCTTGACAGGTCTTGGAGTTTCGACAATAAGGAAGAGTAAGCAGGTTCAGGAAGTAGCCGTGGCTACCCCAGGTTTTTCTCCACTAGTGCCTCGAAGGAGAGCCTCACATTCAGAAGTGCACACGTTCCATCTACTGAAGTGTGACTGAGTGGTCACACAGCTCTGCACAGCACCAAGGCCAGGGCTGCAAGCGGGAGGAGCACGGCAAAAAGAGGAAGGCACACTACCATTTGTTTAAGGGTTGCTCTACTCTCTAGGCTTCATCTCGGAGCTAAGGCATAATGTAAGGGGGAGGGGAAAGACACGAACCTCTGTCACCTCCCCCAAGGGACAGCTTCTGGTGCCTACCGTTTCCTCACCACCCTCTGCCTTGGCAGACAGGCCCTTGCTGGTAATAGGGACAAGTTTGAAGTTCATGGACAGGTTCTAATATGGAAAAAGAGTGTAAAGCTGTGTGTCTTCTGCCTTCTCTTTAACTGTGCATGTATGTGTGTGCATGTGCGTGTGCTTGTGTGTGTATAAGATCAGTTAGAGGCTAGGGAGGGAAGTACCTAGTAAACATACAATTTGCTTAATCATGGCCTACTCCTTTGTGTTTGCTAAGAACTGAAGCTAACAGCAACAACACAGAGTTAAATTGCAACCCACTTCAAACAGCGACAATCCTCCTCACCTAAAGGGCTGAGAAGAAGCTTTCCCTCTGTGACTGAGAAGGGATGGAAACCTTAAATGAAAGGACGCTGATCAGAAAGGCTGTGTCCTAAATGTGAGAATTCCAGAGCCTTCCTAACACACAGTCTGAAAAGAATGTCAGAGGCAACTGTCCCCTGAGAAGATGGACGCTCTCTAGCCAAGCTGGCCATACTGTGTTAACGTCACTTCCTTGGCAGGTCCTTCTGCACAGCGCAGAATCACCATCCTCAAAGACCAGGATGCTGATGAAGAAGATGGAGGCTTTACCCTGGCTCTGCAAATATAGTCTCTGCTGGCAGAGAGACAGCCAGCGGAGCTGTGTGACCTAGAGGAGAGGAAGGGTCCTTTCTCAGTGTGACAGCAGACACCTCCAGGTGTCATGATTTCACCTTCTGTAAAGCAATGCTATCAAGGCCACAGGCTTCCTTCCAGTTTGGGCAGCTTTGCAGGTAAGGGGGAAGGTATGCAGGTTGTACTTTTAAAGCATGGGGTTTGAGTGTGAGTTCTGACTGAGTGCATGAAGGCCGGGGAGCTGACACACAGGTGAAGAGTTGCGTCCTATGGAAATGCATGTTTGGTCATGTGACATGGTATGGGGGATGAGAAAGCAGGCACCAGACAGAGAAATATTTGTACATGCTGATTAGTAACCCACTCTCCTTTACCTAGGAGAACTGAGCATGACAAAAACGTTTAGATTAAAGGAAGGAACCTGAGACAGGTCTGCTTCAGAAGACAGAAGAGAAAGCTTGCCACAGAGGACAACAATATTGATGTCCCAGACACAGAAACAGAATATNCTCCCCATCCCCAGCTTTCTTGAGGGAAACTGTGTGTAACTGGGTTAAGTGTTAGCATCTGAAAGGATGAACTTTTCAGTTGAAAGTGGTACAAGTTCTGTATCACACTCTTGCACCTTTATTGTTATTGTTGTTGTTATTGAAGCATAAACTTCCCACAATAGAATAAACCCAATTCTTCTACAGCCTTGACTTTTTTCTTAATCATTTATTTGACTTCTTACTAAATAACATACATGGGAAATCAATATTAAAAGAAACTAACAACTATTTGAGACCAATCTTCCTCTTGGCATTGAAATGGTGTGTGTGTGTGTGTGCGTGTGTGTGTGCGTGTGTGTGTGTGTGTGTGTGTGTGTGTGTGTGTGTGTGTTAGACCACAAATTTGACTATGTGCATTTGTGTATATGTGCAAGGGTGTCTGTGTTTATGGTGTGCATATAATAAAATGTACACAAATTTCAGCGAATGAATATGTGTGTGTGAAAGAGTTCGTATGCTTTGGATAATGTTTGATGCTTTTATTTGACAGTTTTTAGAATGAATATGTACACACGGTTGAGGAGGATGGTGTGATGACTAATCTTGGTTGTCAGCTTGACTGCATCTGAAATTAACTAATCTACAAGCCACCGGACCACTGCTGTAAGGTAGCTTCTTAATACGATCCTTTGAAACAGGAAGGAGACCCACCCTAAATGTGGGCAGTAGCCTGGATCAAAGGACATGGGAGAAGGAAACTTTGATTTTTGCTTGCCTGCTCTCATTTTTGCTCGTAAAGTCTTCTATCCTGTTACTGTGGTACTCCCTCACCAATATTAGAGCCTTCTTCGGGCTTCCAACAGTAGACTGAAGACCAGCAGCTTGCAAGGGCTCTAGGCCTCCAGTGCCAAATTGGGATTGCAGGGAGGAAACTACTATATGCTTAGCTTCTCCTCTGTAAGACGGCAATAGTTAGAATACATGGACTGAATTCTGTAATGCAACCTAATTAATCCCTCTTTAATATCTATCTATCTGTCATCTGTCTGTTTATCTATCATCTATCTATCTATCTATCTATCTATCCATCCATCCATCCATCCATCCATCCATCCATCTATCTATAGATAGAGATGCAGATGTAAATATAGATATAGCTATTTATTCTGCCGGATCATTTCCTTTAGACAACCCTAATATGGATGTTCAATATTTATTTCATGTGGGAAATAGATTTTAAAAGTAGAGGACTTAGGATAATTTCACTCAGTCATAATTCCTCCAGATTGACATTTGAATTTGATGGAACCTGTCACTGAAAACATATGCCTGTCTGGATGGGGCAGAGCTGACATAACATTATTCACTGTTGGGTACATAAACCCTGGCAACCTGCCAGTGTGTCAACACTGAAAATAAAGAGGATATAACCCAGATTCATCTTGAGGCACAATCAGGTACTAGGAATCTTATTATGATGCTACCCATCTATGACATAATCCAGACAGCAAAGAGCTCTCAGGCAGCCCTGAAAGGGCTGCTGCTGACCTCCACTCACAATGAACTGATTGAATAAACTCGCATTCATGATAAGAAACATTCAGCTATCAACATGGAGTCACGTAGGCTATAATGACTTTCCCTGAGAAGGTCAAATTTAGAATGGAGGTATATGGCTGGGACCAGACAGTGGCAGGTGGCTTGCATTGGAAAGGCTCTCAGTGGGATGCTCCTGTGGCTGGCATTCATATTTGAAGATTACATGGCAGTCAGGCTATAAGTGAGACGGTGTAAAGGTTTAATTATTCTAACCAAACCCTCACACACCCTCGGACGGTGAATCTGTAGAAAAATAGCGGACTACAGTGACTATATGGAAAGGGTGCCAACCGTGCGTCAAGAAATCCAGGTCTCACGAAAATTCAACCCTGAATTCTTCGTACCAACCTTCATCACTCTTTACCTAGAAATGACCCTTCTGAGACCTGATAAAAGGAGATTGGAAGGGCGAGTGTTCTATGAAGAATGGCACCTTGGGTCCAAGTGTTGTGAAGGCAGCATGTTCAGATGCTAACTCTTGCCTTTGTGTATCTCTAGGGGTCGGTGGTATGGGAAGGGGGGTAGCCTTGCTGGGTGAACATGGGGTGGTGGGGAGCCTGAAATTACAGAAGAGATGAAGGTGAGCCTGTTAGAGTCCTGAGTCTGTCGGGGGCGCTTTGAAGTTACCGGGGACTCTCATACTTGGTCTCAGCTTGTGAATATGGTTTAGGCTCAACACATAACCACCAGTGACTAATCTCTGCTTTGCTCACAGCTGCCCTTTCATGGAAGAGAGGTTAAAAAGAAGAGCAGAACCGCTCCCCTTAAGGACTATGATTCAAGAAACGGGATTGAAGCCTCGCTGTGGCTCCATGATCTGCGAGTTTGCCTGTCTGCCACCCTGTCTACTTGCAAAGAGGAAGCAACACAGCAGTATAAATCCTCCCGATCAAGCCAGCCAATTGCATATAAATTGTACACAAAACAGACCTCACCATGAATATATTTACGGCTGCCTTGGCAAGTTTTATGGAACTCTCTAGAGTCAATTTTTTTTCTCTTTACCCTCATGTTCCCGTGGCCTAGCTTGCTGAAACATACTTTAACACTTAAAATTAAAAGCGTAGGCTGTGATTAAGCATAAAGGACTTTTAATTTTAGGTTAATGGTCTGATGGAGAAAGTATAAAAAACTCAAAATTGTGTAAATTTGTATTTGGGAGGATTTTCCTAAAGTTGTAAATTATCCGACTTGATGGGTTGTAACAAGTCTCTGAAACTGTTCTGCTGTGTTACTCGAATCTCTACAGTGTAGTTTATTGACAGGCTGCCAGATACACTGAGCCTCTTGCTGGGCACACCATAAATTCACACCCTGTGTAGCTCTCTGCAAACAGACCCTTGAATCACTCAGCAGACTGAGGCAGGTTGGCGCCAGGCGACATCAAATTTAGCACTCTTCTTCTTTGTGTATCTGATAGACTTGACTTCCAAAGGCTGTGATGATTCCCGTTCGAGTCTTGGTAGTATCTGCATATAACTGCCCGTTAGCACTGAAGTGCTAAGGAGACCGCTAAGTTACTCCACCAATGGAATGGAGCTGACACTGCATGACATTATCAGACAATGCACTGAGGTCCAAAGAAGCCAAGTGCCATCTTCAATCCAACAATCAGACATGCTGAGGGCACCATTGCATGCATGCTGAGGTGAGATCTCCAGGTGCTCTGACACCTGAGATCAACCTTCACTTCCGAGACTTCTGACTCTAGGACAATCGGTTGAACGTTTGTCCTTGGAGGAGGGAATCAGGGGTTACGACTCTCGTACTGTGGAAGTTTGGAGTAAGAAAGTTTTTTTGTAAAAAATATATAAACAGTTAGACAGATGAGAGATAGTTCTTTAACCTCTTCCTTCTCCTCTTCCCACTCCTTCCCCCTCCTCCTTCTCTCCTCCCTCCTCCTTTTCCTCCTCTTTATCTTTCTTCTCCTCCTTCAGACAGGGTCTAGCTATGTACCGCAGGATGGCTTCAAATTTACAATCCTCCTGCCTTAGTCGTGCTGATATAGCAGTGTAACAGGGACCCTTAAAGACAGCACTTTATTTTTATGTGCATTGGTGTTCTACACGCACGTATGTCTGTGTGAGGGTGGCAGATCCACTGGACCTCGAGTAACAGATGGTTGTGAGCTGCCATGTGGGTGCTGAGAATTGAACCAGAGTCCCTTCGAAGAACAGCCAATGCTCTTAACCTCTGAGCCATGTCTCCAGTCCCCAAAACAGCACTTTAAAGAATTAAGATGTCTTAGAAATCCCATGGTGTTGTGAGTCCTGAAACCAAAAGAGCAGCCATTTCTGAGAAGTGACTTCTCATCTCACGGGTCTGGTAACTCACCTCACAGTAAATCTGCACACACTCCCTCTCTGGTTTTGTTCATCTTTTCTAACAATTGTCACTGGAGGGAAGGCCCAAGTTCCAAGCAAGTGCCCTGCTCTTTACTGATTCCCGACTTCTGATTTTTATTTGTTTGTTTGTTTGTTTGTTTGTTTTTGGAAAGTAGCAAGCAACAAACAAGAGATTCTGGTATTTGAGAGCACAGAATCTTCTACCTCCCTTTATCATTATGACAATTATACTGAATCTTCAACAAAACCTATTGCTATTCTGATCAAAAGCAAAGCTCCTGGTTTGAACTTGGGTGAGGCCAGGATGGCTAGAGAACCTGGTGAGTATTCTTCTCTTGTAGGTCTCCTTGGCATTGATGATGTGTCTGAAGAAACGATTGTCAGAATGTCACTCAAGAGACCTATGCCTTTAATACTATCATGGCTGAGAGTTCAAGGCCAGCCTGGTCTACATAGTAAGTTCCATGGTAGTGAGGCCCAAACCCAAAAGCATAACACTCAGGAGTATATAGTTCAATTTCTCCTCTCACGTGGAATCCGTATTTAATAACCCAGCAGACAAGTGGACCAAAGAAGTGACTGTGTCCCACGCAGCCAGAACTGTCAGATGCAGGCTGCTGAGAAAGATGATTGCACACTGAAGAAAATGGATGAAAAAAAATGAACGTAGGATTCGCCCCTCCGGGGCCTGTGTCACTTTTTTGGTTTGTCAAGACAGGGTTTCTCTGTATAGCCCTGGCTGTCCTGGAACTCACTCTGTAGACCAGGCTGGCCTCGAACTCAGAAATCTACCTGCCTCAACCTTCCGAGTACTGGGATTAAAGGCGTGCGCCACCATGCCTGGCCTGTGTCACTTTAATGGCAGAACAAACCTCATGTTGTCAATGGCAAAAGAGATTATTTGAAATAGCCTTGAGCGACTCTGCCCATTATTACAGCTCGGCAGAATGAGGAAGGAGGTCAGTGTGGAAAATCCTCGCCCAGACTTTTCTCCAAAGTCAGAGTGTGGCAGGGTTCAGACAAGGAGATCTGTGAGTCGCAGAAAGTGAAGAGGATTATGCTGAGATTGATCTGTGGTGGCTAATGTCTTCTATACCCTCCAGATTCACCGTCTATCATTCTCCATCCTCCTTAATACATGGGGGATGGGGAGCTCTGGGCTTTGCTACTGCCAGTCCTGGGTTCTCAGGTTTGCCCTTTTATGTTTCTACCCTATCCATAATTTTATAAACAGACCCTTTACCAACTTTGGTGTGACACCCCTTTCCTGTAGACCCTGGAGGCTCTTCTTTCCATTTCCATGGGTTCATAGGTAGCTATCGTCACTGCTTCTCTAAGACACACAGTGGCTACCCTCGGAGCAGAGGCAGAAAATGGAAGACTCTCTGGTTTAACCTACTGGGAAGTGGCAGAACATGGCTCATGGCATAGGGGTGGTAAGGGTAAACCCCTCTTCAGTCTGTCAGTCGGAGAGCCCTTTCCCACTGTTAGCAGCTATGTTCAGAACATGGCTGTGGGGTGGGTTGCTTAAGGCTGACACCATTATTATTCCCAGACTCTCCTCCCAGCTAGAAAAACAAGGTGGAGGGAAATGAGGGCCATGTGTGAAGCTTCAGTTACTATGGGGGCTGACAGGGTGGAAGCCCTGCTGTTTCATCAAATGTTCCAGCTTCTTCCTACAGTCATGGCCGTTCTTTGACAGGAACAGCACAAAGCGGGAATCACCTCAGACTGTTTTTAGTCAACATGAAGATGCCTTTTCGCCCCCCACCTGAGGCTCTCTCCCCATCTCCTACAGCCTTCCAACTGTAGAGGTAAATTATTCATTCAGTTAACTAGTCATTCACTTATTCATTTTGTGCAAAGGTTCTAGAATGTTCTTCTCCAATTATGATCCATGGGCCAATGGCAGTGAATTAATCTAATTTGTTCTCCCCTGGATTAGAACCAGATGTCTGGCAAAGAAGTAAGTCAGAAACACAGACAATGCTGTTCATTCAAATAATTTTTAAAAATGAGCAAACACTAGGCATGCTGCGGAGCATTCCCCAAGAAACCAGGCACCCCTGCGTCCCCTGTCACACAGTTACTGGTCTCAAATATTAACAATGCCATCACTGAAGGCCCCTGTTCTATATCTCTGCTTTCTCACGTGCTAAAATGAAAGCTGGAAATCTTTTTTTTTTCAGAGACTAGATTCTGAAATGTAGATGAAATATTTGGGAAAGTACATAATTTTACATTAAGCTTAGATGTGAGCCACACATCACACGTGATTCTGAGAAGCAAAAATTAATTTTCCGATGTATATAAACGGGATCACAGGCGTTCGTGTTAACAGTAATAGAATGTCCCGATGGGCTCAGGCGGTCCCTCTTGTAATAAAGACGTGAGGAACTGCACTGTGTTAACAAGGTGTGTCCAGCAAGCCACTCATTTAAAGAGCAGAAAAACAACCCCAGTTTCCAAATCCCAGGCTTCCACTTAGGAGAGTCTGGTGGGAAGTGATACGTACAAAATCCTCTTTGTCTGAACCATGTGCCAAACAGAAAACTAGCCAGTGGTGACTCGTGAGGAAATGCATTACTGGGAGAGCTGGATAAAGGAGTCCCTCCCCAGCCCTACAGAAGATGGGAGTTTTGGGAAGCCCAAGGAAACCTCTTGGCTGGTCAGACACTGAGTGCAGGCTTCCAGGTAGCCAAAAAGTGGCCAGTTATCAACAGGATACATGACAACCAGGGGCTGCTGTATAGACAGAGGTGCCCCACTGAGCTGTCCACAGACAAAGGCTAATGACAAGAAGCTCCTAGAGGGCTCCAGTATTGGTGTCCACCCTGGAAAAGCCACAAACCTCCATGATACTAAATGACGGCCAAGATGTTACAGTGAAACCCCGGAGCTAAGGAAAAGAAAAAGCACAATTAGAAAGAGGTGGGAGAGCAGCAGCAGCAGCAGCAGCAGCAGCAGCAGCAGCAGCAGCAGCAGCAATGCTCATGGATGCATGGTTGCTTGTGAAATGCAAAGTCACAGCCCTGGGGTCCAGGTTCACAGAAGCTCTGGGTGACTCACAGCTGATGACCCAGCCTCACAGTCAACTGTCTAGACCCAGGTTGGCTGTGGAGGGACATACCCACAATCCTAGCACTGGGGCTGGAGGTAGAGGCAGAAATAGCGAGAGTACAGGGCCAATTGCAGCAACACGAGGAACTCAAGGCCAGCCTGGGCTACACAAAACTCAGTCTCAACAAAACAAAACAAAACAAAACAAAACAAAGCAAGCAAGCAAGCAAACAAAAACAAAAACAAAACCCCAAGCTTGAGAATCTCCAGAGTCTCCTTTTCATATTTCCCCTGACACACACAGTTGTCAGATTGGGGGAAATGGGGCACACAGTGGATGATCTGAGCTTTCTAAGGCCAGGGCTTGGAGGATTTTAAGGTTTAAAGGGTCTCAGGGTTTTTGGGGTCTCAGGGTTTGGAGGGTCTTGGGTTGTGGAAGTCTTGGCTCCTTAGACAACAGTGTAGATCTTGATACTGACTCTAAATCATGAGGTGACAGGCAGTGCAGGACCATAATCCTCAGGGCCTCACCTATAGTTTTGTACCCAAGTGAGATGGGGTGGGGCTTAAGGACATCAACTCAGTACCAGTGTCTCTGGCCAAGCACTGCTAATGCAAGGCACAGGAGAAAGTTTAGCCTGCACATTCCCCAGGGCCAACATGGTCTGGTAAGTCAACAAAACTCACTCAGCAAGAATGCCATACCGAAACAAACAAACCAACAAACAGAAGACAGACAGACATACAGACAGGAAGAAAGAAAGAAAGAAAGAAAGAAAGAAAGAAAGAAAGAAAGAAAGAAAGAGAAAATGAGAAAAAATAACCTCTATTCATGCCTAGTTTCTCCCTATGAAAACTTATTAAATTTTTGTTAACATGGTGAATTCCAAGGGTTTTTTTTGTCCCATCATCGCTCACATGAGCAAGTTTCCATGCCTTGAAAAGCTTCACTCTCTGACAGGAGTTAGAGGATGCAGAAGATGGTGCAGTTAACAGCCCAGCAACCTGACACACCTGGGAGTTGTAATGTAAACAGAGAAGCCAGTATTAGGGCACTGAACAAAATCTAATTTCCATCTAACCATGCACAGGAAATTGTAAGTACAACATTTTCCTTGAGAAGCTAGAATAATCATCTTTCTCAAAATCAAAGTTCCTAGTCTTGTTATTCTTTGAAGAAAAAAAGTGGGGGTGGTAACATGTAAGGGGAGAGGAACCACCTCGGTTCCCTGTCATCCTGTCATCCTGTCATCCTGTCATCCTGTCATCCTGTCATCCTGTCATCCTGTCATCCTGTGCTGGCCACAGAAGGTGCTACCTCTTTGGCCTTTGCAAACAAAGAAAGAAGAAGGGAAAGTACTAATGACCCCATTGTAAACAAGCAGGACAAGTGACTCCACCCACCACTGAAATCCAGAACCTCTCAGAGGAGACACTAGCCCTAGGAGTAATGAGGGTAAGAGCTTGTGAGCAGCTGTGTCTCCTGCATGGGCTCCTTCTGGGGCAACTCTGACTATTGGGCAAGCCCTGTTCTTGTTTGACTACCTGTTGGAATTGGATGACTTCTGACTTAAAATTGGCCTTCATTTCCCCAAAGGACATATAGAAGATCTGTGTTTCTACCTCAGTGGCCAATAAGCGAAGACACAAGGAGAGAGGGAGTTGGGACCAAACTACAGAGCTAAACTGAGCAGTGGGGTGACTAGAGGGAACCGACTTCAAATGGAGACTAATCTTCATCCATGTATTTAAAAAAATGTGATGGCTTAGGTAAACCTTTAGGTTTTAATGCATAGAAGTCAGTATTTTAATTTAGGTTAAATTTGCACCTAAGTATCCTACACACACCACCAGGGGCCATGGGGAGGTGGATTCCTCCATTTCTCCTTCAGTCCTCGTGACTTCTTCCTCAACTGTTTCTTATTCTGTGTTCGTTCCATTTCAGTCAGAAAGCTTTTGTTCCTCTTCGGGTCTGGGCAG
Organism: Mus minutoides; assembly: GCA_902729485.2. NCBI lineage: Eukaryota > Metazoa > Chordata > Mammalia > Rodentia > Muridae > Mus > Mus minutoides. The sequence goes on along the minus strand of LR749607.1, from coordinate 2,606,893 downwards.
AATGTCGAGAACTCTGTTGATGTGTATATTTATAAAAGAAAAATTCACACCACAGAATCAAAGTGTTCTGAGCAGGCGGCAGGAGCAGTGGGCTCTGCTTTCTGGTTCTTATCTAACCAGGGTGTTTCCTGACAGAGACCTGGGCATTCAAGCTGCATGAGGGCCTGGTGACACTGCTAGCTTCCATCCAGGTCCAGAGGGGGTTTCATAGGTCATAGTAAATAGAAAGAAACAATGTGCTATGTGGCAAGCCTTATATCTTAAGTTGAACTTGAGCATTAGCATGGGACAGACCAGAGGAGCAAGAAAATCCCGTCGGGGGTGATTCTCCCAGGAAACAGGACTAAATATTTAGGTTTTCTATTTTAATTTACTTTTTACTTTTTTGGAGACAAAACTTACACATTACAGAATTTCCCACTTTAAGCAAAGTGTGTGTGTGTGTGTGTGTGTGTGTGTGTGTGTGTATACAGGGGCACATGTATTGTGGAGGGCAGAGGACAATCTTGGGTATCTTTGTTCAGATGTAATCCTCCTTTTGTTTTGTTTGTTTGCTTTGAGCCAGTCTCTCATTGACCTGGAACTACCCAAATAGCCTAACTGAGTACCTAAGGGACTACAGGCAAATGCCACCATGTCCAGCATTTTTACAGGCATTCTGGGGATCTGAACTCATGTCCTCACACTGTGCAGCAAGTACTTCACCAACCCACCTCCAAGCCCCAAACCAGTGTGTGTGTGTGCATAAGTATATTTAAATGTTGCAAACCATCCTTACATCTAGACTCCATAATATTCCCACCACCCTCAAAAGAAAGTCCACGCCTCCAAGAGTGACTCTTTATTCCTCTCCCTCAAAGCTTTGGGAACCTAATCTACCTCTGTCTCTGTGGCTATGGCTGGGCAGGAACATTTAAGGGGCTCCTAGAGAGATGCCATGGCAACATTCCCACATGTTCTGGAACCAGCAACAAGAGAGCATAGAGGCAGAGTTGGATGGCCCAGTGGGAGGTGACGGCTGCGGTGCCAGCAGTATAAGCATATGTACCTGAGAACAGCCCGGGTATAATGCAGACATTACACAGGCCCTGCTGGCAGGAATACCATACCAACCCACCACCCCTGCTACACTGGCATCTCTATCCCCACAGAGAGTAAAGAGCGAAACAATGGATCACTCAGGGTCTGAAACATGAAAACATCATCTATCTCCTCCATCTCCTGAGCTCATCACTGCTGCCAAGAGGCCAAATGAAAAGAGTGCCCAGAGGCCACCAACCCCAGGGTGACAGAAGCGGCTCCACTGCCTCCCAGAGCAGATACCCCAGTCCTTGGTCTTGTAGCATTTGCAAAGCAGGGCCATGCAATTCCAGCTTTGTGTACACTGGCCTCACTTTTCATCCTTAGCAGATAAAGCTATTCCCTGCGGATGTTGTTCTAACAGAATTCTCCATCGCTGGGCCCATGGCCCGATCATCTCATCTCAAGCAAGGTGGCAGAAAGACGGAAGGCAGCCATGCGTGCCCGTCACTTGGATGATTAGCCCTTCTGACAGCGGTGCCTCTTTGGAAATCTGGCTCTTACAAGTGCCTGATTTCTCACCAGGAAATCATTTTCCTGTTTCTCTCCAGGGCAGAGAAGGGCAAATGTCCTCACAGCATGTGAACTACAGGCTCACAAAAGAATCCGTGACAACACACTGCCGGCGTGAAGTGACCTCTGCTCAGCACAGACTGTATCTGTGAATGACTCAGCACAGACTGTATCTGTGAATGACTCAGCACAGACTGTATCTGTGAATGACAGGAGGTCAAAGAATAGACATCCATGCACCCAAGAGATGGTGTGGTAACTCCTCTTCTGAGAGACTCCACAGCTCTCTAAATACCAGAGAAGGACCTGTCACTGAGAGATCAAGGCCAAAGCCAGTGACATACCTCTCCAGAAGAACCAGTCTACTGGGAATTGTGAAGCAGTTCACATTGGAACAGGAACACTGGGGAAAGGGGCGCCATCTGTCTGAAAATCTGGCCCCTCTGCTCTGACATCTAGGAACCAAATAACTTTCCTTAACTGGGCAGATCTCTTGTCAATCCACAACAGAAGCAGTGTGTGGCGTAGTAGTCACAGGTAAGGATGAGGTGGTAGATTAGTGAGTGAGGTACTCAAGGCCCTGAGCTAGGAAACCCCGGACCCATGTAAAAAGCTGGATAAGGATGTGCACATCTGGAATCCCAGAGGTGGGGAGGCAGAGACAGGCAGATTCCTGAGGCTTTTGACTACCTAGTCTAGCCAAATTGTTTCAGTGAGAGACCACGACTCCAAAAAAAAGGAGTTCAGGGTTTAGTGACTGAGGAAGATATTTGATATAGAGTAACACACAGCTAACCAGTAGCTGACACTGCTGTGTTCCTACTGTGTGAAAGGGGAAGAGAAGCTTGTCTAGAGTCATGTTGTAGCCCTACTGTGCTCTGGAGAAGGTCTCAATGCAGAAGGAGAAGGCCAGAACACAGACAGATCCTGGCACACATGGGAACAATAAGCTACGACAGTCTGTCCAGACAGAACTGGAAGTGGTGGCCACAGGCCAACAGGTGTATTGAGAAACAGTGTTATACAGAAGGTGACTGGCCAATACACCACCATAGGGACAACTATTGTGCATAAAATTCAGAGCAGATTGTCAGGACCCAAGCCCCCATCCCCGGGTGGAAATGAGCCAACACAGCGGAGTCGCCCATAAGATCTTTGCTAAGTCCTCCGGAGCCTCCCGGGAAGACTGCTGTTTCTCTCCTGAGGTTTTGCTCTTTGAAGAATCTGTTTTCCACAGTGAATACAAGCAAATTACACCACCATTGTTGAGCTAGATACTGATTCCTGTCCTTCCTCCTCTTAGTTTCTCTCTGCCCTTGCACACTGTCTGTGGACTGTGTAGGAAACGCCTGGGCTTTGTTGTTGGGGATGGGCACTTGGTACAAAGGAGAGATACTTTCGGCCTGACCATAGCCAACTGTCAGAGACAGTTTGAGCCCAGGGAATAACTGTAGTCTTGTACGATCCAGGCAAAGAACCAGTGATGTGCAGTTGCCTAGGGAGACAGACACACTTCTGCAAAGCATTGAAGTAGTAGGGTGAGTGGCAGAGGGCTGGGAAGCCCTAGGGAACAAGCCTGCTGCCTAGGCAGGAATCTCGTCATCAGGCTGGCTGGCGAAAGGGCTAGTTAACCAGATATACCTTCACACTATGACTGCTATGATGTGCACAGGTGTACAATGGACCTGAGTCAAATCAATAGAGGCAGGATGACAAAAAACAGGCTTAGGTTTCTCTAAAAGAGATGATTCCAGTGAGTTAAGGTATGCAGATGTATATATAAAATGATCCAATGTATATACATGTATATATGTATGCAAATGAGTTGGTGAGTAAAAGTATTGTGTATGTAAATGAGTTGGCATATATAACTGCACTCTATATAGAAATAAGTGATTGTATAGGAATGTCTTATGCATACAAATGAGCAGGCTGCATAGCTGTGTTGTGTATGTAAATGACCGGTGTGTAAAAATACGCATATAAAAGTAATTTGATGCATGCAGACACATTTTATATGTAAGTTCACTGATGTATGTAAATGTACTATAAAGAATGTGTTAGTGCATGCAAATGGGGTGCTCGTATAGCTGTATTATATATGTAAATGATTGATGTGGAAATAAAACATGTGTTAGTTCATGTAAATGTGCTATGTGTGTAAATTCACTAATGTATAGAAATAAGATTAGTTAGTATGTAAAAGTATGTATGTAAGTCAGCTGATACATGTAACTGTATTGTGCATGTAAATGAGCTGATGTATGCAAATGTAAATGATGTTATGTCATGCTTGTAAACAAGTTGGTATATTACTATATTGCATATGTAAATGAACTAACATATAAATGTGCCATATATGTAAATGATGTATATATTATAAATGTATCATGTATGTAAATGAAAAGCTGAATGTAAAAACACTTTGAGGTATGCTCAGATCCAGGACTAGATCAGCATTAGCTATTGTCTCTACTGCCCAAAGGTTGTACCTTTGCTATGTGGATTTCAAATCCCAAAGCTAAGTCAGAGTTAAGGTAATATTCTGACATTCTCTTCACTGAGCAAACCATCCTGGGCCCTTAGGGAGGGCATTCCCACCCCCGCTTCTGTGTGCTGACACCTTGGCCCTTCAGGCTGGCTCTTCACTGGGGACAGGAGGAATATACACACCAAATGGCTTTCCTTTATATCTGTAGCTGCCCAGGCTGTTCCCCAAATGCCCTCTTCCTCTCTTCCACACACCCACGTACTGTCTAATGTCTGCCCACCCTACTGTGTACTCATCACGAACAAGGCAAGATCAAGTTGGAAGCAGCTTTGAATGGCTTGCTGGGTTTCAGCATGGCCTCCTGTCTGTCATATGCCCATCTTGACAAACAGCCACCTCTAAACTATGAAGGCTGCCACTCCTCAGGGCATCCAGTGAAACACCTTCCAGAAAGTGCTCACCCTGGCTCTAAAGCATCTGTTGCTTCTTAAAGAGGGGCAGAGGCCACCCACTTACAGAGTCCATACTGACTGCAGGAAACTACGTGTCCCATGAGGCTAGTAGCATATAGTGCCCACACGACTGCCCTTAGGAGCTGTAGTCTGGAAAGCCAGCACCAGAGTCCAAACCTCTTTTCTCCAGGCGCATGGGAGTGTCCAGGGCACTAGCAACGGGCTGCTGTGGGCTGGTCACCAGTGTCTAAGGGAAGCATGGTGGGCGTGGGGACTGAGTGGTGGTAACAGATGCAGCTGGAGAGGATGCCGCTGATAGCAGGCATGACAACCTGACAGCCACATCAGATTGCTTCAGAAGATGGCAGCTGATGGCCTGACAGGCTTGTACTTACACTCCAGAAACTTGCAGGTCCGTGAGAACCCCCAAACAGAGTGCCAGAATTAACTGAAGCTACATCACAGCTGGAGTTTTACTCACAGGAGAGGTGGTTGGGGCAATATACATGGATGGCTCAAAAATCTCTCTCTCCTAACAGTCTTTAGAGGCAGGGGCTGTATATGTCCAAACGCAAATGGGTCTCCTTCCAAGGAGACATTCCCCTGTAAACTGCAGGTGCTCAAAAACCTTGTAACTCATTAGAGCCAAACCAGAATTGGGTAGGAAGGACAGAATTCCCTCCCATCTATGCTCAGCCCCAAAGAGCAGCCACATAGCAGGAGCACACGGAGACACCCCCCTCCCCGTGAGTACTGCTCTAAAGAAAACTAGTTTCTCATCCATCGGCATAGGCCTCTGCTCTCAAATGTTAAATTGCCCTGAAAGCTAGCACACACATCCCTTTCCAAGGCTGGGCTGAGGTGGCACAGGAGTGACACTTGGTACAGAGAGTCTCCCCTATGGCCCAAAAAAGCATCATGTGGCTTGTCAAGTAAACAGGGGCAAAGGAGTGACTGCAAGGAGATGTTCAGAGAAGAAAGGCAGGATGGTGATCACGTGGTGGCTCCCGAGTCTGAATGAGTAAATGTTTGCTCAGCACCTTCCGTGTGTTGGGAAAGATGGGTGTACAGCCAGTTAAAAACCCAGCCTTCAAGAGCCCCAAAGGGAAAACAAATTCAGGGGAGTGAAAGAACTGATGTAGAAGTTTTAGCTCAGGGTGCAATGGGAACGCAAGAGACCACAGGGACTTTCGGGGAAACTTCTGTAGGTTGGGGAAGGAGGTGACACCCACGCGGAAGCTTGGAGAGGAACTGCAGTGCATTAAGAGGTGAGAAGAGCCAGGCATGATGGCTCACACCTGTCATCTCAGGACTCGGGAGGCCGAGGCAGGAGAACTGCCACGAGTTTGAGGCTAGCCGGGGCTATGTAGTGAGACCCTGTCTCAAACAAACAAACAAACAAACAAACAACAAAACCCCCAAATAACAAACAGACAGAACAGAACAAAACAAAACTCAAGACAGCACGGACCAAAGTTGACCAAGATGGAAACAAATAGGCCCAGGTAAAAATAGCGTCCTCCTTGTAGCAATGGAAGCTATTCCCTGGAGCCTTATCAACATCAACAACTTGAAATCCAGGCCGATGTGATGATGCCTCGGGGCTGTATCCCAACCTCTTGAGAGAGAGTTCACAGAGCTGCCATGAACATGCTGAGAAGTATCTGAGATTTTCCACAGTTTACTCCCCAAGCGAATCTCCACACCATCATTTGGGTTTACTCCATTAGCAAAGGCTCAGGTTCAGCAATTGCTATAGGATTTCAAACGCACTCAGTAGGGGCCAGGGAGGGGGCTTAGTGGGTAAAGTGCCTAACCTAAGCTCAGGGACTGAGCTCCATCCTCAGAACGTGTAAAAAGCTAACCATGGAGGCACAAGCTTACCACCTTAGTGCTAGAGAGGCAGAGACCAGAGGAACCCTGGGGCTCACTGGCTAGAGAGCCTAATGGAACGGGTGAGCTCCAGGCCATGAGAGCCCTTGCCTCAAAAATCAGGGTGAATAGTTCCTGAGAAAGCACAAGGTTGACCTCTGACCTACACACACACACACACACACACACACACACACACACACACACACACTCCTTCCATATGTAGAAATGAAATGCATGTAGTAGATACTTAGTTAATGATGGTTGGGTAAATGACAGCCTTCACTTTGGCACAGGGGTTCACCTGAGCACATCCCTGTTTTGGACTTTCATTTCTGATGATCTGCCTACCAGGAGTGACTTGTGCACAACTGCCCAGCTTTCTCCAGGATGGCCCTTCTGCCTGACACTCAATGCCATCCCTCTGTCCTTCCATCCACTCTGAGCTGAGCCCCCTCTGCTGTCCTTTCTGGTACAAACTGGTGGGCTGTGGGGGAGGCTCTCTCTGAACTTCAGCAGTTGTTGTGGAAATGTGGTCAGGGGTAAAGATCAATGTTACAGTGTATAAAGAATCACAGACAGGATTTGGGTGTTCCTGGCCAGGAGAAACAGAGGCCCTCCGGTGTTTCATAAGACCAGTCAGGTTTTCTCTTGCTTAAAACTAAGAAGAGTTGTAACTGGTGCAGACTCTCCTCCAGTCCCCAGTCTCATATCGGCCGCCTCACAGAATATGCAGTATTCAAGACAACTTTAAGGTCCTGCCTATCCCTTGGGGTCATCCCCTATTTAAGAAGCCAAACCCAAGAAAGGCCAGACAACACTGGAATTTCAAAATGCATGAAGTTTACCCATCGATAGTCAAAGAAGAATGGGCTGTGCAGGAGGTGCCTCAGAGATAAACAGACATGACCAAGAATAGGAGAGGGCTATGATCTGACCTCGAGCAAAGCCCCTCACAGCGACCCCTCAGCAAAGTATCACTTCTTGCTACCTCAGAGGACACGTGTCTTAAGCAAGTGATGTTTGTGTGCTCTTGAACAATCTTGGATGAACAAAAATGTTTACATGTTGCTGTTTGCGTGGGACTTTGCCACACAAACTAACTGCAGGATGCTGCACTTAGGCAGCATATTTTAATATGTTTAAGACAGAGGGAAGTCAAGCCTTCCCTGATGTTTGCATGGCCGGCTGTCACCACAGTGTGATGAGCAGCTGCAGGGACACTATACTGTCCTCAGTAAAAAGGAACAGGGCAGAAGACGAGCCAGGAAGCCAATTACCCTGCATAAATTCTGGTCTCATCTGCCACGATAAGGCAGAATGGTGATAACAATAATAGGTATTTTTAGTTTGAGTTGTCTACCTAACACATGATTTTTTTTTTAACTCTTTAGAATAGCAGTTTCTGGGATCCGTAAGAAGGGAGAAAAAATTTTTAAATTTATTTGAGTGTTCCCAAAAGTAACTTGGCACAAAAAATATAGAATACAAAAACTAAGTAAGTGAATAAATGAATAAATGAATGAATGAATCTATGGTAGAGGATGGATGGAGGATGGGTTTATAAAGGTAAAAGCAGAAGGAATTATCACATATGACTGCTATGCTCTATATTTAATATATTTTAATTTTGGAAGTTCTATATGCCTATTTTAGTTTGTTTTCTCTTGCTGCAAAAATATATCTGAGGCTGTGCATGTTACAAAGAAAATAATTTTTATTTCTTTCGAGGCTTGGAGGTTCAAAATGGTGGCACCAACCTTGCCTTGAGTCTGCGGACTCCTGGCTACAATCGCAATGTGGCAGATGTATCCTGAGAGCCTATATGGAGAGATTACACAACCAAATAGGAAGCCAGGTAGATCTGAGGGCCATGCTCCCTTTTGTAATATAAAAATAATAATTTTAAAAATAAAATAATAATAATAAATAATAATTCACTTTAAGGGACAAAACTCCATCAATCTGTCCCTGAAGTGACAGCCCCAGTGACCTCACAATCGTTCATTAAGTCTTACCTCTTAACCAATCCACCAGCTCTCAACATGGCAAGACTGAGGACTAAGTTTGTAGCATGTCACTTCAGGGGACAAACTATACCTAGAACATGGTACTGCCAAGCACGACACAGCAGATGCGCAACTCGTGGACACGTAATTACTCTTAGGCTCAGGGAAGAAATATCAGGCAACCAAGATCCAAACCTGTAAGGCGCTGTGAGAATGGACCCCTGCAAAGCTGTGACCACAAAGGCTGATTGACAGATGAGACCTTCAGTGGGGAAGAGATGTTGGGGTGTTGCAAGTCCAGAGCCAAGTTATCTTGGGGCCTTTTCAGGCCCGCTTCACAGCCATCTACCACCCTCCTCTGTATGGGATCTAACATCTCTGTCACCATTAGGGGTAAATCCTTTGGAATGTATAAGCAGAATCTTAGTTCCCACTGGTTGAAAAGCTAAGGATGCCATCAGATAATGTCTGGAGCCTCTAGCTGAGATCCCCCTGCTTCTCTGTGATCCGCCCACCCTGCCTACTTACCAATGCGTCGATTGGAAGGGGGTCTTGATTCATGACTTTCTTTATCCTGTCACTGAAAACCCATGGACTTGATACCATGTTAAACCTGAGATCTAGGGAACCTGAAATTATATTTCCTGACCAGGGTCACTCTTATTTGGCTTCAGAATAAGCCATTTCTTTTGTTCCATTGTGGTGAGAGCTGCTGTTCCTTATGCTAATATAGCCTAAAAACTCTCAAGAAATTAACCACACCCGTGAAGCATAAACAAACATGGTGATAGCTCATGAACAAAACAGAAAAGAGGGACCAGTCAAGGATACACAAGATGACGCAGAGAATGGATCTTGTCTGGGGAAGTAGATGGGTTGAGACCCAGAAGGCCCTGTGATTCATGATGGGAGAAACGTGAGCCGAGGGTAGACCAAGGACAGGCATGGCAGCCTTCGAGATGCCCATCTCCCAGAAGTGTTTCCTCAGACTGTGTTTCAGTGTGACTCAGTAGGCTCATATATTTGGATACTTGGTCCCTGCTTGGTTATTTGTAGGTTATCTGGGAAATCCACACAGCCTTTAGGAGATGGAGCCTTGCTAGAGGAAGTATGGCACCAGGGGCAGGCTTTAAAGGTTTGTAATCTGATTCTACTTCCTGTCTGCCCCTCCCTCTTTCTCTCTCCACTTTCCAGCTGCTAAGCCAGCCTCATCCTCTTGCCCTCTTCGCAGTGAGGACCTGTGGTCCATATAAGCCCTTTCTCCTCCTAGATGTGTTTTGTCAGGCTATCATCCTACAGTAGCAACAGGAAGGTAACTAAAAATGGTGCTCATCCAACTCGCAGTATGCCTCTTTGGACAGAAGTTGAGATTCTAAGTCGCCTATGCCATTGATCCAGTATTCTCAACTCAGAAATCTCTATGGGGCCAAACTATCCTTCTCCAGTGTGAGTTCCTGGTGGCACTTCCTCCATTGGTACCTGCTATGCTATCAGTACCAACTGCTCTGTCTGCTGAGCTGAACTCACTGCTTGGTCTCAGTCGCCTGCCCTCTCCCCCACAGCTACTCTTAGCTGCTATGCTGTAACCGTGTACCTGCGGATTTGTAATGTATAATAAGAACCCAAACGCAGCTCAGGTGGCACTGCTCTGGGGTGGAGGTGGTGAACTTTCATTGTGAGGCCCTGGTGATGAGCCGTGGTGGCCTAGGAACCTGACGCATGAGGGACACAAGAGCTCTCCTTGTAGAGCACAGCGCTCTCAAACTCACACTCTGGACCAAGAGAACTGAAGCTACAACCAGCTCTCAATTAAGAAATGGGCATTGATTTTACCAATGGTTTCAGCGACGAAACAAAGCATGAAGCAAAACCACCCCTCTGATTAGCTATCGTTGGCCCAGTGTTTCCAGTCCAGCTCGTAGTCATTGTTGGTGAAGAATACTCCCCTGAGCTCCACATGGCAACACTGCTATCTGAATTGTTGGTTGTGGCATGGGACACAGGTAACCAAGGGAACGGGAGAGTGGCTTTGAGGGAAATCTGTGCTTAACACTTCCAAAATGCTCCCGAATATCACTGCTTTTGGAAGCTTTATCTGGAAGTCCAAATACAATCACTGCTTCTGTTTAGAAGTCGTCATCACAGATTGGAGAAACAGAGCTACGGCTCAGAGCCACAGGGAAGGACACAATGGGTTAACATGGCTCTGGGTAGAGATGGGCTTTTGAATTCAGCAACTATTTAACAATCTGAAGAATGCATATCTTCCTTTAAAAAAAACCGCATGCCAAATGATTTCACATCCATAATGATACATCTTAGTTCACTGAAGCATCAGGAAGGTCTGAAAATGTTTTCCATTTGATGCAAATCAGCAGCAGGCAAGCCCAGCATCAGCAACAGGCAAGCCCAGCGTCCACTAGCAGGTCAGGCACCAAGACAGACTTGCCAACACGAGCAGCATCATACTTCCTATTTCCTTTATAAAACCTTGGTAGCAATCCCATTTAAATGTGACAATTATAGCAAATTACAATTAATTTTCAGCCATCAGTGAGGGAGAGACATAGGATTTAAGATATTAGAAATGTAAAACAGAGCTGCCATTCTTTTGACATTGATGATTGTCTCATTTGTGCTTGGATTGATAAAAGGTGGGTTTTGGACTAAGACTGATTAAAAAGTCCTGTCCTAGCCTTATAACGCATCTTATAGTGCTCTTTGGTTAACTGAAACAGTGACATTTATTCCAGAGAGAATTCCTCATGTTACTTCATGTTTTTCATTCTACAAGTTGCAGTGCTAATTGGGAATTACAGGGATCCCAAGAAGCTCCGAGACCATGCCCAATCACAAGAAAGGTTGCTAGCTTTTCAAAAGTCCATTTAGAAAAATTCTCTTTGCATACATGCATGGATGCACTCAGACATGCATGTAAGTGGACACACATGCGCGCACATGCATGCGGGCACTCATGAGTGCACGCACACACACACACACACACACACACACACACACACACACACACACATCATTTTCATTCACCTAAAATACAGAGCCAGTAGATTTGAGGTGAAAAATAACAGATTTGGGAAGCAGATGAGGGCTGCCTTAATGTGAATTCCAACTCTGATTTAGTTCTCATTTCAAAGCTTCAATCTGTGTCTTCTCCCCATGGATGGATGGCTACTCAAATTGCTCCCCTCGCCGTGCCTTAGCTTCCTTACACATCAAAGGTACAGGCTCCATCGAGGAGTGGCTTTTATGAAGATTCAGATTGTGAACAGTATGTGTTGTCTGATGGGGGGCCAGCCTTGGGCACTGTCACCTTTCTGACATAGCATGGGCATTGTCCTCTAGGACAACTTGTGCATAGAGAAGAAGTGGCCGGGACCAGGCACACAGAGTCTCCTAATTTCCACGTTCTTGGCCTCTCTGCGTCATCCCCTCCGCTCCCCCTCAGGATGGACGATGCAGTGCTCAATGTCTACCCCAAGCTTTGAAGCAAAAAGGAATTATGAAAAACATTTCGAAGCCAGTTTTTTTTTCCTCCCAAGTAGCTTATAACCTAGTAGGGGAAGCTAAAAACAAAACAAAACAAAACAAAACAAAACAAAACAAAACAAAACAAAACAAAAACTTGCTTTCCCTGGAAACACAGGATCTGATTTCAGGCTTGCCCACGAGCATTTCTTGGAAAGGCCCTATACGTGGAGACCTTTTTATCCTTGAGAATTTTCAGACCACTCAGTTCCTCACCTGAAAATTAAGTGAATCTGAAAATGTTCCCTCTCCATTAGGACACTGGCTGTACAGTTCTTTTTCCCTTCATGCAACAGGAGAGCTACAGAAGGAGAGCTAGGACAGGAGACAGCACACCAGGTTATTCCTCCTCAAGAGCCTTGAGGTTTTCTCACCCAGTCTGCAATATTATGCAGACATCTGAGATCAGAAATTAAGGTCTTCATATGTAGTATATCTGTCATGCTAGAATTCATGGAACTGTACCGTGGCTACCCCTTCAAGCCCACCTGAGTAAGAAGACACCAGAAAAAGACACCCATACAACCCCACCCACAGAACTAAAGGAAGCACATTATTCAGGAGGAATACAAATCACCCCACACTTAATTCACAAAAGACCTTTTATGCCTCTTCTTGTTAGTGGCCTTTAACGGAGCTCATTTTCCTAAGAGGTCTCTTTCCATTTGCAAGAATGATGAATACTGGGATGTTAGAGTAGCTGGCTACTCCAGACAAGAGTTTCTATGACTTAGGTCTGTTGTGTTCCCTGCAAGACAGTGCCTGGGGGCCAGGCGCCTACCAGGGATCAGTGACATCAAGTCTGTGCAGCCCAGTGGTTGACACATCCTAGAACTGGGTGGAAGTCCAAATCCATGTGAGAAAAAATTTCACAAAGGTTAAAGAGCCAGAACGACTTCTCCACATTTCCTTCCTCTGGTGACAGGCTGGAGAAAGAAAGGGTCAAACTCATAGAGCCAGAGAGAATAAGAAACAAAACAAAGCAAAACAAAACACCCCAAAGCACCTGTGTATATGCTTGGCCCAAGGAGTGCCACTATTAGAGGGTGTGGCCTTGTTGGAGTAGGTGTGTCACTCTGGTCGTGAGCTTTAATACCCTTGTCCAAGCTGCTTAGAAGCCAGTCTCCTTCTGTTTGACTTCAGATGAAGATGTAGAACTCTCAGCTCCCCCTGCACTATGCCTGCCTGGATGCTGCCATGTTCCTACCTTGATGATAATGGACTGAACCTCTGAATCTGTAAGTCAGTCTCAATTAAATGTTGTTCTTATAAAAGTTGCCTTGATCATGGTGTCTGTTCATAGCAGTAAAACCCTAAGTCACTACTCAACCAATCACAACTCTGTGAGTTCAGCTGAAGCAACCAAAATCAACTTAGCATGGAAAGGCATAATTGCAATTAGGGAGTAGAAGGTCACCCAGGTTTATTTCCCGGAAGAGCTAACAATTTAATTTATAGAGCTATCAGGTGAGCCATGGTGATGAATGTGTATTATTTATGCAGCCAAGCCCACTTCTTCTTTTTCTTCAACTGTACATCAAAAATAGGAGCAATGTCATGGTTCACATTTCCTGTCATTTGTATCGAAGATGGAGTAGTGACGGTGACTGACTGCTGGGATCCAGAATTTTCCATCCCATCTGAATGTTTTATTTCATATATACTGGAAATGAATTTTAAAGACAGGCTCCAATCTTTGCTCTTCTACTTAATAAAAGCTTTAGGATGGGGGAAGGGCAAACATGGTAATGAGAACAGGTTAATTTGCATGTGTTTAAGTGACCTGGACCTTCTTGGGCTGGAAGGCAGAAGATTTTTCTCCTTGATATGGATCTGAAATCAGCTCCTGAAGCTGCCCTTGCCATTTCTCCTTGTTAAATAAATGAGCAATAGCTACGTTAGCACCTTTGGGAAAGTCTTACCTTAATTTAAATCTTATTACTATCCTCTCATTGTAAAAAGGACACCAATTGGATAGGAATTGTGTCTTCGATAGTGTTACAAGGATCTAGTAATTGAAGGACTTCTACCCTGAATGTCAGTAAATGCGCAAAAGACCAGAGTCCTAACAAACACACTCATGACAGTTTTTCTTTTCTGTGCTATTAGTTTACACACAACACAAAGAAAACTTCAGAGTTGAAACTAAAAAGAGACAACACAAAACCTGGTGACATGAGCTGCGTGTGCTTGCCTGTGTGTGTGTGTGTGTGTGTGTGTGTGTGTGTGTGTGTGTGTGTGTGCCTATGTGTGTTTGTATGTGTGTATCTGTGTGTGTGCCTGTATATGTGCCTGTGTGTGTGTGTATGTCTGTATGTATTCCTATGTGTGCTTGTATGTGTGTATCTGTGTGTGTCTGTGTATGTGCCTGTGTGTGTGAGTGTCTGTGTGTATGGCTGTATGTGTGCCTATGTGTGTTTGTATGTGTGTATCTCTCTATGTGTGTCTGTGTCTGTGTGTGTAGGGATATCAGAGGTTAAAGTAAGCCATCAGTGAGTTTGGACAGTAGAGAACAGATTAAGGGCTCTGGCCTTTGTTGTCCTAGGAAGTCCACAATTCCACACCTCCACCAAGCTGCCCAGGTTGGGATGGCTGCTCAGAGAGGAAGATTCTCAGTGAGGTCCTGCAAGGTCACAGCTGCCTGGCCATGAGCAGTGGTAGGCCTGTACACTGAATGAACCAATGAACCCCCTGACACTTGCTACATCTGCTTTCTTTATGATTCTTTCAAAACCCTATGTGATTTCTTCCTTTGCTTCTGGAATCCACTACAGGAAGTTTCCAATTCTTGCAGAACACATTGAGGCATAGGAGGCACCAGGCACGCCCCCCTGACTACCACTGTTTTGAGACATTCCTGGGGGCTGTGAGAGAAAAGAAGCCTCGCCTTCCCTTCATGCCTCCAACACCTCCCTTCAGATAGTCACCAGGGAAGGGAGAAGCAACTAAACTCCAAGGGGACTGTCACCAATCGAGTGTGACAGCTGCCATCCCTGTTCTTGCTTTAAATGTAGCCACAGAACCAGAAAACACAAGTGTTACACAGATAACAGACTTTCTCTAGAAACTTGCGACCCCAGATGAAGAGGTCTGCCATTACATCGTGACACACTAAGAAATGAACCTTGAACACGCCTGTTAATTAATTGTGCAAACAGATTTCATAGAGAGCGCTTACTGACTTCGGAGAGAAGGAACCATTTTCAAGCAGATTACAAGTATCATTTACATATAAGCCAAATCAATGAGATATAAATGGGGGCTAAGCTGCTTTGATCCACTAATCACTTGAATCTGTCTATTAAGAAGGTCTTTACAAAGCCAGCTAATAGCAGTTAGTTCTTTGTACATCTTACAGCCATGTTAAGTCAGTAATTATGACTTTCCCTTAAGTCAGGATCCCTCATATTGGTCTGTGTCTTAGTCAGTGTTTCTATTCCTGCACAAACATGACCAAGAAGCAAGTTGGGGAGGAAAGGGTTTATTCAGCTTATACTTCCACACTGCTGTTCATCACCAAAGGAAGTCAGGACTGGAACTCAAGCAGATCAGGAAGCAGGAGCTGATGCAGAGGCCATGGACGGATGTTTCTTACTGGCTTGCTTCCCATGGCTTGCTCAGCTTGCTCTCTTATAGAACCCAGGACCACCAGCCCAGAGATGGTCCCACCCACAAGGGGTCTTTCCCCCTTGATCACTAATTGAGAAAATGCCTTACAGTTGGATCTCATGGAGGCATTTCCTCAAAGGAGGCTCCTTTCTTTGTGATAACTCCAGCTTGTGTCAAGTTGACACAAAACCAGCCGGTACAGTCTGAATCAGTGCCATTTCTTTGATTGCCTGTAAGAAGATACTAGGTTTAAGTGCCACAAGGACAGGCACTCACCTCTACCCATCACTGCAGCACCCGACACACAGTAGGTACTCAGGAAACACTTGCTATGTGCCAGGAGCTGTTCTGAGAGCTGAAGATACTAAGATGGCATTCCAGAGGCACAAGGTCAGGCTTGGAACACAAAGTGCGTTTAGGCAATTCAATCAAGTTTATCTACTTCAAACATATATAAATAGCATCAATCATTCCGGCTATGTATTAAGCTCAACTATATTTATTTGAGAAGTTGAAATGTAAATCATTTTAATAGATGGATGAGTGGAGTTTTTCCCACAGGGGTAGAGAAGCTGCAGTTCCCAAATGCAGTGCAGCGTCTAGGGAGAAGGACGAAGCCTGTGGAGGGGTAGGTATGTGGGAAGATGGCCTCGATGTGGTTTCAACATAGCAAGTAGACTCCTACCACTACCTCTCTGAGGACATAGTCCCTCCAAGGGTCACTCTTTCCCATCAGTGATCTTCAAGGGTCATCACAAGCAGAGGAAGGGCTCAGTTGCCATGTGGCCACCGATCGGATAGAAGTCACGGCATCTCTCCTGTGACTCACCAGCGGATGCCCATGACATTTCCATAGCAAACTCTTTGCTATGCATTTTGGTTGCATTTCTGAATTGCAAATGAGAGAGATGGATAATACCTTTAATATCAAAAGTTAAATGTATGATCTTCTAGCTGTAGTCCCGGGAATGGATATATATTAGAAAGGCTCTTCACACATACATGCTACATGCAGCGAAATCCAGATAGATTGTCCCTGTGCTCTGGCACGTCCAGATTGTTCCTCAGTGAGTGCTCAGTCACTGCTGGCTACAAGAACTCTCTCTGCTGTTCTGCTCCCTGGCCTTACTGGAGCACTTCAGGGATGTGGATAAAGGGAAACAGGAGGCCTTACACAGAAGGCTTAGGCCTAGGCCCACCTTAAAAAGCATTCACACAGATGGTGTCAGGCCAGGGTGAGAGATGAAGGCAGCATTTCTTGTAAATGGGGCCACCATGGAATGTGTGAGTCCCCTGTGATGGCTAAGCACCTGGCACCTTTTCTAAGAGACACCAAGTCAATGTTTAGGGTAGGATGTTAATGAGAAGCAAGACTGAGAGAGACATGGCAGCTTTCACCTTGTCCTGTGTCATGCCTTTGACATTCGAGTCCCAACACATTAACAAAATAAACGTCCTTGCACACTTAGCCCTTTTTGTGATGGACACCTTATACTGTGCATTTACCCTAGCTAAAGAAGGACGCCTGCAGTCACTTAGTCCCACAGTCCTCAAAGCTCATTTCATAGCTACCATGGCTCCTGTGTAGACATCATGGTCCTTCCTGAGTGGTTTTCTCCCTCTTACTCTCTTTCTGGGTAGGATATCCTAGACTACTCTGCTTTCTCCACTGCCTTTCACATGGTGTGAAGATGAAGCAGCCCTGACAGATGGCTGCCTAAGGTCTTTCTTTACCACTAGCCTTGAAAGCTTTCTCAGCTGACATTCGTCTGCTGAGAAACACCATGGAAAATTCTAAGTCTTGAGACTGTCCGTGACACTAACCACTGCTCTGTCTGACCTCATTTTGAAATCTGTTTACTTAGGGGGAAAAGCATTATGAAGTAAGGGCTTCCCTCTGAGAAGGTGGTACTAGGGGTGCAGAATGGAGAGGGGAGAAACAGTAAGAAGAGAATGAAGGAGATCAGGCACAGGATGCAGGGTCTTTCTGGAGGGACCGTGGTCATCTGGAGACTATAAACTGGGTTACAACCAAGTTTTGATGTCAAAAGGACAAAAATCATAGTCTCTACACCTGGCTCTGCTTTCTTCAGCATGACCAGCTGGGTTCTGAAGCAAGAACCAAGGCCAACGTCAGGTCTCACGTTCTGTGTATATCTGTACTCTGACCAAAATAATGAATCACTGTATCTCTCCAGCTACATGTTTTTCTAAGTCCCAACTTATTTCCTCCACCAAAGATTAGGCTGTAAATTACTTCACTCAGACCTTTATCTTGGGAGAGAAAGAGTTAAGAGTTGACATTTAGAAATAAAGTTATCATAAATGTGTCCCAGTAATATCCTGTAAAAGACTTCCCTTGCGTCTTTCTAAGTCCTTGTGACAACTTCAAACTGCATTTCTTGGCTGGAAAGCTACTGAACCACTCCACAGAATCCACACCAGTGATCTGGTGCAGATGCGGAAGTCACCACTTATTTGAAAGGGAGAAAGACTCAGAAACACCACAGGAAAGAATATCTTCATCTTGTTTCCACACGGTGTTTTCCCTGGGCCTCCAGCCTCTGCTTCTGGCTTCTGCATCTCTAATTTTGAAGTGTCTATGGTCCTGTTCAACAATGCAAAGCTATTTCCTTCCCTGCCCGAATCAAATCAGATCCCCAACTTAATGTACTTGCAAGACCAAGAAGACTTTACAGTCTCTAGTTGCCAAGACAGTCTATAGACAGCAGAAATGGATAGACCTTACAGATCTGTGGCACCTCCCCACGTAAAGTTCCACTAAAACATCAGGCACAGAGAAGAACATGAGTAGGATCTAACTATAACAGTGTACTGCAGTAGAAGTCATTCTGAGCACCTTTGTGGTGTATTTCTAGGCTTTTCCGTCATTGTTTTCAGTCAGAGGTTGACCCTGGATGAATAAAATCCAAGAAAGTGGGCATGCTGGTACCCCCAAACCAACTTCTCTGTGTCTCTTTTTGTCCCTGGTACCTCCTCATCTTCGAAAAAGAGAACCCAAGGTTGTTCTCTTCTTTCCCAACCTTCCCAGAGCCCCACCCACAGAACGAACGGTCAAGGGAGCAGCTGCCACCTACCTTGCCCATGCCAGGAGTATCCTTCACCTTGTTGACAGCCCTCAGGAGACACGGTGGGGCCGGGGGAGGTGAGGTCTGCAGGATCCCACTGAAGCTGGTCGCAAAGAGGGGAGCCTCCACAACAGATGGAGTCGAAGGCCGGTGTTTCTTCTTCTTAGATGACAGATTTAACTTCTGGGCAGCTCTGCACAGGGACAGTAAGGAGGAGAAGGTGGTACAATCAGATGCATTGGGCTGGCCACTTTCCCCCTTTCTCTTAGAGATCCCTTTAATTACTCTTGCCTTCACTCTCAGTACCCCACAGCCCTTTGCTATACCACAAGGAACTTAATTAATAAGCTATGTAATCACTGGGACAGCAGAAAGGAGCTATAAAACCACATGGCTCCAAGATCGCAAGTTACAAAGACTTGTTTGTTCCCCACAACACTCAGCCTGAGCATGAATGAAGCCAGTCAGCTTTGGGGACCCGCAGTACCTAGTCCGCTAATCGCCCCCTCCCCACATCGCCACTTCTCTGTCATAAGCTCAACTGTGAAGAACCAGATGAGCTCATTTAAAATTTTTTACACCTTGTAAAAACCAAGCCCGTCTGATGAAGAGCCTGGAGGTGACCGACTCGGGAGTGGCTTGGCTATGAAAGCTGAATACAATGCCCCCCGGTGCACTGGAGAAATATAAAGTACCCTGGTGTGAGGAACAGACAGCAGGCCAGAGTATCCACTCCAGTGAGGCACAGGGAATGAGACTACCCTCTCCTCAGGTGGATAACGGGCTCTTGTACAGTACCACCTTCAAATACAAAATGCTGTCTATGGGCAAGTGCAAGGAAGAAGGGGGTCAAGGTAAGCAAACGGCACAGAAGATACAGATGGAGACATGAGGGAGGCTGTGGCTGCAGCATCCATCGTTAATAATGCCGGCTGCTCACACCCCATCTTCTACCATCCAAGAGCACTGTAGCATTTAGGGCATGATAATCCTGCCATAGAAAAGTCATGAAGACGCAAATGGTGGTGTGGGACAAAGGCCTTTCATGCAGCCTCGCTTTTTAGACTCACTTTTTAAATTAATTCTTGATGTATTATATCACATCTTTCTATGTAAATATAAAGGTGTAAATGTTTTTTTCTTGATGGGAGCAGGAGGTAGAGACAGTCTTACAATATAGTCCTGACTGGCCTTTAATTCTCTGTGTGTGTGGGGGGGGGTGGGTGGGTGTGGGTGTGTGTGTGGGTGTGGGTGTGTGGTGTGCATATGTGTGTATGTATGTTTTGCACATGTGTGTGTGGGTCCCATGTGTGTGGAAGCCTGAGACTGGTGTCAGGAATTATTCTCCTTAGCTCTTCTAACTTTTCCATTGAGATCGACCCACACAGCACACAGGCACTTTGCTCTTTCTCTCTCTCTTAGAAAACCCAAGCACACGTGACACTTCCCTGCTAGCTGCAACACTGCTGCTATCCACACTCATTTGATCCAAACTCCCAGCGAGTGCCACCTGTCAACCTCCCACCCAGGCCCTCCCCTTCCATTCTCTGGAAACTACAGCTAGTTAGGCATCTGTCTCCAACCCTCTGAAACTGCTCAGATAGGTTACCAATAATTGCATGATGGCTGTCATGGTCTCAGCCCCAACCTGGACCTGTCAGACCTAAGAACACATCCTTCCACCTTGCCCCCTAAGCTTCCGGGATATCCCATTCTCTTCCAGTGTGTTCGCAGGGCTCAGCCCTGCTTCTGTCTGTAGTCGCTGCTGTTAGCTGCAGGGATCACATCTCAGCCTGTGACTCCTCAAGTATCCTGCCCAGCTTAGCCCTGGAGCTCCCTGTTTATTTATCTAAATGCCTCTTCAGCAATCCCACTTGAGTATTCAGTAAACATCCCTAACACATCATCCTTAAGACTAAAGGGCTTATCTCCTTCTGCAGGCTTCTCCTGTACTCACTCCCCTGTCTCAGAATAAAACAGCCCCACCATTCAGGCGCCCAGACCTCATCTCACCTAATCCACCTCAGATTTTACCCATTCTAACATAAACTAGACCCAAGATCCTTTTACCACCTCAGACTCACATTTCCTATCTTGCCCACTGCACACTGCTCCCTCCGATTATGAGGCAATGAACATTAAAATCAGGCCAGCCACACTAGTGTCCAGTACATTCCACCTTATGTTCTTAGCCCTGCCTCAGGGAAACCAGCATGTACCTCATTCCTTTGCCTTCTTTAAATTTGGGTTTAAATGTTTCTCTAACCACACATGTACCCTGCCCACCATAGGAGATGGCATTTTGTAAAGATGGCTCTGTCAGTATATTCTTACAACCTATCATTGACACTCACTGTTGAGAGGTGAAATCTGTGTGCCTTCTCCTGGACCCTAAGAGAAAATTCAAAGTTGAATTTCCGTAGCCCACAGAACATGATGGAAGAGCTGTTGTGTGACTTTCAAGGTTCAATTATCAAGTGCGATGTGGGTTTTGTAAAGATTGTGAGGAAGCCAGGTCACGTGGACAGAGTCATGTGGTCTCCAGATGACAGACTCAGGAGTAAATTATCCTTTACATGATTCCTATAGCGTTTTCTTCTGGAGTCTCAGCTATCAAGCAGTGGACAGAAGCCTCACTGGTGGCATCATATCTGAATACACGACCCCCAGACCCCATGAAAACTAATAAATGACCACTGTCACTCTGAACCACTGAGTTAGGGGTGAGCAGGACAGCCTCAGAAAGGGAGTTTCTTAGTTTACTTAGTTTCCTGCAAAAAGAGCTGTGGGCATGGTAGAAACAGCAGGACCACCTCTAAAAATGCTAAAGAGAAATAAATGACAACAGAAGTGTCCTTGCTCCAGGCTGCTCTGAATCTCAGAGGAAGACATGATGAAGAAGACATTACCCCTCTAACATGAAATGAAGTCAGCTCTAGAGGCCTTGAGTATGTAGCCTAAATTTGAATAGCCAGCTTCTTCAGACATTTCACTGGTTAATATTAGTCACTCTGACCAGAATTAGAGATCTATAGTTGCCTATGTGACCTCTCTGGGATGCCTGTGAGGGATTATCTAGTTTAGGTAGTCGATGTGGGAAGGCCCATCTTAACCATGCCGTCATCTCATTGGCTGGGATCCTGGCTGGGGGTCCTGGCCAGGGTCCTGGCTGGGGTGCTATCACCAGCATTCCTCTGCTTCCTGCCTGCAGATGCAGTGTGACCAGCTCAGGCTCCTGGCACCATGACACCCTGCCATGACAGACAGAAAGATGACTAATAAAGATATTAAGTAGGTAACAGTGGACATTTGCCTACATTCTGACTACATGCTCATGTAGTGCCTGGCACATTATTATTATTATTATTATTATTATTATTATTATTATTATTATTATATCATCACTTTGTTTCCAAGACTTGGTTTTTCCACAGTAAGATTCAGGAAAAAAAATACTATCTGCTTTTATAGGCTCTTTTAGGAAACTAAATAAAAGCGTTATAAAGAGTTTGGTGGACCAATCAGTGGTACTTCAGTTAGCTATATAGTGAGTGCTGGAGCTAAGACTGACTCTAGATGAAGGAACCTCACATTACCTTTCAGTAGGGGCTAGATTTAGGTAGCGAAATCTACGAGAGCTAAACACTAGCTGAGACATAAAGCACACTGGCTTTATAATTAGAAGGGAATTCTTCTGAAAATTAGAAAGCACATTCTTGATAAATGACCTTCATAAAACATGGAGTATTTTGTCCCTGAAAGTGTCTGAGAGGTGGGCAGAAACCACTTTAAAGGAAGATCAGTAAGAGAGCCACGCAGTGGAGAGGCAGCCTTTCTTATAGCATGGAGACTGAACGACTCCTTCAATCTCCCAGACGCTTAGGAAAAGCCTCATTGATGACCACTCCAGAAAACTGGATTCAATTAGAGCTAATTATTTTGAGAATAAATTTTAAATTGTTTTCTTCTTAAAATGTGTGTGTAGCTTGTATTAAGAGAATTTCAGAAATTTGAAATGAGTAGGCTATCGCTTAGAGTGGCTGTAACTCCACAAAGGCACTCTCCTCCTGACATCATTAGGAGCAGCTCTCTGATATGTCTTATATGCTCCAATTCTGTGGAGGCCAGCTGCTCTTCAGCTCCTTTTATATAGTGCCTCAATGACACATAGATAGGAGAAGGTTAAAGTTTAGAAATCGCTCACGCATGATGGTATTGTTGAGGAACACAAAAAAAGAGGTGGCCACAAAAGGTTGGCATTTCTGGCTAGAGGCGTGTTTTGTGAGATCCATGCCCCACGGGACCTTACCCCACTCCCTCATATAAGGGAAAACAGGTGAGTTGCTTTTTGAAAAAAAAATTTCAAGTAGCAAATTAACCCAAAAGGCCATATTTACCTGTCTTGTTCCTATGAGGACAGCACGACATATTTCCCAAAGCCATTCATCTCAGCAGACCTCTTTAACTACCCATTAACTTCCTGTACTTCCCAGTGCTTACATCAAGGAAAAAGACTGTCCCCCTAGCAGGATGAAATTAGTATTTACTGAACCTGTATCGAGAAAGTGGCACCGTGCTAAGCACCATCCCGGCACCATCCCGGTGAGGAGAGGATGCAGGCGCCTGCGCATGGTTCGCACTGCGCATGGTTTGCACTGCACATGGTTCGCACTGCGCATAGTTCTACACTCCTTTACTCTCCTACCACGTCGATGTGAGTTTAGAAATCAGCCTAGAACTGATACAACCTTCATGTGATGGCTTCCTATTCTCATGGGCCAGGTCTACTCAGAGCTAAAAGCTGATATGTATCAATACTCATAGGGCCGATTTAACTGCTTTAAATAGGGAGGTCATTTTAGGCCCCAGCTGTCAATTAAAGTGGAAAATTAGGAAGGATTTTTTTCTATCATTTATACTATCTACATTATTATACATAATTTTGTATTTTATTATTTATAACATTACATTATACATAAATTATATTTTATATACATGTACACATTTATATATTTATACATATATGTGTGTATACATATAATATATAATATATAATATATACACATCTATAATACATAAATGATATACATATATTACATAGTATACATAAATATATGCATAATATATACATATTACATAATTATATATACATAATGATATGTGATGGACTGTTTATTAGATGGAAATTCTGGACTTTCACAAGTGTGTCGCAATTAAATAGAAATCTTCAGTGTATCTCAAGATAAGTACATCGGAGCCTACCTACCTTGATGTCCAATGATTACTACATTATAGACTTTATCATTTTTGAAGAATTACTAGCTTCATGAGAGTAGAACTTTCCTTAAAGATTGGTCAGAAAAATCGGGCAATACAGTTTGTTGTTGTTGTTTTAATATACAAACTTTCCTTTGCTATCTAATAATTAACTTTTAGTCTTCAGTTTACCATCTAAGATACTATACACCATTATGACATTTTTCAAACACAGTGTTGAGAAGTTCCCCTCACCCCACCAGCACCCTCCCGTAACCTCCCCCACAGTCTCCTTTTACAGAGTTGTTTTTTAAGGACCTTTAACTTTTGTATGACTCTGCCCAGAACATGTCGCTGAGTGCACCTTGAGGATTTGTCTGAGGGGTGTTCACAGGTGGGAAGCTCAGAAAAGGTGGGGGAAGTGTTTACACAAATTTAGAGATCATTCAAGGTCTATTCAACCCAATGGGACAATACATGGTAGGGATCATCTGAAAAATGACATGGCCATCACGCTGCCACACCTGCTGCCCTGACAGGGTCCTGACCTAGGAGTGGGACCATGGCAGTCAAATAGCCTCCATCAGCACATGAAGGACAACCCAAGCTGCAATTTAGTGTGAAAATAGCTGGTGCCGTCGGGGCTTCTGTGCCATCACGGAAATATTTCAATGCTCGGAGGATTAAGACTCTCTGGTAATGAGTGATGACATGACAGATCACAGGAGTTCCCAGAAAATCCACAGGGTCAATGACACAGGGAGCAGAGATAATAAAACAGATTATAAATAGGCAGGGAGGTGGCAAGAGCTTGTGGTTCAAGGCAGACCCTCTGGAGAGAGTTAAGATACCCATCCACGTGTAACAAACACCAGCCATGCCTCATCTTGAAATAGCACCTGTTTCAAAGCATTCTGGCTGGGCTGTGAAATATACCATCGGTGTTTTGGAATTCCCACAATCAGGAAGAGTGCCCTCACACACCCATTGTCTTCCTATTTCCTAACTGGCCATCAGGAAGGACAGTTCCATGGCTCCAAAGACTGGAAAAGAAAAAAAAAAACCAAACATATGGGCTTTGGAGTCATTCTGATTTTTATGCAAATGATCCATGTCATTAGTGCAGAAAGATAATTCGTGACATGACTTCAGATAAACATTCACTGCTAGGAAGCAGAGCACGGCTGGCCATTACCCTCAACAATATCACATTAAACATTACAGGAAATACGTCGTAACTTGAAAATAGATTGAGTTTTGTGCACAAATACTGGACGTTAGCCCAGGATGAGAATGGCTGGGCATTTATCCTTCTCTTACAAATCATCCCCACCCGTCTCTTCAGCCTTCTGTGTCCTTTTTTCTAGTGACATCACAAAGCAATGGGTCTTTACAAGAATGATCATGGTTAGAGGTCTGTGTCTTCTCCCTCCCTGCACTGTAGATTCACTGAGGGTTGTTCTGTCTGATGGATAGCTTTGCATATTCTCTCTCTCTCTCTCTCTCTCTCTCTCTCTCTCTCTCTCTCTCTGTGTGTGTGTGTGTGTGTGTGTGTGTGTGTGTGTGAGTGTGTTGGGGGCACACTCACACATGTTTGTGCTCACATGGGAGTAGAGATACCTACAGGGTGAGGAAGATGGAGTTGAAACCTGTGAAGCTGAAGTTTCAGGTGCTGGTGACTCGTCCAACATTGGTACTGGGAAAGGCCCTCCAGGTCTCAGGAAGAACAGTGAGTGTTCCTAACCACTGAGCCACCTCTCCAGCCCCCAGACTGTTCTTAATCCATCCAACGTTTGCAGTTGCAACAACACACAAAAGTCTCACAGTTAAGTAGTCTGGAGTTCTCAGTAGTTCTTAAAGCCTGGGAGGTTTTATGGTTTTCTAAAGCATTGTCCTTATGCCACCAAATCCATCCTGACCCAGCTCCATGAATCAAGCAGAGAAAGTAGTGTTAATAGTTAACCTGATACAATCCCTGGTCCCAAAAATAGTGGATATCACGCCTGGCACTGATACTTAAATAGCTATCATCAGAATATTTTACCAGGGCAACAGGCACTGAAACTAATACAAACCCTTCTTCTCAGAAGCCCATGTCTGAAGACCTTTCTATCTGCCCAGACCCAACCATGCTCAGTACCAAGGAAACCAGATATCCTCTTACCCATTCCTGTGTCAGGCCTGTGCAAACTGGGCTCAAGATGCAAATGAGAACCATAAACAACAGACCTAAGTAACTGGAAATGCAAGTTACACATTCCACCCAATGCCTGGTTTTCATTAATAAACATGACGGCTGTCCTCTCTAAGAATGAGTAATAGAAAATTGGCTGGTCCTATTGAATGAAATTAATGAAAGCATGTGTGATGTTTGGAATAGGAATGCAACTCCCCCATAGGCTCATTTATATGTATGCTAAGCCATTAGAGAGTGGCACTACTTGAGAGGGATTAGGAGATGTGACCTTGTTGAAATGGATGTGTCCTTCTTGGAGGAAGCATGTCATGGGGGGAGTGGGCTTTGGGGTTTCAAAAGCTCAAGCCAGACCCAGTCTTTTTCTTGCAGCTTCCTGAGGATCCAGATGTAAAGCTCTCAGCTAACATATCTGTCTGTGTGCTACCATGCTCCCCAGCCATGAGGATAACAGACTTGACTTCTGAAGCTGTAAGCCAGCCCCAATTAAATGCCTTCTTTTATAAGAGTTGCCATGGTCATGGTGTCTCTTCACAGCAACAGAACACTGACTAAGAAACCATGCCGCTATAAGACTGTTGTTTAGAATGTCTATAAATTACAGGCAGAAAAAGATAACCATAGGTGAGTTACAGCTGCTCCTTAGAGAATGCAGTGCCCAATTTTTCTGCTGAGATGCAATTGTGCATAAAAGATGGGTGTGTGTCTATCACAGCATGAGGACTGCCCAATCAAAATTAAAATCCCTTGAAGGAATAAGCATATTCCAGGTAATCTGATTTCAAGGCTCTAATGAATTTAATGATCTCTTCATTACATTGGGCTAAATCACTTATCCATATGCTAATGTAAAGTTAAAAGGAAGATGTCCCGCAGTCTACCAGAAACAGGAAGTCCATCTCAAAGGCATTCCTTCCTCTGAGTTTTCCTTAAGATGTATCTTCCTTCTCTATTTGGCACAAGACTGTCTTGGAAAGTGGTTGCTGCTCACTTCTAAAGTCTTCATTATAAAAGTAATAGCGTGTTATGCTCATTCCTCTGTATTTTGCTTATGTGAAATTTAAAACTGACACGGAGTTACACACTTCAGATAGAATGTGTTGCCTGAAGCTGCAAACTGCTGTCAAGGTGTGAGAACTAGAAATGGGCAGTGTTGGCAGAGGAAACAAAGCCTAATCTATAACTCTTTGCTCGATGCCTACAGTTTTTTTTTCCCAGAGCAAAACTAATTAATTGTCAATGCTATGTGACATGCTATCTGCTTTGAGGGTTTCTTGGTTAATTAAATTTGAATATAAGTTTCACTTGATAGAAGAAGTGATTTTCTTCCCTGCCATATTTTTATTTTCAAAATTATTTACCACAGTTGAAATCTGAAGAAATCATTAACTAAGGCATTCCGAATGAAAACCATCTAAATGGGAGCTCTGCACAGCAACTGTATGGAACTGAGCAAGAACTGGGTCACTCTCTGCCTGGTCTCCGCTCCGCGGCAAGGCAGGGCTGCCCTAGATTCCTAGCTGTGGTTATGGACTGCTCAAACTTCAGCAACCCTGCTGAAGTCTAAGAGGTTGAAATTTACATCACCCTTGTTATGGTTGGGTTATAAAATATGATCCCAAAAGACTAATTTGTCAGGGGCTTGGCCTTCAGCTGGTGGTGTTATCTTGGTAGGTTCTAAAAACACTAGGAGTTGTGACCTAGGAAGAGGAAGTAGGTTTCTGGTGGTTAGTCTTTGAGGGTATCTTGTCTCTGACTCACCTCTTCTGTACACACACACACACACACACACACACACACACTCAGTGCCACGAAGTTCTTCTGCTTCATTCTAGCCGCAGAAGCACAGAGCCACGTGACTGTAGGCTCAGCCCTCTGAAACCATGAGTCCAAATGAAACGTTCGACCTTCAAAATGTTCTCTTCTGTACTCTGTGCATAGCAGTGGGAAAGCTACCAGACTGCCTCGCTCAGTCTAGCTACTGTAAAAAGAGGTTGCCCAATGCTCCGGACAAGGAAGCAGCTCTCTCTGGTTTTACTAAAGGGCACAAGCGTCTCCACGGAGTGAGCGGCGCAGGTGAGATTACTATAGAACAAAACAGGTTGTGAAGGAGAAGATTCTGTAGTCATCACGGACCATCCAGACTACCGGGGAAATGCTTTCTGCAAGCTTGCTTCAAAGCTGCTACAAAGACTTGTTCTTTGATTTTTGCCACACATACTTGTTGTATTTGATGATCTCTAAGTGGGTGGGGCAGTTAGGTGACAAAGTAGCCTCAGGAGACAGGGAGGAAGTCTGGGCACCCATTTCCATTGATGGGCAGTAGACTGATCACTAAACACCAAGCATCTCTCCCACTTAAATCTCTCTATTGCAGCAGCTCATGTTGTTCTCCATCCCCCTACCCCCCCACCCCACCCCCCCACTGCGCACTCCAGCACAGGCCTGGGAATGTGCAATGGGGGATAGACAATGATGGGGAGGGCGGAGCAAGAAAGGAAGAATTTTAAAATAAGGCAAAATAGTAGAGTCCTCTCACTTATTTATTTCATTGGTCTCAACTAACTTTTCATGATATTTCTTATTACTTCTTTGTATATAAAATAGTTACTTAGTAAGTGTTTTTGGAAAGAATTATCAAATGATTAACTGAAGCCGTACAGAAAGGAAACCATTTGGAAACAAATAGTGAAAAAGAGAAAAATCAATCAAAACAAAAGGAAGATTTATTTAAAGTTCCATAGTGAATTCTATAAATGGACCCAGACCACAATAAATTGCACCCTGAACGAGTTTTAAATCTTAGTAGACATAGGTGCAAGTGCAAAATGCAGAATAATGATTTTTCTATGGAGACTAGTAAGTTAAATAGATATTAGTTATTAGACTCCTAATGTAAATAGTTCTCTTGTATTCTGCAGAATTTGGAGCATAATTATGATATTTTGTTTTTATTTGTGTGTGCATATATTTGTATGTGCAGGTGTGCCTATATCTGTGTATTCAGGTGTGCATATGTTTCTGTGTGCAGATGTGCAGATGTTTCTGTGTGCAGGTGTGCATATGTCTGTGTATGCAGGTGTGCATGCACATGCCTGTGAATTCTTGAGGTCAATACTGGGTATCTTTTCTAAACTTCTCTCCACTTTTGTCTCTTGAAACAGGATCATCTGGCTAGGCTGGCCAGCCAGGGGGCCTCAGGGGTCCATCTGTCTCTACCTCTGTCCACCGCAGCAGGCTATAGAGAATGCCACAACCTCTGCCTGGCTTTTTGTGTGGTTCTGGGGGTCAAATTCATTTCCTTATGCTTTCAGTGTGGGCACTTTACCAACTGAGCCACCCTCCAACCATTTAAATCTATTTATGCTCTTTTAAGTGGCCATATAGATTTTAAAGCAGTATTTCAACTTTAGCACCGTGTTAATTATTCCTATAATTTTCTGACATTGAGTGCCTGGCTAAGAATAAATCATCCAGCCTGATATTACTGTGAGGAGAATCATATTGATGCTCTGATAAAGCTTCTAGGAATAGACCATCAAAAAAAGTAACACATTCCTGTTCTGATGTAAAGACGGCAGATGTTAACACATGTGTATAATCCCTGGACAGGTCCTGGCCCTGAGAAACACCCGGCAAACATTTGTCATTGTTATTGTTCCAATAAAATGTCAGTATGAGCACTATATCCTCAATGTGTTTTAGGAGATTCTCCTACGGAAGCTTCTAAGTGCATGAGTTGTAATCAGAGAGCTGAAATGGTGCCTTGGATTTCATCCCTGTCTGAGGCTTTCCTTTGCTGTGATGAAACACTATGACCAACACAGGTTGGGAGGAAAGGGTTTATTTGGCTTACACATCATAAGTCAGGAAAGAAACTTAAGCAGCGCTGCCATCAGGAGCTGATGCAGAGCGAATGGAGGGGTACTGCTTACTGGCTTGCTCCTTGTGGCTTGCTCAGCCTGTTTCCTTATAGAATGCAGGGCCACCAGCCCAGGGATGGTCTCACCCACAGTGGGGTGGACTATCCCACATCAATCACTAATTAAGAAAATGCCCTACAGGCTTGCCTACAGCCCAGTCTTACGGGGGGGGGGGCATTTTCTTGATTAGGGTTCCTTCCGCTCAGATGACTTCAGCCTGTGTCAAGCTGACATAAAATAGCCAGCACAATCCCTTTGTCTCTACATCAGGGTTAGGGTTAGAGTTTAGAATCACTTGTCTATCTGGAGTGATTTTTAACTAAGGATTTCTCCAGTGCAGAAGCCCTGCAGGGATGCTTTCAGATGCTTTGGGATGCACTTGTACATAGTTTAAAACAAGCTTGGCGGGATACCTTAAGATGAACTTCACTGTACATAAGGGGATATGATTCTGGGTTGTTGTTGTTGTTGTTGTTGTTGTCGTTGTTTAGTGTGGTCCTTTAAACCAAGGGCTTCTCTGATTGCCCAGGATCTTTGTTTTTCTGTCTCACTATCCACATGTTCCTGATGTTGTGGTGCTCCAAAGGAAGAAGCAGGTAGCCAGCGCTGATGCTGAGTGTGGACTGTTAAAGTGGGAACCAATGGGCACCGATGGGTAAGGACTTCATGGTGCCTACAATTGTGGACAGTTATTCTGCTAAGTGGACATAGCATCGAACTGCCCTCTAAATTCATTTCTCTCTACTCATAGAGTAGTGCCACTCTCAGACCTTGAGCTGATGATGGTCATCAGAGAACTCAACTCGTCAAAGGGCAGGGAGTAGAGTGCTCAGCCACAGACTGGACATCCATCTCTGTAATAATCGCTCGCCAAGCCTTGGGAACCGTAAAGGAGGAAGTGGAAAGATGGCAAGAGTCAGAGATTGATGAGGCTAGGATTGAAAACACATCTCCTGGACAGGACAGGACAGGACAGGACAGGACAGGACAGGACAGGACAGGACAGCTGTACTTGTGAATTCACAGCAGCTGTTGTTGCCTGCACAAGTTCAAACCAATCAATAGAATAGAGGGGGAAGGGGTTCATCAGCCCCTACCCACAACTGAAGAGCAATGGACAACTGATGGTTTCTGGAGGAGGGGGAGTTCATATTCTTTAAGGGTGTGACTCCTGGTAGGTCATCCACAATGTAATGTGTATATACAAGTATATATGGACAACTTAAATTTGAGTTGATGGGCTATTAAAAGCCAAAGAAGAAGTGAAGAGAAAATTGAGGGCAGGGGTAGGGAAGAGATGGTGTAACTAGGTGGAATATAATGAATCAAAATACAATGTATGGAATTCTTAAAGGTTCAATGAAAATATTCTTTAATGGAATGATGCCTGGTACCTAGTAGATATTAAACAAACACTTAAAGAATAAATAAATGAATGGGTCTTTCATTTGTTCTTAATGTTTGCTGGTTTCTAGGAGATGATGGTAATAAGTTATTTTCTAGGCTATCACATTAACACAATGAATATAACAATTGTGTTCATTATAATTAATTTTCTGCATCATTATTAATCTGTGTCCAACATGTGTTTTGCCAGGCCTTTGGGAGTGAGATTTTCTTCTTAAGTTATCTGTTGACACAAATATGCCTCTGGGCTTCCTGTGAATCGGAGGCTGTAAATCTGTGCTTTGCAAAGTTAATTCTAAAAGTCAATTTGATTAGATGATTGTTTTTTCCGTTTCTGACCTTTAGAAACCACTTGCTGCCAGGCTAGCAGGAGAGGGCGTTCTCTCTTTTCTCCAGGGGGATGCCAAGTTCAAGTCTCTGGCTTTTTCTTGGGGTAGTTTTTAGAGCAGAGGGATGCCCTGAGAAGTCACCCATAACTAGTCTGTACTTTATTTTATGAAAGCATAGTCTTTTTTCGCAAAATTATATATTCTTTTTGTACATGTTCTTGAGACATACTGTGTACAGCCTCACCCGAGACCCTCCTTCCTCCAGTCTCTGTCTCCTCAGCTATGGGATCACAGGCATGCAGCACTCTGCCTACTAAACCCTTGACAGTCGTGCTCATGAGCATGTTCTCATTAGACTGTGGAATAATGACAATAATTCAATTCCAATCCTATTCTGCATTTCCTGAGAAATAAGCCAAATACTTATTTTTACCATTTTCTTCTCTACTAGATGCTTAAAACTTATAAAAATAAAACTAGTATAGATAGATGTTCTACAGTAATCCAGAAAGTTCTCCAGCACAAGCCACCATTGCCAACTTCACTTGGAAATAAGTTTCTATAGTTTGAAAGTCAAAAGCTCTCTCTCTCTCTCTCTCTCTCTCTCTCTCTCTCTCATCACTTTGAGAAGTTCTAGGCAACTTCCTGTTGCTTTTTTATCTTCCTTTTCTTGTTCCTCACAAACATCATTTATACACACATCCTTTAAGCTCCTGGAAAGAAAAGCCAATATGCCTGTTCAAGTCCTTATCCTATGGGTTCCAAGGGCTTCATGGCCCTTTCTGAACCAAAGAATGCCTACACCAAGCCTGGAGGCATGTGTGCTTGAGTTCAAATTCCAGATCCCACATAAGAAACCAAGGGTGGTGGCACACACTTGCCATCTCTGCGACGGTGAGATGGGAGGCAGAGACCGGTGGATCGCTGGAAGCTTGCTGGCCAGCTTGACTACATTATTTAGGAAACTCCAGGCCAGAGAAACTTTTTCTTAAACAAAAGGTAAGGGACACCCGAGGAACAGATGCCTGAGACTTATACATATATATATATATATATATATATATATATATATATATATATATATATATATATACAGAGCAGGAAAGGAGAGAGAGAGGCAGTTGGGGGGGTGGAGAGGGAGAGAGAGAATCATGAAGAGATCTGAGAATGTTTAGGAGTGTGCTCTTTTACCTTTGTTCCCTAGAATCCTGCTCTTTAGAGAACATGTGAGCTGTGAGGATGCTCTTAGGGTTAAGGCGATGCTCCTCTGCAGCCACCATGATGCTCAGCTTGCTATGAGAAGTGTCCAAATCATTATCCCACACTTGAGGAGCTTTGGCTATTAGAATCTCTACCCCCTATTGTGGGTTTTTCAAGTGCAGAGAGCTTGCTGACAACAACCCTGAGGAGACAGGATGACCCACAGAGTGCTGTGAGATCCTGGGCTTTACCTACAGTTTCCTGGATACAACTTCTGGCCTTTCCCAGTGATCCCAGGTCAGCTACACTCATTTTCCTGTTCTCTCTCATACACAGCTTTCTCCTCCATCCCCCCTTTTTTTTCCAAAGAAAGGATTTTTTAGAAATGACTATCCTATCTTCAGACATACTAGTATTCTCAGTTATCTTATAATTAAAAATGATTGCCCTCTGTCAATCATAAAAACATGATATAACCACAGGGCTGAGTCTCTTCTTATGTTCCCTCTTTATGGACCCATGGTCTACAGTTTTCCAACCAGCTGTAAGGATATGGTGTGACTTTGAGTTTTGTTCTTGATATGTGATAACTCAGGTCTTCCATGTTTCCCAAAGGCTGTGTGTGAAAGGCTTGGGTAAAGCAATACAGCCTTAAGAAGGAGGGACCTAGAGGAAGGAAGTAGGAGCACAGGGGTGTGCCTTGAAGGGGAGATCAGAATCTCGTCCTCCTTTCCTTCTCTTTGCTTTGTAGCCACCATGAAGCAAGTGTCCTTTTTGTTCTCCCTGTGACGATGTTGTGTTTTGTCACAGGCCCAAAGTGACATGGATTGAAACTCCGAAAAAACTCCATGAATCACAGTACAGCTCTTGTCTTTTTAAGTTTATTTCTACCAGAGTTTTTGTCACAGTGCAGAGAGCTGCTGTGGCACAATTGATGTTTGTCATTATTATTATGTTCTGTTTAATGTGATCTGTCACTAAACACTGCCCAACCTGAGAATCTGTGCAATATTTAGTTGTAATCATCACGAGATATGCCTATGGTCATACAGTGCCAGACACTCTCAGGCTAGGGTGGGTAAACAGAAAGTCACTGTAATTCCAATTGAGAAAGGAACTCCTTCCCAGACTCCTCCCTGACTCATCCTTCTAGACTCCCTATTCAAAGACAATTCATTCTCTACTTCTGTGTGTCTGAGAGTGTTCTGCTAGAAATACACCTCCATAGTAAGGAGTTCTCGGTGGCTGACTACCGTGGCAGAATCAGCTCCTGTCTCGGTCATCGTTTTCCTGGGCTCACTTTCCAATCCCAGGACCCTTACAAAATGCTTAAAGTACATTAGGTTCTCAGTATCCTTACACTGAGGTCTGCTTCCAAGCTTGCATTTCATCCATAGGCCTGGATTTTAATATCAAATGATTGACTGGATCTGTATTAAGATCCTGAGAGTTTTAGTAATGATGCTACAGAAATGGAAATTTCTATAGATTTAGTCAACACTGCCAAAAGCTAAATGCTGGCCACAATTCTTCCTTCCTACCCAGATTCACCCCAAGTGTCACATGGTTAATTTGGGGCACACACTAAACCAATACAAAGAGAGAGAGAAAGAACCCACACAAAACACCCAGTAGGGTGAAGACGGCAGCGTGGAGAGTAGCTGGAATAGCCCCAGCCATCAGCCTGACCCACCTCCCAGCCCCCACCCTCCAGCTTCCTTTCTCAGTATCTGGCAGGGAACTTTTGTGTTCAGCTGAAGAGGATGTGCAAATGACAGCCTGGGCTATCGAGCTTATTACCTAAACAGAGACCTTACATATTTATGAGCTGACATCTTGGATTTGTGGCTTTGTGGGATTCCTCCCTGTCCCTTAAGCAGAGAAAGGCCTTGCAGGCTTGTGGCTTCGCGACACACCCTCCACCCAGCACCCAGATATGGCAGGTGGCTCACTTGTAGAGATATCCAGGGTCAAAAGAACATGAAAATGAAGTTTCACAGCCTGCTGTTCTGAACCTGATCCACAGAGCCCTTGCCCGCTAACAAAGGCAGCTGTCTGTAGACAGATATGAGCATCTGCATCCCTACCAAGTGGTCCATAAACAAAGCACACACGTGTACACTGTACAGGGCTCCCTGGACTATGCTGTGGCTTTATATCAGGACTGGCCCCAGAAACCATCCATTCTTGCCAAACATGTTTTTGGTTTATTTTTTTCCTGAAAGAAAATTTTCTGCAGGACAATGGGTTTCTACAGTAAGGAAGAAGTCCATTTCAACATTAACCTGAGCTCACACAGTGTTGTGGGAAACCACAAGTCCAGTCTGTGGAGAACGGGTGGCTCCTGCTTTGGTCCCCAAGGCTGGGCTCAAAGAGGGTGGACAATCAGGTGTCACTCTCCTTAGTGGTGGACAGTCCCACACAGAAACAAACACAGGCAGAGGCAAGGAAGCTCCCGACTGCAGCAAAGACTCAACAAAGCAGGGATCCAGAGTTGTGCTTGTCAAACTCAAATATCTTTGCTCCTCTTTTGACTAGACTCTTCCATGATGAAGATTCCGGAAGTAGGTAAGAAACAGTTTTGGTACCCTGGACCTTTTGCTTTCTTTGTCTCTTTTAAAATTTTGATTTTTTTGTTTTGTTTTACTTTAATTTTATGTGCATCTATGGGTGTTTTACCCGCATGTATGGCTGTGAACGGGGTACATTCCTGGTACTTGCAGAAGTCAGAAAGGAGCATGGGATTCCTTGGAACTGGAATTAGGAGCTTAGAGATGCTATGCAAGTTACAGGTTAGTAGCTCAAGTGGAGGTAATAAGTATAAGTTATACAACTTAGCAGTTACCTAGCAGCAGCTCTTCCACTGACTGATAGTGGGAATGTCCAGCCTGTGTCCTGTGGCTGCATGCGGCCCTGGAGAGTTTCAAATGCAAAATCATGAACCTGCCTAAAACATCATGTGTTTGCAATTTATTTTGTTAACTTTATCACACATTTCCTGATGGAGTTCCTTTTAGATGACAATGTCATGTTTCAATGTCAAAAGGTTGGACATGTCTAGGGGGAAAAAAAGTAACATTTTCCTCTGATCAGGAAAACGTCTACGGCCATTTCCCATGAGTCAAATTTCCTCACAAGTCTAACAATACAAATTTTTAAGGTGACAAATGCAAGTATAGTATATACATTTGTTGTATACGACAAAGATGTGTTCCCAGTGAGGAATATCTCAATTGAGCTGATCGATGTGCATTATCTCACATATCTATTGGGGAATCACACTTCAAATCTACTATTAGCACTTTTAAGGAATTTTAAGGAATATAGTATGTTGCTATTAAATGTAATTATTCTCCAAATCTATCAAAGATGTGTTTCCTGCCTGAAGTCTCTCTGAGGGACTAGGTAAGAAAGTGAGGTTAAAAATAGATGTACTCTCTGCCTGGATGGGCTCTGCATCCAAACCTACCAGGGACTTGGGGTTCTCTGCAAAGTGGGTGGTATGGAAAAGAAACATCTCATGAGGAGGAAAAGTACTAGGGGCTGCAAAAATAAGGAGGATCGATTGAGACAGAGCAAGAATTAGAACACAGATCATATGTGTGTCGTAAGAGAAACAAGGAGTGTCTCCATGGCCACCCTGATCTTCAAAGATGAAACTCTCAGGCCATGCTTTCTGAGAACCCTTCTTCACGGAATGGAAGCTGTCGCCTAGGAGGATACCAGGACAGACAAAAGTACTCACACAGCAAATGGAGAGAGCAGATAGTGCATCCTAAGCAAGCTTTCCCGGCAAAACTTTGGACCCTAATGTGAGATTTGTCCCACCTGTGAGGTTCTGGTAATTGTAAGATTTCTAACCTTCTGGTATGGCCGGTGTAGATCTTCTCAGCTCTTCATAAATTATACTTGAGGATCCTCAGGAACACCTAGCCTCTTTCTCTTTCTCCCTCACCTTGATTCTTTTTCTTCTTTTTAATTGCTCAGCAGTTTTCCTGATGCCAATCACCAGCCCCTCAAAGACTGCTTGCAGGGATCAGCATATCTGGCCTTTTTCCTCATTCACCACTGAAGCTACCCTCTACCCTCCACTAAAACCCTGTCCGTGGCTGCTCATCTTTCTCCCTTAATAGGACAGAGAGGGTCCAGGGGGACTCGAGGCCTATCCCTCCCCCCCAGAGGAACCCTTCTGAGGGACCAAGAGGCATGGACCAGGGAGAAAATGCAGACAGGGATGCATGCTCTGTTTAAGATGAGCAGGCATGTGGAAGGTTGCTCCTTACTGTCCTTTCTATTTTTGGAGAAAGCAAATTCTTTCACCCCAAATCCAAAAGCGTTAAGAAATCATCCCTCCCACCTTCATCAGGAAGGTTGCAATTGATACCTGCCTTTATGGGGACCCAAAAAGAGCACAGTGACTAGAGTGTGAGTAAGAAAAATGTCTCAAGTCTGACTCTGCCTTTTTCTTTTAAATGTTTAATGATGTTCCCTTTCCCTGCATGCCTTGTTCCAGGTTCTTCCCCCACCCCCCAAACCTCTTCCAGATGCGTGAGTCTACCAGAGTTCATATAAACCAGAAACCCAAACAAAACAGCTCAGAGAACTCAAAGCCTTTCCCCTTGCGATCAACCACTTCATGCGCCGAGGCACATACGTGATGCTGCCAACATGTGTTTTCTGTCTCAGATCCCCTTGATAACAAAGGACATATTTTAAAAGGCGTGGCCCTAGGTAGATTTGGCTGGCAAGAATCACAGACTAGTCTAGGGATTCGGTTTGGCTTTCGGCTGAATCCCTCAGGAGCTTGGAGACTCGTGACAACGTTCCTTGCCGATTAATAAAGTTAGCACCACTTTGGGTCAGGTCTGATCTCATTCTGGTGCTCCCAGCAGATTTAATATTCAGGAATCAACTGAGCTCATTCAGGCCTTGATTGGCAGAGCTGCGGGTTGCTTTTTTACAGTACTCTGTCCAGGACCGGGCTGGGTATGTTCCCAGAGCATCTAGAAAAGGGGATTTCATGATGGTCCAAGATTCGGAGGAGGAAAGTGTGGGGGTAGGAGACAATCAGGGAGGGCAGGCAGGTGGAGTGGGAGTACCTCTGCCTGGGGTTGTATCCAAAAAGGCAGAGAAGTCATAATAGCCCTCTTAGAAAAGCCTCTTCCAGATCCTCGCAGCTTCAAGTGGGCAGAGATAGTTACTGCTACTGAAGGGACTTTAAAGGGGACAGTTACAACTGTCTGTAAAACAAAAAAGCAAAACCAAAAAATCCTTTACTGAAAGCATCCATGCTCAAGTGATTTATGTTGGTAAGAATCTCCAATAAAAGACTATGTGTTAATCTAGAAATCTTAAATGGCTCTTCCTACACAGAATTGACCTTGCTTATGTGTGAGAAAAATGCAAATTCTATCTTTAACTTTTAGATCTTTTTGTTCTTGTGACAGCAAACTGATTTGGGTTTTCATGTTTCTTGGTAACTGAGGTACTTGAATCAAATTTTAGCACATGCAGAAAGATGGATGAGCTCTCACATGGCTGACTCTTACCTCACCAGTGTCCTGCAGCCCAGACTCTGTCTGCTAGAACAGGGAGGGGTCTGGCTCAGATGAAAAATCTCATGGGCAAAGATGAAGCCCATGGAGATTCAGTCAACACTGAACCTTAGTTAAAAAAAAAAATCAATCTTGCACCTATGTAGCTAGAAAGAATCTTCTCTGAAAGCCATAGGCTAACTTCATTTTCATGACCCTGCGAAGAGAACGCATTTCAATTCCATCTTTGATTCTAAAAGGTGTCGATGTCAAAGATTTTCACAACTCTGAATAAGTCTCCTTACAGGGATGACTACCAGTGCAAAATCCTGATTCGCTCCCTTCCTATTTTATTCTCATTCTCCGGAGCACGTCTGCAGATTCTGTGCCAATAGTTTGTGTGTCTGCAATAGGGCTGCTATGTATTCAGAGCGTCTATTACATAAGGAGAAAGCACACAGTGATCTGAACCCGCCTAACTTCTTAGCCATACTTTTTGCACATTTGGGTTTCATTCTTCTCAAAGGAAATTCGCCAAGAAAGTTAGAATTAAAAAGCAAAGCACATAAGACAGAGCATGTAACTAGAGGAATATGCACAAGTGCATTCATTACTCACACCGCTGGCCAATCCATTATCACTGATAAATCATGGCTAAAGAACCAAGCGCAGAATCCGTCTCTTCGCGACTGCTAATAAATAGCTTCTCTCAAGTGTCTCCTGCAGATCTGGGGCCATCTCGGGAGGAAGTGAGAGTGTGCTGAGGTGCAGAAGAAGCTGGGAAATTCTAAAATCCATGGGGGTCTGGGAACTTTCACAGCAGACCCTGCTACAGCATTCCTGTGATTCCAGTCTCTGGCTAAGCCAAGACCCTGGCCTCTCTGAGCTCCCAGCTACCCTCCTGGTGCAGGTCAATCCCTGCTCCAACATTGCATTGCCCTCCAAAAACACTGCATGGATGGGATGCAAGAGAAGCTGGCTGAAATCCTGCCAGTCCCTGCAAGCAAGCTCACTCTCTCCCCAGAGCACGCTGCACCAGCCTTTCGGTCTGCTGCTATCTCAGAGAGCCAGGGAGGGAGGGGCAGAGGCAGGCAGGCAGGCAGGGAGGGGCTTGGAGGGAGGGAGAGAGAGAGGAGAGAGGAGAGAGAGGAGAGAGAGAGGAGAGATGGGAAAGAGAGGGAGGGAGGCAAGGAGGGAGGTAGGGAGAGAAAGAGAGAGAGAGAGAGAGAGAGAGAGAGAGAGAGAGAAAGAGAGAGAGCACTTTACTGAAAGAGCAGCAGAAAAACACTTGCTGCAACTCTTCCTTAGCCCACAGTAGCTCAGGAATCTTCTGAACAAGGCCACTGGAAAACAGACCATCAAAACCAAGTGTTCAAAATCTTTAATTACATCCCATGTACATGTTGAGTCATGCGTGTTCAGACAAAGCCGACCAGACCAAGGTTCTGTGCATGTGTGTGAGTCTCTATGGGAGAACATTTGTAGACACACACAGATGTGGGTCCCCAGGGGAGAAAGAGCTACAGGCACAGATTTCATTAGTGAGTAGAGGTGACCAGGCTCACAGTTAACCTGTCCTAAAGATTGTTCAGATGCTGCTGGTAATGGAAATGCATGCAGGGAAGAGCAGCCTCCTGCCTCAGACTTTGTCTTCGACTCTGCTTTTCCCAGCTGGGTTCTCCCCGTGAAGTAGTTGACAAAAAGAGTGTAGAAGCCAAGCAAAGGTCACATTGAAATGCTTAACTTTACCTGCTGCTCTTCACTGAGTTACTATGGCTACTCAGGATGTTCCACCCATCACCCATCGGCAAGGCACTGAGTAGACCTGCAGGAAAGACTGGCCCTGAGCTGGTACTTGGAGACTTGGGGGGGGGGGGAGGTACGTGCACACACAAGTGAGTGTTTCAGACTGGAGGGTGGGTGAGACAGGAGGGACTGGTAGGAGTGGGAAGAGGAGGGGGTGTCTTGGTGATCCCGGTAACACCAGCAGGTTGATTCCGAGGGGTCTTTACCACCCTCTCTTGCATTACAACACTTCCCTTCCTTGTGGGCCCATGTGTCCTCACACTACTGCCTTAGCAGCCACTGGTGGCAATGTCATAGAACTCTGAATCCCTGGACTTTCTCCTCCAAATTCTGAATAACTTCCAGACACTGGACTTGAGCCATTAACAAGCTCCGTCAGTGATCTACAGGTAGGCTAGAGCCGGCGGACTCTTCTCGGTGTTCAGTAAATGGGTGAATGGATCAGTTCATGGTGAGGGTGTCTAATGGGACTCCTATGGGAATGTAGACATTTAGAAAGGTGTAGGCACCAAACCTGAGTAGGAATGGTCAAGAGCCATGAAGGACAGCATGGGGTGGTGAAGAGCTATCGTGATGGGACACACAGACACTCAGAGGGCATGTGTTCCTCCTGTGCTATAGTATGGATGGAGTGTTCTCAAGGACCCATCCATTCAGGGCTTGCTTCTCAGCTTGTTTTCACTGGGAGGTGGTAGATGCTTTAGGTAGGTAGGATCCGGTGGAGGCTTTAATCACTGAGGTGTACCCTCAAGAGGAACTGTGGACTCTGTCTCCTACTCTTACTCCTTTCTCTCTGGGCCATGAGGCAAACAGGCCACCTCCATCCCGTTCTTCTACTGTGATGTATTCTAATGCCATGGATCCACCTGGGCACAGCCAGGGGCCAACGAAAGCAACTTCCTCTTTTTAAGTTAATTGATTTGGGGCATTTGTTACAGTAATAGGAGACTAACACACTGCTTGGAATGCTCTTGTTCCCCAAGCAAATCACCCTTATCTGTTTAAGTCACATCCTCTGGAAACCATTCCAACTCTTCCAGAGGTAACTGTGTTACTCTCTTCCTGTTTGTATTTCTCACTGCAAAAGACTTTTTGAACTACAGTTACTGGTTGGTAGATTTCACGCCTAGTTAATGACGTGAACTATTTCTGTAGGCCAGATGATCTGACAGTCGTCAATATATATCGCAAGTTCTGTTTTTTTATTAGATATTTTCTTAATTTACATTTCAAATGTTATCCCGAAAGTCCCCCCCCCCGCCCCGTTCCCCTGCCCACTCACTCCTACTTCTTGGCCCTGGCGTTCCCCTGTATTGGGGTATATAAAGATTACAATACCAAGGGGCCTCTCCTCCCAATGATGTCCGACTAGGCCATCTTCTGCTACATGTAGAGCTAGAGACACCTGTTCTGGGGGTTCTGGTTAGTTCATATTGTTGTTCCTCTTCTAGGGTTGCAGACCCCTTCAGCTCCTGGAGTTCTATCTCTAGCTTCTCCATTGTGGGCCCTGTGTTCCATCTTATAAATGATTATGAGCATCCACTTCTGTATGAGACAGCTATATCAGGGTCCCTTAAGTAGGCACTAGCTGTCCTATGCAATACAAGTAGACCCTGGATATTTATTTGAAAAGAGAAACATAAGATAGTATCTTATGTTGATATTGGTTGAGCAGTTGGTGCATAGGGGTTGGCTCAGTTATATGTCTTGGAACTGGGCATCTATCAATATTCATGTATTATTTTGCATGCTTGATTCTTTTCACAGTAAAGAAAACATTTTAAGTGAATCCTAATATCTGGGGTTTGGGAGAGTTGTGACTTAGCAGAAAACGAAAAGTAAAAGTTGCAAAGAGTTCATCTATGCCGAAGGTTAAGAAAATTTAAAAAAAAAAAAAAGGAAAAAAGAAAAAGAGTAAAACCAAAGAAACTGACAGAATGAGGCACACTTGGCAGGATGTCGGTCCCGACAAGATGCTTTTTGATGGCTGGTGGATGGGCCCAAAGCAATGGCCTAATGGCTTGATATGGAAGGAGACTTGAAATGAGGCTCTGGAGAAGGCCGAAATAATCAGCAGAAAACAAAATCTCCCATTTGCTGTTTAAAGAGATGGAAAGACTCACACGTTAAAAGTTAGAAAACACATTAATAATAACCGAGCAAATGACTCTATGGAGTAGTGAAGGGAGAGAGAGACTTTAAACACTGTTTTATAATTTATAAACTATTCCCTTTGGTATCAACTGGAACCAGGACCAATGATGGGCTGTGATCCAAGAGAGTCAGCNTCCCATTTGC
Organism: Mus minutoides; assembly: GCA_902729485.2. NCBI lineage: Eukaryota > Metazoa > Chordata > Mammalia > Rodentia > Muridae > Mus > Mus minutoides. The sequence continues at coordinate 2,564,288 of LR749607.1, read as the reverse complement.
TGTTTAAAGAGATGGAAAGACTCACACGTTAAAAGTTAGAAAACACATTAATAATAACCGAGCAAATGACTCTATGGAGTAGTGAAGGGAGAGAGAGACTTTAAACACTGTTTTATAATTTATAAACTATTCCCTTTGGTATCAACTGGAACCAGGACCAATGATGGGCTGTGATCCAAGAGAGTCAGCGTGTTTGTTCACGGTCCTACGGTCAGCAATGGGATCTGGAGCCCAGTTTTCCTCCTGCAGTGTGCCACATTGGCTACTGGACCAAATGAAGACCTTAAATATAAAAATGGCTGCTAACCCTGGTGAAACGGAAGGACATGGATGCTGCTGAAAGAATTTGTCTGGAAGCACATTGTTCTACTTATCAAAACACCAAACAAGCAGCATCTCAGGAGCTTGGAACTAGGAATCGCCACTTCCTATCTCTGGAAGTAAGGACTGGACCATCACATGCCGCCAGCACTCTCCACCCTCCTGTGGGCACCAGGACTCCAAGGAGCCACACACAGTGCACATACAGTGTCCTTCCCGATATGTCTTCAAGAGAGAGGACTTGTTGACCGCTGCTGAGCAGCCAGGCTTATACTCTCAGTCTTTTAAAAATTTGCTTCAGCTGAAGAAAACCACAGAAAGCAGTAGAGAACTGGCCTCCCCGAGTGGCCCTTACATTGGGCCCAGTGACAATGGCAAGACAAGAGGCAGCAGCCATCCAGCATTTTGAGGAAGGAAGAATCCATTTTCATGGCTTTGACACTTTGGTCTCACCAGAGTTGTGAGTGAAAACTGGAAATTGCTGCTAATGAGTCTTGAACAGAGAAGCCAGAAGTTAAGGGACTGGGCCATGCAAGCTCCAGACAGTCCCCGTGGGGCTAAGGAACCTTAGTGGAGTCTGCTTGACTTTCCCTCTGTTCAGTACACACACACACACACACACACACACACACACACACACACACACGCATGCCCAACTCCATTTGAGTGTTGGCTTCCAGAGACTTCAACCTGGCACCTCCCAGGTGTGCTTCTCTGTTGGAGACTCATTTGCAGCAAGTTCCAGTTTCCACACATCTCTGGTGAGACCAAAGCGTCAAAGCCATGAAAATGGGTTCTTCCTTCCTCATCAAAATGCTGGGCCACTGATCTTATCTCCAAATGCCTCTCTCATCCAGTAGAAACCAGAGACCATGGAAACCAGAGCCTTCTGGAGGGGAGGGATCTGGAACTCATTCTCTCTCCCATGTGGTCCCATTTCTAAAAGAGTAACCTTACTGTTATGGCATTGGTATGTTTAAAACCTTGTAAGTTTTTATTTGAAACACATACTACTGTTTGTTTTTTAAGGCACTCCAGAAAAGTAGAATAATAACATGGTTTTTAAGACCATACACTAATTTGTGGAAATAGATCAACTATTAAAATATAAAGATAAAAACCATAATATAGATTAAAGAAGAGATGTCTTATAGGCTCACTTCCAGTGCATTGGACAGAGAGGGAGCTACACATGGTGATGAAATTAGAATCATTTCCAGGAGGAGTTTGGACAAATTATTAATTCACAGAGCTATCTGGAGGATCTGAGATGGATAGCCTTAAAACAAACAGACAAACAAGCAAGCAAACAGCTTTCAGTCAAATGAACCAAGTTCTTTGACTGAAATTTGCTGATCTCTCTTCTCTCTGTGACCAACACACAGTAGTGTTTGTGAGGAAGGCAGACTTGGAGCATGAGTAGTCAGTGTATCTAATTTTGTATATTCCCCAAGCCATATAAGGTGTTATTCTGAGTAATGGGTTGAAAGGAACACACTAGTTCTGAGACTCTAGGGCACACTCTCTACTCTCTGTAGAATATATGTATTCATTCACAAGGAAGAGGCTCTAATGGTTACCAAATGGTCAAAAATTACAAAAAGGCTCTAAAATAACCATATCTAAATTACCTATACAACTTCCCTGTGGGAAGTGCTAAGAGTATAGAAAGCCATAATCATTTAAAAGCACCAACTAAAAGAATCATGCATATTCTGTGAAGATGTAAGGGTGGTGTAAAAGCAGGTTTGTATTACTTGATTTGCCTGCATACCACATCTTTGTAATTTATTAGTGATTAGATTTAGTAATCATTTTTTAATCCTTGTTATTCAGAAAAGAATGAATGAATGATAGCCAGGCGTGGTGGCGCACGCCTTTAACCCCAGCACTCGGGAGGCAGAGGCAGGCGGATTTCTGAGTTTGAGGCCAGCCTGGTCTACAAAGTGAATTCCAGGACAGCCAGGGCTATACAGAGAAACCCTGTCTCGAAGAAAAAAGAAAGAAAGAAAGAAAGAAAGAAAGAAAGAAAGAAAGAAAGAAAGAAAGAAAGAAAGCAAGCTACAGATTGACAGCTGTACATAATAGCTTATATATAACTCTTCATGTTTTCAAAACTTCAATTGATTACTAATATAGAGCTGAAGTTAGTTGATGAGAAAACTATAGCCCAGTAATTATACACAATATGTAGCCATTATGGATGTTTACTGTAAGCTTTCCCTACCTCCCTTCCCTCCCTCCCTTCCCTCCTTCCCTTCCCTCCCTCCCTTCCTCCCTCCCTTCCTTCCTTCCTTCCTTCCTTCCTTCCTTCCTCCCTCCCTTCCTTCCTTCCTTCCTCCCTTCCTCCCTTCCTTCCCTCCTTCCCTTCCTCCCTCCCTTCCTTCCTTCCCTCCTTCCCTTCCCTTCCTTCCTCCCCTCCTTCCCTTCCCTTCCTTCCTCCCTCCCCTCCCTCCTTCCCTTCCTCCCTTCCTCCCTCCCTTCCCTCCTTCCCTTCCTCCCTTCCTTCCTCCCTTCCTTCCTTCCTTCCTTCCTTCCTTCCTTCCTT
>LR749607.1:2520876-2560295 GCA_902729485.2 Mus minutoides | reverse complement strand
TCCCATTTGCTGTTTAAAGAGATGGAAAGACTCACACGTTAAAAGTTAGAAAACACATTAATAATAACCGAGCAAATGACTCTATGGAGTAGTGAAGGGAGAGAGAGACTTTAAACACTGTTTTATAATTTATAAACTATTCCCTTTGGTATCAACTGGAACCAGGACCAATGATGGGCTGTGATCCAAGAGAGTCAGCATGTTTGTTCATGGTCCTACGGTCAGCAATGGGATCTGGAGCCCAGTTTTCCTCCTGCAGTGTGCCACATTGGCTACTGGACCAAATGAAGACCTTAAATATAAAAATGGCTGCTAAGCCTGGTGAAACGGAAGGACATGGATGCTGCTGAAAGAATTTGTCTGGAAGCACATTGTTCTACTTATCAAAACACCAAACAAGCAGCATCTCAGGAGCTTGGAACTAGGAATCGCCACTTCCTGTCTCTGGAAGTAAGGACTGGACCATCACATGCCGCCAGCACTCTCCACCCTCCTGTGGGCACCAGGACTCCAAGGAGCCACACACAGTGCACATACAGTGTCCTTCCCGATCTGTCTTCAAGAGAGAGGACTTGTTGACCGCTGCTGAGCAGCCAGGCTTATACTCTCAGTCTTTTAAAAATTTGCTTCAGCTGAAGAAAACCACAGAAAGCAGTAGAGAACTGGCCTCCCCGAGTGGCCCTTACATTGGGCCCAGTGACAATGGCAAGACAAGAGCCAGCAGCCATCCAGCATTTTGAGGAAGGAAGAATCCATTTTCATGGCTTTGACACTTTGGTCTCACCAGAGCTGTGAGTGAAAACTGGAACTTGCTGCTAATGAGTTGAACAGAGAAGCCAGAAGCTAAGGGACTGGGCCATGCAAGCTCCAGACAGTCCCCGTGGGGTTAAGGAACCTTAGTGGAGTCTGCTTGACTTTCCCTCTGTTCAGTACACACACACACACACACACACACACACACACACACACACACACACGCATATCCAACTCCATTTGAGTGTTGGCTTCCAGAGACTTCATCAACCTGGCACCTCCCAGGTTGTTGGAGACTCATTTGCAGCAAGTTCCAGTTTCCACACATCTCTGGTGAGACCAAAGCGTCAAAGCCATGAAAATGGGTTCTTCCTTCCTCATCAAAATGCTGGGCCACTGATCTTATCTCCAAATGCCTCTCTCATCCAGTAGAAACCAGAGACCATGGAAACCAGAGCCTTCTGGAGGGGAGGGATCTGGAACTCATTCTCTCTCCCATGTGGTCCCATTTCTAAAAGAGTAACCTTACTGTTATGGCGTTGGTATGTTTAAAACCTTGTAAGTTTTTATTTGAAACACATACTACTGTTTGTTTTTTAAGGCACTCCAGAAAAGTAGAATAATAACATGGTTTTTAAGACCATACACTAATTTGTGGAAATAGATCAACTATTAAAATATAAAGATAAAAACCATAATATAGATTAAAGAAGAGATGTCTTATAGGCTCACTTCCGGTGCATTGGACAGAGAGGGAGCTACACATGGTGATGAAACTAGAATCATTTCCAGGAGGAGTTTGGACAAATTATTAATTCACAGAGCTATCTGGAGGATCTGAGATGGATAGCCTTAAAACAAACAGACAAACAAGCAAGCAAACAGCTTTCAGTCAAATGAACCAAGTTCTTTGACTGAAATTTGCTGATCTCTCTTCTCTCTGTGACCAACACACAGTAGTGTTTGTGAGGAAGGCAGACTTGGAGCATGAGTAGTCAGTGTATCTAATTTTGTATATTCCCCAAGCCATTTAAGGTGTTATTCTGAGTAATGGGGTAAAAGGAACACACTAGTTCTGAGACTCTAGGGCACACTCTCTACTCTCTGTAGAATATATGTATTCATTCACAAGGAAGAGGGTCTAATGGTTACCAAATGGTCAAAAATTACAAAAAAGGCTCTAAAATAACCATATCTAAATTACCTATACAACTTCCCTGTGGGAAGTGCTAAGAGTATAGAAAGCCATAATCATTTAAAAGCATCAACTAAAAGAATCATGCATATTCTGTGAAGATGTAAGGGTGGTGTAAAAGCAGGTTTGTATTACTTGATTTGCCTGCATACCACATCTTTGTAATTTATTAGTGATTAGATTTAGTAATCATTTTTTAATCCTTGTTATTCAGAAAAGAATGAATGAATGATAGCCCGGCGTGGTGGCGCACGCCTTTAATCCCAGCACTCGGGAGGCAGAGGCAGGCAGATTTCTGAGTTTGAGGCCAGCCTGGTCTACAAAGTGAGTTCCAGGACAGCCAGGGCTATACAGAGAAACCCTGTCTCAAAGAAAAAAGAAAGAAAGAAAGAAAGAAAGAAAGAAAGAAAGAAAGAAAGAAAGAAAGAAAGAAAGAAGAAAGAAAGCTACAGATTGACAGCTGTACATAATAGCTTATATATAACTCTTCATGTTTTCAAAACTTCAATTGATTACTAATATAGAGCTGAAGTTAGTTGATGAGAAAACTATAGCCCAGTAATTATACTCAATATGTAGCCATTATGGATGTTTACTGTAAGCTTTCCCTACCTCCCTTCCCTCCCTCCCTTCCCTCCTTCCCTTCCTCCCTCCCTTCCTCCCTCCCTTCCTTCCTCCCTTCCTCCCTTCCCTCCCTCCCTTCCTCCCTCCCTTCCTTCCTTCCTTCCTTCCTTCCTTCCTTCCTTCCTTCCTTCCTTTCTTTGTCCTACAACATTGTGTATTATTGTGAATAATTACCTTTCCAAAGTTCAGGCTTTAGAAGAAAATCAAGGGTTTGTTCACTTTAAATTTGACAGTTTTTGTTATACTCTCTGTGCCCCCATTTTTTAAACCTCATTACAAAATGGCGCTGGGCCTGAATACCACTATGAGTTTAACTGAAAGGGAGTGAGGAGAAAGGGAAAGATAGGAAAGAGGAAGAAAGGGGGGAAAGATGTACAGAATGAAGCCATCTGTGCCTAGAGACAAAAGGAGCAGGGATGGGCAGAAAACTATCCCCATTCAAACATGGCACAGGGCCCCACCCTTCCCTAGCTGCAGCCCCTGACTTCCTGACCCTGCCCTCACTTGACCTACTCGCTAAGAAGATGCAACAGTTCTGAGATCTGTCAAGTTGATGTCTCAACAAACAGCACCTAAGGATGTAAGACGAGGGCTGGAGCAGAGTGGGTCTCTCTTCCTTGGGAAGCCCCGACTTGGCCCCTGGATGTGCAACACATCCTTCTACCGAAAGCCTTGTGTAGTGAGTGCTGCCAGCAAAGATCAAGACAGGCCCAGCAGGTTAGTTGGGGTGAGGGAACAGACCTGGCAGGAAAATGGGTGCTATGATATTAAATCCCATAGGAGAGCCACACTGGCCTTGGAAAAGCCAACAGATCCTCACAGGGAACACATATTCAAAAAGTCACAAGGCATGACAGCCACCCTATAGACAGCCATGAATAAAATGTCAAGTTCTAGAGCCAAGCCCATTGGTTTTCAACATGCCCACTACCACCAGTTTCCTTTCATAGACAGGAATCATCCTTCAGAGACAGGCTGGGATGCCCTTGATCTCCACTCTGGCAGGCTTAAGAGAGGGTTTTCATCTTTCTCAAAAGAACTGAGGAATCTCTCCCTACAGCAAGAGAACAGACCTCTTTTGTTGAAAACAATCAGACCATCAAAGACTTCTTTAAAAAAAACTAAAAGGTCAAAACTTCTAATGTTCAGTTAGATCTTTATGGGGAAAGGAAGTGCTTTCAAGAACATAAATGCTAAATTTGGGACATGTTAATATCTTAGAATCTCTCTTGTTATGCATGGTGGCTTGACTATACACAGGGAGTGGCAAGAACTTGGCCCTTCAAAGAACTATGAGAGCTTCATTCCTACTCTGTATGGACAAATATGTGCAAAGCCTGTATGTTAAATGTGTTTATGAGAAGACCTGATCCATGAACAGCAAGGCGTAATTTCCAAAAGACGAGCTGGAAACTGTATGTGTAATTAAAAAAAATTCCATTAGCATTTCTTTCTATTAATATAGGTAGTTTTTCATGGGGATCTCTCAAGGCAAGAGGGAGTTGGGACTCACTGTTGCTCTTTGGTTTTAGTCTATGCTGCTTTTCTTTATCTAGAGATATCTTATCTACAATTATAGCTATCATAAATTTTAAATCTCCAGTTGGAAGATATGATGAAACCATGCTAAACTGACCGTCCCAGTCATGTGGTGCTAAGACAGTAGGTGGAACTTCTATCTTATCAGAAAGGCAGAATCTTGTCTGCCCACCTGTCTGGTGTTTGTTTCTCTAAAGAGCATGCCATAATTTGGTTTATATGATAACTTTATATGGCACATGACCCCTGTCTAGAGGATGATACAGACGTGCAGCTGGTGTCCTGTGAATGTACAGCAGTGTTCTCAGTACCAAAATATTAGGACAGCACGGGTGCACGATAAAGCAACTGCCTGGACCTAAAGACAGAAGTGTCTTGGAGCCAGATTTAGCAAAAGGCTCAACAACCCTCTGTCTGTGTGTTGATAAAGGACTAGACTTACTTCTGGCTGCCAAATGCCTCTAAATGTGTGGCTAGTCTTAGCAAAAATGCAGTTGTTTACCCTTCAGCTCACAGAGTCTCATTTTCATGTTAATTCTCACTACTGGCCTGAATAGCAAGTATCCTTCCTTTAAAAGATGCTCCGTGGATCAAAACTATTTCCAGGATACCTGTGCTCTCCGGATACCCTGCTAAAGCAGGCTTCTGATTTCCTCTTACATGTAATCAAAGAACAGGAACAAATTTAACCCAACTGCTTCAAGGGAGTTGTATAACAAGGAACTCCCACCCACCATTAGGCTAAACTAGGTTCAAAACTCTTACTTGACTGAGAACAAATAAGTACCACAGAATATAAATAGTTCTTACGCTATGTGGGCCCAGTGCCAAGGGCTGCATATATACCCATTTACTTCATATATACCCATTTACTTCATATATACCCATTTACTGCATATATACCCATTTATTTCTTCTTCATTACAGCTTCATGATGTCTATAATGGTATTTTCCTTATTCTACAGATAAGAAAATAGGGACAAAAAGATATTGAGAGCTTTAATCTAGGTCACATAAGTGGCAAAGCCAAGACTTAGTAATCCCAGGGTCCTAAAAGTTACACCAGACTGTGAGTCATCTCAGACTGTCTCCTGTAACCATGGAATCTGTCTTTGTCTATGAAATGGGAAAATGGTGGTACCAATCTCATAAAGTTGTCAGAATGTCTAAAAAAAAGCATCCGACAGTGCCTGCAGCACAACAGTACCTAGTAACATCTTGACTGTGTTATAACTATCCCTCCCCAGTATTGTGCCTGCATGGGACTCATCTACTTACCTTCTAGAAAGATCTGCAAATTGCTTTGCACAGCCTACCTGCCTTTCTGGTCTCTGGCATTCTGATCACTGAATCCTGGGCTGGAGAAGATGGTGCCTCTTTGTTTATCATGGATGGGGAAGCATTTTCTATATCTCTAGCATGCTGCTCGGTTACTAGGGAGCAGACCTGCTGAAGGAAGGAAGTTTCATCTTTATCCTCACTCTGACTCCTAAGCACGACAGGACAACCCATCACATTCGTATTCAGCATCTTGACACCCGAGGCCCCTGCCCAACGTTACAGAATTCCTTTTCTAATTCGGAGGTTATATTTTACATTGGCTGAGATCCAGCCCTTGCCCTGGTAGAGTCTGAGGACTACATGAGGTGCTGTGTCTTGGACCTTCTTCTGAGAGTTTGGAAGGAACCCTAGGTTGGGGTTTGACAAGTTACTGGCAAGAGTTGGAGCTGTGCTTGCCAGTTTTGCTCTAGGCACTGAGCATGTTAACACGTATTACACCAGGTGCTGTTCATATGTTATTTACAACAAACCCAGTTTCCAGCCTATCATTTGGATTATACAGTGTCACGACTTTTGTGCTTTACAGAGAGCGGCGGCATAATTTTTTAACTGGAGAAACTTAGAATGTGTGATGAAGACCTGCAAAGGAAACTTGGTATTAGGATACGTGCTAAATGACCAATCTGACTGTTCCCAATCAAAGCAGAACTTTCTAAAGCTGCAGAGTGGGGCAGATGTCATTCCCACCATCCTGCCAACCAGGCTCACGGGAATGAGACCAATGTCCTCGCAAGATGCTCTTCTTGTGTAGTTGTCAAAGGAAAGCTAGCAACTTTTATCCTCAAGAATCACAAACTGGAAGGAATACCTTTGCATGCTCCACATACCCAGAAATGGATGTCTAGGATGCTGGAAACTCCTGCTGATCCTAACAAGAGTTGGAGCTGTCTGTATTTCAGTTGACAGCAAGAACTACTCAGTCTCACAAACAAGAGATGTTTGTGTGTGTATGTGTGTGTGTGTGTGTTTGTTTGTTTGTGTGTGTGTGTGTGTGAACATATGGTGCATGCGTGTATGTATGTATGTATGTATGTATGCATGTATGTGTGTGAGTGTGCTTACTAAGGTTTGTATGTGGAGAATAAAGGACAATTTGCAAGAGTTGGTTCTTTCTGTCCACTATGTAGGTTCTGGGGAGTCAAACAGTTCATCAGACCTGGCAGTAGGCATCTTTATCCACTGTGCCATGTCACCAGCCTCCAAGGTGTACATCTGAAGTCTATAGGGTAGAAAAGAAAATATAGTCTACTTCACAGGTAATGACCCTGGCTCAGCCAATCCTTAGCCAAATCCAGAAAGAAGCACGAGAAAGTAACCCCTACATCTTCCAGTCCATTTACTTTGCAACTTTGTATTGCTAAGGCTTTAGCTCCTGGGGCCATCAGCTCTACCCACTGGAGACCACCAGCGAATAGTTGCACATCCCCCCACCCTCACCCTCACCCCAAGGTGAATCTGAAAGCCCTGTGTACTGACAAGCTATGTCCAGGAAGAATGGGTTTTCCTAAGTAGCATTACTGCTGTGTGTCCTGACTCCTTGTGTAACTATAGTCAGCTATTAGATGGGAACACAGGGTTCCCTAGGGAGGAGCTAGAGTAAGTACCCAAGAAGCTGAAGGGGTCTCCAACCCTATAGGTGGAAGAACAATATGAACTAACCAGTACCCCCAGAGCTTGCATCTCGAGCTGCATATGTAGCAGAAGATGGCCTAGTCGGCCATCATTGGGAGGAGAGGCCCCTTGGTCATGCAAACTTTATATGCCCCAGTACAGGGGAACGCCATGGCCAAGATGTAGGAGTGGGTGGGTAGGGGAGCAGGGCAGGGGGTGGGGGAGGGTATAGGGGACTTTCAGGATAGCATTTGAAATGTAAATGAAGAAAATGTCTAATAAAAATTGGAAGAAAAAAAGGAAATAGAAAAACTGTAATGTGGAAACTGTTAAGCTTCTCAACTTTGCTATATAAACAGGTCTTCTTATCTATGAGTTAGGGATCCACCCGCTGGGAATTTAATCAAGTTTACTTGACTTGGCGAAATAAAATCAGATAGTAAGACATAGTCTTTGCCTATAGAATGAGGTAGCACAGATTGTATCTGAAGTAGGGATGCTTAAACTGTGGATCACTCCCGAATTGCAAACTGAATCTGGAGGTTATGAACAACTTGGCAACAGTATACAATACATAGTCAGTATACAGTCAGACTATAGTTCTGCCTATAAGGTAATGAACCCAAGGAGGCTACTCATGCTTAGCACATTATATCATGTGACTATACTGCAGCCTTGGTTTTAAGCTCATAACATGTTTCACCATGCATGCGTCATGCCATCCATGACAGTAAGGCTAGCCTGAAGCAACTCAGATCTGAGGTATGACATTAGGAATTTCCATCAGTGTCCTTCCTAGCAGGTGAGTGCTCTGCTCTTATGGGAACATAGTGGTTAAGTTACAGAAAACCATGAATGTTTTCCTGCGCTCCTCAGAGTACATGTGAACATTGGAGTTGCAAATCTTCAGATATAATTGTGTTATGATATGAGGTTTTAAAACACCCAAATGAATTTTGGTATGGAATTAGGATAGAATGTCCAACAGCAGCTTGGAGCTTCCACACACTTTTCTCTTTGAGCAAGAGTATCAGAAACCATTGACTGACAGTAAAATAAAAGAGATTTGAAATTACAACTCAGACACGATGCATTCAAAGTTCTTTGGGGCAGCCTGTTTCCTCGTGACTGCCAGGAAGTCTGACTTTCTTAAAGGACACCTGCTAACAAACGACTTCCCTTCCAACCCACACAAACACAACTTTGCATCTGCTCTTCACCAGTACCCCACACTCTTTACTATGGGATGCAAAAGGAGGGACGAAAGTCAGTAAAAGAAATATTGGAAGGTAACAGACGGGAGAGAGGGAGAGGCAGCCTTGCTCTCTTCCCCAGAGCATCTCAGATTTTTCACTATGAGGTGGTGGGTTGAGACTAGCCTTTCTCAAAGGCAGCTTAGAAAGGCAGCTGGTAAAATATCGGAAGTCCTAAGCTGAAAGAAAGCAGAAGAATAATGACTATATTACTCAAAGGAAGAAAAACTGAAAGTCCATGGATATTTAAACACACACACATGCAACACACACACACACATGATAAGGTTGACAGTGTCTGTGTCTTTCTCTCTTCTCTTGCTTTTTTCAGATTTGTTGTGGGTAAGCAGACTCTGATATGGTCCATTAACTCTATTTCATCATATTATTCGATAACTCTGTGCCTTTCAAGGAAGCTCTCTGCTAGTAGACTAAGTGATAACATCCCTCTAGCTTCCAATTAAGCACGGGAGGTAACAATCTTGACAACAGGGGCAGATCCCATTGCTCAGGTTACTGAGAGGTCTCTGCTTCCTTTCTCAGGATCTCTGACTGCACTGAAGGAAACCTGCTTGAACACATTAGAATACAATTGTCATGCCAAGCAACGTAAGCCAAAATCAGAAAGTAAGTATTACATGTGCACTTTTGTGTGCAGAATATATATAGTGTATATATTGCATTGTGTGTGTGTGTGTGTGTGCCTCTTCTATTTTCACATCACACATATATGGTATACATACAGGGGAAGGAAGTGTCTAGGGAGAGTGAAGGGGGAACAGGAAAAATAATGGTATAAGAAAGGCAAACTACTGTATGCTTTCTTTATGAGGAATGAATATATATATATATATATATATATATATATATATATATATATATATATATCACAATACCAGATTGGAGACTAATAAGTGGGGAGGAAAGGTAAGAGAGGGGATAGGGTGTAGAAGATCTAAGCACAGTGGGTGTAGTGGCTATTCCCGGTTGTCAACTTGCTATATCTGGAATGAACTCCAATCCAGAATTGAAAGGCTCACCTATGATCCTAATCTGGAGGCTGGGAGATACAAGTTTCTGACCTGAATCTTGGCCTGGAAATCTTGAGGCATAGTGGCTATGAATCCCAGAAGATTAAGACAGGGAGATCTCTGAGTTCAAGGTCATCTGGAACAAAGCAAATCCCAGATCCAGGAGTGGTGGCACACACCTGTAATCTGGGCCACACTTTCTGCCAGAGACCTACGTAAGGGCATTGGACGAAGAAAGATTTGCTCTCTCTCTTCTTCACCTGCTTGCTTTGTGGGGCTGAGCAACTGCTAGATCCTTGGACTTCCATTCACAGCTTCTGCTGACCATTGTTGGAGAGTTGGACTACAGACTGTAAGTCATCAACAAATTCCCTTACTGTATAAAGACTACCATAAGTTCTGTGACTCTAGAGAACCCTGACTAAAACACACAGCAACAAACACATGGATAAGATGTCACAGTGTTATCCAAAGAGTTAATAAAAGAACATTAGACCATTAAGTATATCAGACAGTTTGCCACCCCCTCCCTCTGTGCCCAGGAAGACTTCCATAAAAGAAAGAGATCTACTTGGAAATGAGAAGATATGGTTTACGAGTAACGATGATTTGGGAATGTTGAAATCCCTGTAAATTACACACCATCACATTTTTTTTTAGATGGAGATAATATGAGAAAATGACTGTTTTTCAAAATGTTTCACCCAAGTCCTGCTTTTTATCTGGTAATTGAAAATCACACCTGAATCAACACATTATTGTAATTACCTCCATTCTTGTCCCACAGTCGGCAGTTGAAAACACGCTCCTGAGGCATGCATAGCATATGGCCATAGGCAAGGTATTAATTCACACCAGAGGAGTAGGTAGGTAACATCCAAGGTGCCTTGATCAGGAGTGCACACCTGGGGGATCAGCTAGTTAGCCCTGGATGCCTTGATCAGGAGTACACACCTGGGGGATCAGCTAGTTAGCCCTGGATGCCTTGATCAGGAGTACACACCTGGGGGATCAGCTAGTTAGCCCTGATCAGGAGTACACACCTGGGGGATCAGCTAGTTAGCCCTGATCAGGAGTACACACCTGGGGGATCAGCTAGTTAGCCCTGATCAGGAGTGCACACCTGGGGGATCAGCTAGTTAGCCTTGATCAGGAGTACACACCTGGGGGATCAGCTAGTTAGCCCTGGATGTGTCCAGGGGTCAGCGTCACCTACCTTCAAAATACTTTCAGAGATCCATTGGGATGTTTTGTTAGACCAGGGAACACTGATGTACAAATTTCTTTGTGGTCAGAAAAGATACTCTAGAATGCAGTTAGCCCTCTGGCATTTGTTGATACTTGTTTAATGAGCCAACATGTGGTCAATGTCAGTAACTGTCTCAACATGTACTTGGAAAGAACTAAGTACACTATGTCATAACTTAGCAAGTGCTTGAAATCAGGGATCTTAAACTTTCCTACTCTTGATTGCTTTTCACCGAAGCAATGGGTGTGAGACCCCAGGTACATAGGCATGTAAGATACATCGACAGTCAAACATTTTCAGCAATAGGTCATAGAAATTTTTATTTTAAAGTGATTATTTGGTATAAGTTTACTATTTATTAAAGACAAAAGCAAATTCTCATAATAACAGGATGGTCAAGGTCGTTCATATGGGCTATTATTTGACATTGTAGCATATACAGCATACTCAGTGCTTCTAGGATTTCATAAATATTTTTATTTTATAATTGTCAGTGCTGAGGACACCACCTCACGTCAATGCCTAGTACAGATGACAGAAGTGACATTTTAGAAATTGCTGGAACTTCAGTCCAAATTCCAGGCCAGAATTCAGTTAATGATTGTTTTTTTTAATAGGACTCAAGCCAGCAACTCAAACAGAATTTGTTTTTTATTGATGATGATGATGATGTTAATACATGTAGAAGCCAGAGGTCATGTAGAAGCCTTGGGTACCCACAAGTACCCTCCACATGTTTTTTCTGTGAGGGAATGATTTGGGACTTTGCTGACTAGGCTAGGCTGTTTGGCCAGCAAGTCCAGAATTCTGCTTGCCCCAGCCTCCTCGCTGCTGGGATTACAACTGCATGTACCACACCCAGCCTTCCAGGAAGTGAGCTCTGGCATTGCAAACCACATGGCCTGCCCAGAACAAAATGTATACACTGTGTTAGGACCAAGGCTGTGGGGAACTTGTACAATGAAATATGGTCAGGAGCTATGAGAAAGCCTTGATTCATTCATTATAAATTTGGTTTTGAATTAATTTTAATGTCATTGGCCATTCAAACATCTTTTATTTTTGCCAAATTTTTTGCAACCCCCACATTTTCTTGTGGAGTCCCATATGGAGTTGAACCCTGTTTAAGGAGCTGTGGTCTAAATATTAGCCTAGTAAAAATTAAACAATAATATTTTCTATGTTTTGAATGTGTCTTTTGAAGTTCACATGTTAGAAACATACTTTCCAGAGTAACAACAGAGAGGCAGGGCCTGCAAAAGCAAAGTAGGTCATAGGTCATAGGTCATAGGTCATAGGTCATAGGTCATAGGTCATAGGCCATGAGGCATTTGCCTTTCGGAGATAAGTCTGTCTGCCTCAAGGGCATTATCTTGCTTTTCTGCCTTCTGCCATATTATGGCAAGAAAGTCCTTATGTAGAATAGTAGTCAGGGTTCTCTAGAGGAACAGAATGTGTGTGTGTGTGTGTGTGTGTGTGTGTGTGTGTGTGTGTGCGTGTGTGCGCGCGCACGCTCATTTTTCCATGTCCTTTATATGGGCTGCCAGCAGAAGCTGTGGCCCAGATTAAAGGTGGATCTTCCCACCTCAAAAGATCTGGACTTAGGGTGGGTCTCCCCACTTCAAATGATTTAATTAGGAAAAATCCTTTACAGGTGTTCCCAACCACTTGTGTTTTAGTTAATTCCAGATGTAGTCAAGTTGAAAACTAAGAATAGCCAGCACATGTGGGCCACTGTCCTTGAACTTAACCATTTTCCTGAACTGTAAGAAATAAATCTCTATTCTGTATAAACTGCCCATCCTAGGTTCTTTGATGGCTGGCACAAAATGAACTAAGACAGAATCCATGTTCTAGGGTATATACAAATGTGGACTTGTCACATATTCCTTGTTAACTGACTCTTTTATTGTTAAAATGTCTTTATTAATCTATAATGATGGTTCTTATCTTGCCTTACAGTAATTTTCTTCATTAATAGACCTATACAGCTCACCTTATTGGATACTTACGGGATGTATCTTTTTTTCTGTTTTTTATTCTCAATGTCTCTGGGTTCTATACTTTAAGCAGGACCATTTATGAAGAGTACACAATTAGATTTTATTTTAAAGTATAAGCAGAAAATTGTATTTTAATTGGAGTGTTTAGTTGCTTTCCATACCTTCCATTTTAGAATTGTTTTCTGCTAGTCTAATTATATCCTTTTCTCTTTTCTCATCTTTGCAGTTTTTACATTAACCAAGTACTTTCCATTTTATTTCACCTTCTATATATGATATTTTATTCATTACTCTACAGCTTACATTATGTGCCCTGAAATTACTGTAGTCTAGCACAATTCCAACTTTAGACACTCCCAAATATTGCTATGACCTATAATGTTTTAATTTTATTTAACTCTCTTTTTTGTATGGCTTTGATCCTAAACCTATTGCTATATAAACAAAAAATATCCTGTTTTGTTGTTTTATATAATCAAAATTTATTTCTACTTGCCAGTAAATTTTCTCAATATTTTATTCTATAAGTCTCCAGCAGCAATGTGAGAAGAATTCAACAGTGAGTGCCCATAAACCCCATTTAAATTTCTTAAATTGTGCTCTAACCTTAGATAGAATCTTATCATCCCCAACTCTCATTCTTTTAGCCTCTGAGAGCCACCTTCCCTCAAGCCCCTCTGATCCTCTTACTCTTAAGTTGATAGCTTCTTGTATTGATTGTTATTGTCACATGGATATAGATATGTTTGCACAAGTGCATGGATACAAATTGCTGAGTCCATTTTTGTTGTTTGCCCAAATATGGTTTTAGGGCTGACCATTCCATGTTGGACAACTAATAAGGGGGCTCATCCCTAGAAGAGCTAATCCCACTTCTCCTGGAAGTCATCAGCACCCTGTAGCTCTTTGTCTAGGGGGTGGAACTATGCAAAAATTCCCCTTCTGTGTTAATATGCCCGTCAACGTTGGCATCCTTCTGGTCTCGCTTACGCAGCCCTTTGGAGGAGAGACAGCTTTACTGCAGACTTCCCCATGTTCTGATTCTTGTAATCTTTCTGCCCCATCTTCTGGGATGTTTCCTGAGCCACAAATCCAGGAGTTGGGATGTAGACTCACATAAGGAGCTTTTTCCTGCATGCTTTTTCACCTACCTCTTCATGCCTCCAAACAACCATCAACACACATTTTATTTCCAATGTTTCCCAGCCCAGCAAGTTTTCACCCTGTCACTTGATTCTTTCTGAGTGTGTGGGACCATCTTTCCCTCCTCTGTCATTCCTGTTCCTACTTCATTCAGGGTTGCTCTACTAGCAGTGGATTCTTGAAATTGTTGGTTTAAGATGTCCTAATTTCACTTCAAGTGTTGACAAATATTTCTGTCATACTTCTGTGTGTCTGGCAGTCAGCAGCACACCCCACAGCTTACACCCATAACATCCTATTGTCTCAGCATCCACCACTTCTGCTGGGAAGCAAGTGATCAGTCCCATGTTGTTTCCATGAAAACAGTTGTCTCCTCAATGCTGTAATGATTATCCCCTTTGGCTTTTGTCTTCATCAGGCTTAGTTATGCTTGCTACAGTCTTCTACATATGGCTCTGGAGATGATAGGCAGGCCTTCCTGAATCTATCTTCTGGTGGTTTTGACCAGTTTTAGAGAATATTACTTCTGTATTGGTCTCACCTTCTATTTACCAGACTTTGGCTCCATGTTTGAATGTGGAGAAAAGTATGACCCATGTGTCTTTTATGTTTCTTGTCAAATTTCCATCCTTTTGCTCAATGCATTTATATAAATATAGTCTACTGGTCTATCTTCCATTTCACCAGTTTCATCTTATACTAAATTTCAGATGTGATGAGGTCTGTCTAGTGAGTTCCCACTAACCAATGTTTCTTTTTTTAGGTTCCAAAATTACCAATTTGCTTGTTTGTCTTTAAAAATCAAACAAAAAACAAACAACAAACAACAAACAGACGCCAAGTTTCTGGTGAAATCCCTCACTGTACCATCTTGAACACACCAGTCATAGACACTCAAAAGTTTATGTCATTCAATTGAATAACTTAGGTCTTTTTCCAGTGCCTGTTCTGGGATTTCTAGCTGGTATACTTGCTAATTTAATTGAAAATAAAATTACAAAGATACAAGCAGCCTCTATGAGACTGACTGACTCAACCCCAACCCAAGACTATCATAGTGAGTCTAGGAATCAATCTCAGATTCTTTGTCAGCAACTGTCTTTATCTGCTAAGTCATCAAGTAGGCCCTTTCATTTTTTTTAATGAAAGCTACTGTGGATGCCTACAAGGGCAGGGCTGTGGTACTTCACCAATTTTATGAAGTGGACTACATCACTTTCTATCAGATGGTTAACACACATGCTTGCATATACTTTAATGTGGTTAATGTGGTGTAATCCTTCCTTCCTTTGTTCCTTCCTTCCTTCCTTCCTTCCTTCCTTCCTTCCTTCCTTCCTTCCTTCCTTCCTCTCTTCCTTCCTTCCTTCTCTTACATACAAGGCTTTCAAAAAGGGAAACCCACAGTTCCTCCAACCTCAAACCATGAGAAGCCAATCACATTCCCCAGAGTAACTGCAAACAACCATGTGGGCACAAGTCACTTGGAAAACCCTACTTTGCTTCCCAAGTCATTGTGAACCTGTCCTGGCCACAGTAGTTGTATCCTTTTCTCTGACTTTTCCATCTTTGTTTTCCTTTTAAAAAACATATAAAGTGTTATAGCTTGGCCAATTCTTAACTCATTTCCCCTATACGCATAAATGCACACACATAGAAACTAAGGCTACTGAAGACACTCTTCACCACCCCCTACCCTCCCTCTAAAGTTGACAACTGACACTCTATTCAAGATAACTGGATTTCTTGATCTCTCTCTCTCTCTCCCCCACCCCTGCTCCCATCCATAGGCAGTTTGCAAAGCTTGTAAATAACATCTTAAAACAAAGAAGAGTATAGAATGTAAACTCTTCTAAAACAAAACAGAGAAAACAGAAAGGCCGCCAGAGTGACATTTCTGACCACTACAAAGGGATTAAGTGACATTTAAGCAAAGAGCTTGAGTTGGGGGACTCAGGGGAAGAGCTCCCAGGGGACCAAGGAGCAGAGTAAGATCACACTGCTGACTTCCTTGCCACACATGGAGGAGAGATACCTCAGAAAGGGCCTGGCATAGTTTCACACAAACCCCAAACTCCCAGACTTGCCTGGAACCTCGAGATTCTTCAAGTCCATGTGTCCAGTGAAGGAAACTGAGATCATGAGAAAGTTTGTGAGTACTAGCCAAAGACATCAGGAGATAAGGCCAGAATGCAGCCTACCATTTAATCCACCAGCAAGCTTGGGCTCCCTAGCTTCTCTCCTGCATTTGGGAGTTCTCATGCTTAGAAGCCAGGGGCCTGGCTCCTCCATCTGTAACCCTCCCTCAGGCTTGCTCTCATGCCCTAGACCAAGTTAGACTGTGGTAATGACAAATGTGGTATTGGACACAGATGAGCAGTATGTCCCAAGCAAACAACATTTTTATATCAGAACAACAGAATATAACAGCAGTCAATAAAACGGAGAGGTTTTAATTCTAAAATATCAATACTTAGCTGTTTCCTCTCTAGATGAGAAATACAAAAATATTGATGTCAGCAAGACAAAGGAACCTATATGTTAGCTCTGACCTCGAAGTTTTGAGTCCCCCATCTCTGGTTGAAACTCATTTCCTTCTTTTGGATAATCTTGCCAGACAATAAATACTCTGTCTCAAAAGAATGACTGCACAAAATTAAATCTGCTCAGTGGTTTCTCATGGGACAAAGTCCAATCTAAGCAATAAATAAAATAAAACAAAACCTTAAGTCCTGCAGAGTTGGAAATGTGTTCAGATTTCTATAAAACACAAAGAATGTGGAGGCTCTGACTTTCTTGAAAGCATTATAGATATTTCTAAACAATGCTTACTTCCTCTGTTCTGGCTGATTCAAAAAACAAAAAACAAACAAACAACAAACAAAATCCTACAATATTGGGTAGCCACTCAACACTCAGGATTTACATGTGTGAATGACTGAGCGCGAGGATGTGTGTGTGTGTGTGTGTGTGTGTGTGTGTGTGTGTGTGTGTGTGGTGAGGGACTCGTGTATGTGAACGAGCATATGTGTGTGCACAGATGTGTAGGTGTATGTGCACATGGATGTGGAGGCCAGAGAAAAATCTCAGGTGTCATTCTTCAGTGACTGTTTACATGCTTTTGGAGACAAGGTCTCTCAGTAGTCTACATCTCCCCTATTAGGTTAGGCTGGCTGGCCATAGAATCCAAGGGATTCACCTGTCTATCCATTTCTAGTGCTGGAACACATGCACTGTCACACCTGGATTGTTCTATGTGGGTTCTGAGGATTGAACTTCAGCCCTTGTGCATACCAAGCTCTTTGCCACAGAGCAACCTGCACAGCCCCAGCGTTCAGAGTCTTAACACAAAGGTTTACTTACAACGATAAACGCAGCAGACAATAATTCTCATGTATTCTCAAATCTTTCTCATCACATATATCATCTTCTAAGGATTCAATATTGACAAAGAAAACCTCTGAAAGTAGGATTGATGGATGACAGGTGCTGGTTTTGATAAGACTCTAATATGAAACAGTCTGCTTTTTATTAACTAGTAGACCACTGACAGGCTAGAAATACAAATATGGCCTAGTAATAAAAATGGGTCCTATGGAAACCTCCGTAGCGGAGGAGTCCCTGTGGACAGAATGAGGATAAGCTGATATGGGACTGGTAAGTCCTGCTTTCATTCCTCTATACTGGCTCTGTCTACTGTGTGTACCGTAACTAATTCACATCATGATTTCCTACCAACTCCATCACTCAGATCACAGGCCAAGAGCTGATTGTAGGAAGCAAGGAAGTGAGACTGATTTATCATTCCAGACCGTGAAACAAACAGGCACAGAGCAGTATGGAAGAGTACAGAGAGAAAGAGAGTCTCACACACAGCTTAGGCATTCATTAGCAAGCTGTTCTGAGCATGGTACTTAGCTCTAAAAGTGCAGATTAACTATCTACCTTAAAATGTGGCTGGAAAAAAATTTACATGAGATAATTTGGATGAAGTTTTTAGGAAAAGGGGCTGGGCATGTTCTGCACACTCAATAATTCTTAGCTAATATGAGTAGTAGTAGAAGAATATGCGTATCATCTCAGACTCCCGGTACAGTTGAACTAAGCCACATTCTTATATCCTGACCCTTCTGCCCAGCCTTTTGCTACTGATCTCCTTAGACTTCACATATCATCAACTAAAGTCTCTGGGACTGGCAGTGCTATGTCTGAACTACACCAAATCTGACCTTCTTCAAGAAGAAAAGACTGAGCTCACACTTGCAGGACATCTCAAGGTCATTGTAGCCTGGTTTGGCACTCTTAGGTTTTTACCCCAGAGTTTGATCACGAATCTTACAAGTTTGAAAGGACAATATGGTGTCAAGTCCAAAGGACTCTCCTTATTTGCTTCATGAGTCCAGCCCATGTTTATTTATATTACATGTACTTGCAATTTCAACAATGCTACTGCAACTCTAGTTTTAAAAGGATGCAGGAGAGGTAGATGGCTCTCTGGGAAAAGGTGCTTGCTGTGCAAGTTTGAAGATGTAAGTTTGAATCCTCAGAACCTACATAAGAACCAGAGATGTACCATAAATGTCTGTAATCCCAACAATGTCTGTGGGAAGATATAAGGCAGAGACAGGAGGTTCCTCAGAGGTTCATGGCTAACCAACCTGATGTACACAGCAAACCAACATTAAAAGTTGTTCTCCGATCTCCACACCTGTTCCATGGCATGATCACATGTGCGTGCATGCATGCACACACACACGTGCACACACACATGTGCACACACATACAGAGAGAGAGAGAGAGAGAGAGAGAGAGAGGCAGAGATTCATATGGCTTCCTGGGACTATGCTGTATTAAGTTAGTTCAAGACATGATGCTAGGGTTTGCCCATGTGTTAAAGGCCTGACCTCCAGCTGAGTACTCCTGGGACATAGTGCATGGAGCCACTGGGAGTCAAGGTGTAGTGGAAAATCTTCAGGTCACAGTGAATGTACCCTGGAAGGGGGCTGTGAGATTCTGATCTCTTCACCTGCTTCTTTGGTTCCTGGTTGCAAAGGTGAATGACTTTGTACTTTCTGTCACAAGCCCAAAAGAAATAAAACTAAGTACTCACAAATGGAGACTTCTAAAACTGTGTGCCCAAACCAACATTTTTCTCTTTATAAACTGTTATAGTAACAGTTTATAAAGAGAAAAAAGCTAACAAAATAGACAGGTTACAAGGAACAGCAAGTGGCCTAGGCCTAGACACTCAGTACTCAGATCTACATAGCTGCCATCATGTGGACTGTCTGTCCCATGTCTCACGTGAGTGACTTTTAGAAGGTGACAGTTTGTTTTTCTGTCCATACAAATGGACAGAATCCATTTCAAGGATTTGGGGTGCTGGAGTACAGTGAACCCCCTGAGAGGAGGGTCAAGGTCATTTGGGAATAGGTTGACAAAGGAGCACCATCAGCGTACTGTGCATCAGCTAGTCTTAACCATGGCCATTAACCACTCACTCACAACATTAATCTCTTCCAGCCCCCCCTCTGAGGTTAATGTCTGAAATGCAAATGCAATAGCACTTTGATCTCTCTCTCTCTCTCTCTCTCTCTCTCTCTCTCTCTCTCTCTCTCTCTCTGTGTGTGTGTGTGTGTGTGTGTGTGTGTGTGTGTGTGTGTGTGTGTGTCCTTTACCCCTACCTCCTATTTTCAGATCAAGATGTGAGCTCTCATTTGTTCCTGCCTTTGCTCTGTCATCATGGACTCCAACCCTCTGAAACCATAAGCCCAATTAAACTCTCCCTTCTATAAGTTCCCTTGGTCGTCGTGTTTGGTCACAGCAATAGAAAAGAAACTAAAACAGTGGTAGAGCACCACACTAGCATGCAGCACTACATGCTACTGAACTATCCCCATGTAACTATCATCTATCTACCAATTATCTGTTGTCTTTTTATGTATCTATTTACATCATCTATTAGCTGGCATTTGTCACATATTTGTCTGTCTGCCTGTCTGTTTGTCTATCTCTCTATCCATCAATTTTCTTCTAACTATCATCAATATTTACATCTATCTATCTGTCTATCTATCTATATCTATCATCTATCCATCTTTCTTCTATCATTTATTCATCTATTTATCTATCTATCTATCCATCTATCATCTGCCTATCCATCTATCTTTCTTCTATCAATCAACTGTCATCTATCTATCTATCTATCTATCTATCTATCTATCTATCTATCCATCCATCTATTCATCTTTTTAATCTACCTATTAATGATTTATCCACCCAGGTTAACTGGCTCTCTGGTTAACAGAGCCTGCCTAGAATACATGAAGTCACAAAAAATGATAATAGGTTGAAGAAGAGAGTTTAAACCTTAGGACCTGAAACTGTTCTTCTTTTGATACATCATCTCTTATGAGATCAATTAATAAGCACAGAACCAAGCTACCAAAGGGAGTAGGTCTGGCCAAAGCCAGCCAACTGAAGCAAACCATGGTAGCCTGAGCCTGCAGGGTTGGCTTGCTTCTTTGATTGCTAGTGGCAGTAGCTGTGCAGACCCCACACTCCCTGAACACTTCTCTGATGCCATGTTGACTCCGAATCACTTTCAAGCAAAGGCCCTGCCTTTCATTTATTACTGGGATAAACTATGAAAACTGTGTAGCTGGTCCTTTTTAGGTATTTTTGAGTCATTAAATCTTTTGATATCTGTCAATTTAACCCCCCCCCCACACACACACATCATCTTAGGAAAACATGGCATGATGATCTCCACAAGTACTCAAACAGCAGCACATTCAGAGGGGCTCAGAATGCCCTTGCTATCATTTCTTCACAATTAGAGAGCCATGCCATAGGCAGACAGAGTCATGGAGGTTAATTATCCAGAAGTAGCTGCAAGTAATAAACCCAGACCCAGGACCTTGGACTCTGGGCCATTGGCCACCTTCCTATGGACCTTAAAGAGGCCAACCTTTTTTAGTTTGACAGAAGGGTGGCTGCTTTGCTGGGTTGTTGGGAGCATTTAATGAGATGGTGTGTATACTATTATTATATGTACTAAAAGTTCTAAGTGAAAATAATTCCTACATTATCACATATGACAGTCTCCCCTACCCCCTGTCATTTCGACTTGCCTGCTCAGTCTCATCCTTTTCCAGAAGATATTTCCTAGAAATTTTTTTAATTGATAGATGTTTTTATTTCCTCCAAATATGACCCTCATTTTAAAAAGGCAAGAGCCTTTTTGTGGAGGTTTTCGCTGATTTCATAAAATGTTTAGTGATGTGGTTTGAACCTGAATGGTTGGGGTGGGGGAACAAGTGGAAAGGCATTGCAGAAGAAGCCTTCAGACAGACAGACTTGACTGAACCCACCCTCTCTTTGCTTTGCCTATGTTAACCCCTGAAAAAGCACACCATTTTCTATTTTTAACCAGTACCTATAGATTGCTTGAAGCTCCATTGGGAAAGGTCAGGTCTTGTCTTAAAGGAGTCTGGCTGTCATAAATGCCAGGACATTTAAGAATGGTGGCTACAGGGAGAGGCCCCTGCGCAGAAAGATGTTCCAGCCAGCCAGCCTGACTATCAGTTGAGATGCAAAGCATCTCCGGACAGCATCTGTATTCTTCCTTCATTTGTTCACTGAAGCTGTGGAGCAAATGTCAGCCCCACTTATGAAGAGACAGAGGGCACCACTGGGATGTCTTGTTCTGAGGATCAGTGGTGACAGGGTATGGCCACACAGGGTTTCCACCCCATCAGTGTTCTCCTCAGAGGCCTGTGTGTGGAGCATCCATGTGGTGGGAGAGTCTGTACATTCTCAGAGGGTGTCCACCTTTTTTTATTTTAAAGCAAGCTAGGGTCCACCTGTCTCTGCCACTCAGCCCAGAGGTCCACCTGTCTCTGCTTCCCCAATGCTGGGATTGCAAGTGTGTCTCCGTACTGAGCATTTGTTTTACATTGGCTCTGGAAACTCTGATTGCAAGACACTTACCAACTGAAGCATCTCCCCAGACCTACATGCAGCCTCCTAAAAATTAATGTACATGTATCAGTGCATATGCACCAGGCGCTTTGCCATGGGCTATTTTAAGTCTAAGATTTAATGGCATTAGATGTAGATACAATGTCATTCAACGCTTACCAATGTAAAGTTTCACTACTACTTCTCTACTACTCCAAGCTCTAACTTGGTAATCAGAAGATACTAACTCCCCATTCTCTCTACCTCCAACCTCTGGAGGTCACCATCCTGCCTTCTGTATCAATGGCTTGCCTAACCTGGGTACCTCATGTAAGCAGAGTTATATTTGTTCTCTTATACCTGCCTTCATCATTTAGGATCATGTCTCCCAGGTTCAGCCATGAGAGAGCATGTGTAAGAACTTCCCTCCCTTCTGTGGCTAAATAGTATCCCATTATTTACTCAGAACACATTGTTTGCTTCCATTTATTTATTGATGGACACTTGGTCAGGTCTGTGTTGATTTCTCGGTTCCCACTGGACAAACAAACAAAACACCAAAGTGGCTGCTTGGTTTTTCATTGTGAACTTAATGCAGACAAGATAAAGAACTCTTAGGGCCCCAGTCACCAGGGCCTCTCACATAAATGTACTCTGTTAAAGATCCTCGAAAATGAAAAGATAAAAGAACTCTTAGGGCCCCAGTCACCAGGGCCTCTCACACAAATGTACTCTGTTAAAGATCCTCGAAAATGAACAGAAAAAAGAGAGAAGAAGAGGAGGGGAGAGGAAGAGGAGGAGAAGGAGGGAGGAGGGGAAAGAGGAGCAAGTGGAGGAAGAAGAAGAGGAAGAAGAAAAAGGAGGAGGAAGTGGAGGAGGAAGAGGAGGAGGAAGAAGAAAAATGAGAAGGAGGAGGAGGAAGAAGAAGAAGGAGAAGGAGAAGGAGAAGGAGAAGGAGAAGGAGAAGGAGAAGAAGAAGAAGAAGAAGAAGAAGAAGAAGAAGAAGAAGAAGAAGAAGAAGAAGAAGAAGAAGAAGAAGAAGAAGAAGAAGAAAAGCTAATGGTTCACAGTATTAAAAATATAAGAGACTCCAAACTTCCAAACTGCTGGAATGATTTCCAAATCTACAGTTTGGAACAAATCCCAAATGTTAGTCTCTAACAATGCTCCAAAATTGGATTCATTTTGCTGTAAAATTTTCTCTTCATCTATATTCTATGAGTCTAATATTCCAGAGAGGAATCCATTGCAGGAACTCCAGAGAGGGCTAGCATCTCTGGTAACCTTAGAATATACCCAAGGACTTACTCGGGGCCTCCTTACAGGGCTCTGAGGTCTGTCTAACAATGGTTAAGATGTTTTATGTGACTCGTGTGGCCGTTTGCCTCCACTAACTTTACATGAAAAGCTTTGTGTAGCTCCCTTGAGTTTCTAGACCTTATCTGCATTGCTAAAATATGACAGATGTGTATTGGGACATTTCATTAGCTCTTTCTTTGGTGAAAAAAGATTTAGTCCCAGAATGAGTAAAAACACATCCAAGACTTATTAACACTTGAAAAGGAAGGGAAGGCAGAGGGTATTAAGATAAAACCAGAGAAAGAAAATATAAAGTAGGAAAAAAAATTCTGTGCAGTTAGAATAGGTATAATACCTGGAGAAAAAAGAAATTAAAGCCAGAGCCTCGTGCATGGTAAGCAAACATCTACTGCTGAGCAACACCCTTACCATGGCTACAATTAGCAGACATGGAAGATCACACCCACAACCACAAACACAACATAGAGACAGAAAACTGGAGGAAGGATGTAGTCATGAAATCTCAAAGCCCCTCCCCAAGTGACACACCTCCATCAAGGCCACACCTCCTGGAACATCACCAACTGGAAACTGAATGCCCAACTACCCACATCCATAGGACCATGTCTCATTCAAAGTAAGCTCTTGTGGTACTCACAGGTACAATAATCCAGGTCAGAAAGTGAGGCTTCTGGAGCTGGGGTTCTTGAGGGAAGAAGACCTGAACTGCAGTTCCAGCTGGGTGGCCCAAGTCTAAATGCTATGAGACCAAACAACCACAGACCAAAACTGTGAACTGAAATAAATTTCTCATATGTATGTATGTATGTATGTATGTATGTATGTATGTATGTATGTATTTATTTATAGTACTATAGCTCTAAACAACTATATTGGATGTTTTTCCTGTTTCTGTGACCAAACACCTGACAGGAAACAACTTATTAGGGGAAGGCCTTATTTTGTCTCCTGGTTTGAGATGGCACGAGCTTGTCATGGTTGGGAAGGCAGCTGGATGCCTGGAGGCAGGAGTGTGAAGCTGCTCGCTCGTATCACGAGGGATCAGGAAGCAAAGATAACATTCTGAAAGCTAAACTGTGTTATAACCTAAAAGACCCGCCCCTGATGAACTATTTCTTGCAGCCTGACCCCTCCTCCTAAAGGTTCTTCAACCACCCAAAACAGCATCACTAGCTGGTGACCAAGTATTCAAACACATAAGTCATTGGAAAACGTTTCCCACTCTAGCGAGACACCTACCACACACTAAGCTCCAGCTTCAGTGTCTGCACTGGATGGTACCTGCTAGAACCTGTGAGGACCAGAGCAGATAGGCGGCTGCTTTATCCTTTGCCTTGAGACTAATACTCTATGCAGGTTCATTACTAGTTATCACTTTTATCAAACTCGGTTCTGACACAGCTTCTTGTCATCAGCCTCCCAGATTCTACATTGAACATCAGACACAAATACCCCCCCAACACCCTGAGACCTAGGTACAGAGGCAAGGGGCACACAGGTAGACTATTGTTTTGACCACCACGTCCGTCTCCACTTTCCAGGCAATTATAAACATGGGGTATGAGAACAGGAGTCCCAGCCTCTGCCCCTGTAACTTCCTGCACTTGAATGGGACATAGTCAACCCTGCCTGAATTGATCATGGCTCACATTCCCAGAAACTGTACGGTTACCCGTGATTCCACACCCATATGGCTCCACCAACAACAGGGGTCACTCGTGTGCTCACAGCTAGCTCCCTTGGAACCGTGAACCCTGACACACCCACACAGCTGATGAGTGAGAAGACCCAACAAGGCAGGAGGAGGCAGGTGGAGAACACAGGATCTGGGCCTCCAGAGCAAGCAGTAAATCGAGGTCTCTGGAGCGTCCATCCAACACCCCCTCTCTACCCAGCTATGAATTCTCTTAGTCTAAAGTTCTCTCCTAAAACTGAGTATTCCCCCGCACTGAATTGCCTGCTAAGAAGTCTCACTTTGTGTACCTACTGTGGAATCAAACCGAGCTTGCTCATTTGTGCTCTCTCTCTCTCTCTCTCTCTCTCTCTCTCTCTCTTCCTCCCTGCCTTCCCCCTCCTCTCTCCCCTCTCCCTCCCTCAGCTATAAGCTTCATTGGCAAGAATGGCAAAAACACACATGGTTCCCCAGTGAGCAGCATTTGGTCAGATGCTGCTGTAGCACTCAAAGAAGAAGAAGGAGGAGAAGGAGAAGGAGAAGGAGAAGGAGAAGGAGAAGGAGAAGGAGAAGGAGAAGGAGAAGGAGAAGGAGAAGGAGAAGGAGAAGGAGAAGGAGAAGGAGAAGAAGAAGAAGAAGAAGAAGAAGAAGAAGAAGAAGAAGAAGAAGAAGAAGAAGAAGAAGAAGAAGAAGAAGAAGGCCACGTGATGTCACTCAGACTAGCAGAGGACATTTGTCAAGGTCTGAAGGCCAGATTCCAGCCCAGAGGCTCTTGGGAGTTCAGGAAAAAATAAATCTCAGTGCTCAATAATGGTGACATTTGCATTCACCTCTTAAGATAATTAGTACTTGGTCACATCTGTCTTTGTGTGTGGCAAGATCTCTTTCTTATCTCTATGGGGATCTGACAGGCAGTCTGATGATCCAGGGAACGACACAATTCAATGGTATTAGTTTCTTGTGAAGATCAAAAGCCTGGGAATAGGAACCAATGGTCAGCACATTCATCTCTGGAGTGTGGGGAAAGAGACAGGAATCTTTCTGGAGAATCTGCCATCGTGCCCACTTTACAGATGGGCTCCCATCAATGGACCCCAAATGATGTTACTTTCCCTGGGGGATAGTTCAAACACAGAACCTGGGATTGTACTTTGTCCTTCTGCATGACATGTGAGCATCTGAGTGTTTTGGGAGCATCACTGTTCCCTAGACAGATTGACTGAAATATGGCAGCAGAACCTGAAATGACTCTCGTGCCAGCCAGGCTGGTGCTGTGGGCAGACAGGCCCCTGCCAGCCACTGTTCACAAAGAGATCCATACAGTAGTAAAGATAAGGGAGAAAACCACGTGGTTGAGTGTCGGCTCTAAACAGCCACTTTCTCCAAGGGAGAAATGTTCCAAAGATAACCACAGATGACCTTTGATCGTGTTTTGTAGTTTTATTTTAAGAAAAGCTATTATGTGTTTCCCACAGCTAAGTAGAAATTATGGCTTCTGGTATGCTCTTATGAGGACTAGTATCACAAGCACTTATGCATCTGCTGGAGGTGAACCTGCCTTAGTCCTGAGAGGTATTCATGTCCCCTTAGGAATAATTCAACAATGTCATCTCCTTTCACAAGGGTAGGAATCATTTCAGCCTGTCATCTTAGCTAGCTTCCTTTTAAAATGTGTGTGTGTGTGTGTGTGTGTGTGTGTGTGTGTGTGTGTGTGTGTGTGTACAAGCACTCACACATTCCATAACACATGTGTGCAGTCAGAGGATAATCTTGAGTATTGGTTTTAACCTTCTACCTCCTCATCAGGCTCTCTAGCCACTTATCAGTGTATGCAGCAGGGTGGCGGCCCATGACCTGCTTCTGTCTGCCCTTATCTCTCCATGGGTATGCTGGGATTATAGATTCAGGCTTCTGTTCTTGGTTGTATGTGGGCTCATGCTCAATGATTGGACAGGTGGGTTAAAAATGCAAAAATAAGTAAACAAATAAAGCCACCCACCACATGCTGTTCTAGGTTTATGACTTTGTGTTGAGCCATGTGCACAGCTCTTGTGGGGCCCATGAGGCCCGTGGATCACAGGTTGGGCACATCTGATAGAGAATCATATAGATAGTATCATATAGATAGAGAATCAAATTCCTACTTCCCTTGCATCCAGTCTTCCTTGGGCTATGTCTACTTACATCTTTAGTTATTCCTCCCTGATGTGGTTTCTGGACAATCCAGGCTCTTTTTTATCTTTGTATGCTTCCTATGTTCATGCTGGAGTGTGCATACAAGCTGAGGTCATCGTCCAGTGTCTGATGTCCTCCGTGGCCACTCCCATCCTGGCTCTAGCTGAAGCTAGAGTTCTCCAGTTCAGCTGGACTAGCCGAGCAGATACCTGCCAGTCTCTGTGTTCCCCTTCCTCCACCATCAGTGTTCCAGATGTGAGCCACTGCACCAGCTCCTCACAGGTGAGTGCTGGGGACCAGATGAGGGTCCCCATGCCCCTTACCAACTGCACCATCTCCCTTAGCATACCCTGTCTTGTTTTTGATGGTTATTTTTCTTCAGTTCATTCGGGATTTTATTATTATTTCCTTATACACAACAGATCTTTTTCTTTTCCTCGCTGGCCTCAAATACCACCCTACTTCTGGTATTAGGAAACCACATGTCTACTAATGGTATGTGAGTTCATTGCTCTCTTTATTAATACCAAAACCAAATGTGATTCCTGCTCCTTTGTATACTGGTCATAAGCTGGTGTGGAATCAGACAACAGTTTTATATTAAAAAAAAAAAAACCCTCAAAATCAGTTAGAAAATACCATGAGATACTGAATCCAATATTGATTCATAGTCCTAATATATTAATGAATAAATCCTCTAATTTATGCCCTGAGGCCAGTAGTTTAACCATGTTGGAATCATATTCTCTAGAGAGAACCTTCTCTCTAATGTATATTTTCATAACATGAGGTCAGTGTTGGAACTCAGTACATAGAAAAGGCTAAAGCTCTATCAAGGAGCAGGTTGCCCTGTCCCTTTAAAACAAATGGGGACTCAGTGACTGCTCCACCTCAGTGGTTCTAAATACCATCAGCATGCCAGAGATCCCCAAATTTACATCTGCAGCACAGACAACTTCCTGAACTCCAGACCCATTTATCCGCCTGCCTGTCATCTCCCTGAGGATGTCTGCTGACCATCTTAACCTTGGTCTATGCAAGTGGAACTCCTAAGCCCATGTGTGGCTCTCCCACTGCACTCCATGGCTGCCCCTTCCTTCTAGCAGATGGAGCCTAAGTCCTTAGCTCCTCCCTGCTCTCTTTTACTTCACTAAGAAGAAACTCTCCTGGCTGCCTTTACAATGTGTCCCAAATGTGACCATCTTCCACACATACAGCTCCTGTCCCGGTCTGAGACCTCTCCACTCACCTGAACCACTATAATCAGCTCCTAATTGGTCTGACTTCCACTCATTATTATCCACCCACTATCTGTGTTCACTTGCTGCACAGCCAGAGGAACCACCTAGTGTGAAGTCCAGAACAGGTAAGAAACCTGCTATGGCTTTCACGTCATGTGAGGAGGAAGGTAAGGCCTTCCACTCCGGGATACATACTACATAAATTAAAAGGTACATTCACACAAAAACCTGTACACTGCCATTACAGAAGCATTATTAATGGCAGAAAGTATAACCACCTAATGTTCAATACAAATAAATAGACAAACATAGCACATGTGGGCATTACAGTTTATAGTTGACACTTGTTATTATCACTTGGATGACCTAGTGGCATTCCTGGCATGGTGACAGTGTGGTACATTATGATGCATCCAGGAGCCAACACTATGTTTTGGACATCTTAGCTTCCATTATTGTGGAACACATAGAACTTCTTTATAAAGTATGAGGCAAATGGCCAGGCGTGTTGACTTCTGTTTCACAGCAAACAGTTCTATATGTTTGGCCACAACAGAGAGGCATATATTTCTGTGTGAAGACCATGAAGGAGGCTTCATTTAGACAAAGAAACAGACACCTAAACAATAATATCTGCAGAGTATGGAAGGCCCACACAAGGGGCTTAGGGAGCGCTCCTGAAAAAGTCATCACCTTGAAGGGGAAACTGGCAGCTGATTTATCTGAGGCAGGAGGATGAAGGGACACCAGAGAAACAAGCCTGCCTAAGCCATTTGTGAAAGGAAAATGCAGCATATATATAATCAATACTGCTGTGATAAGATAGCATGAACCAACAGTCTGCCAGCGAAGGCAGGACAGTGTATGCATCCATCCATTGGTTCATTCAATGTATGCACATGAGCCCTCCATGGGCAGGGTGCTGGTTACCTCTATGTATCTTACAGGATGGCCCGCAGTGCTCTCCCTACATGTTTCGCATGCTTGGTTCCATTACAGATTTCTATATGTAGCATGGTCTCTGGTGTGTTTACTGTCTGTCTCCCACTTTCATAGTGCAGATCTATGAGTGCAGGGCCATGCTGTTCATGTCCCTCTGCACTCCAGCACCTGGATTCATGCCAAACACAGAGGCACACGCTCAATAAACACTTGTCTAATCGATTAATTAATCAATGTGAATATTACATATTTTGAGAGAAAAGCCACCCCCCATGAGGCAACAGGGGGGCTGCCAAGACAGGAAGCCACTAATAAATACAGGCTGTCTTCCATGGGAGAACATATTTCAGTGCAGGAAAATAAAACTTGAGTTAACAAAATATACATTGAAACACTGTAATAATGTTTGTCAACACAGCTGTCCCTATTGACTTGACTTCTATTCCTTGACTTTTATTAGCAAAGCCCACTGCCAATCAAGAGTCTAAAATGGCAGTCAGGGACTGGGGCAATGGCTCAGTGGATAAAGGCACTTGCTGTGCACGTCTGGATGTCTAAGTCTGATCCCTGGAACCCACATAAAGTGGAAGGAGGGAATGGACTTCCAAAAGCTGTCCTCTGACTTCCACCCTGTGGCAAGCCTGACCCCCCCCCACAGCTAATAAGAAATAAAATCAAAACAAATAAATATAAAAATAAAAGTTAATAGAAAAGCTAGGCATGGTGTGTGTGCCTGTAATCCCTATATGGAGGAAGGAAATACAAAGAAAACCCTGGGGCTCCCTAACTCACTGGTCAAGGCAGTTTAGCAAGCTCCAGGCTGGTGGCAGGCCCTGTCTCAAAAATAAAAGCCAGATGTCACCTAAGAAATGACACTGAGCTTGCTTCTAGTCCTCACACACATATGTACACACATGCTTGCTTACCCCTCCCACAGTGTATACCCATAGACACACAACATGCAATACCTGTAGACACGTGAGTTTAAGATTAACAGTGAGAAGTGGAGTAGTCTTGAGTTAGTCATTTTTTTTGTATACTGTCCTGATTAATACAGAACAATGCATTGAGAAAACAATATAAGAATTTCTCAGTGTCACCATACATTTGGGAAACAATGTAAGGCAATTTCAATTTAACAATATATCTAGAAAACAATGTCAGAGCTCTGCCTTTCTTTCTTCTTTTCTTTTTCTTTCTTTCTATTTTTCTTTTTCCTTTTGCAAAGACAGAGATGTAACGTACCAAACAAGCTCAAGCTCGTGGCCACTGAGCAAACACCTCTTGCTCCTCCAGCTAAGCAGGAACAAGTCTAATATATATATATATATATATATATATATATATATATATATATATATATCATACATTTAAGAGGGGAGAGAGAGAGAAAGATAGAGATAGGAGCTTTGTTTGGAAACCAGAAGGAAATTAGAATCTGAAAATTTCATAGAGAAGATTTCAAATTATATACAGATTGACAGGAAATTATAAAATATAGCAAGATGGTCATCTTGTCCTTCCAGAGATAAAGAGTCAAAATGAGCCCAGTGACAGCTTTCAGACCACAACACTAACAGTAGCTTTCCCAGGCACTAACTAGCCAGTTCTTTGCAGCTTAAATCCGGGGCTTTCTTCCCATGTTCACCTGACCCAGACGCTCAGTAGCACCAAGCTTAGTCATGCCAGCAGCAGAGTTTACCTCTCCTTTCCCCAAACATCAACCCTACAAGGCCCTCCAAACTTAACACCCTCCAGGAACGCCTCCTACACAGAGATTTAAACATGGTTGACAATGCCATGTGGGTCTGGCTCATCACAATCTCCTGGGCCACGCGACTCTAAGTCAGATATTCACAGTGTGTGGCCTGGGATACCCTCTCCTCTCTCCAGCTTATCCAAATGGGCCTTGAAAACCTTAAGTCTTACTCCATCTCCCCATCTTTTCCCTAAAAATATCTTTTTCCCCAATGTACACGTATACACACACACACACACACACACACACACACACACACAGAGGAACGCTGTAACCTACCAGGCCACCTAGCTGATTTGCATGCTCACAGATTTCTGCCTTTGACACTCATCTCTCACATCCAGAAGCTACTTTTTGGCATCCATTTTGACTGTGCACATTTTCTTCTACTCTGTAAGACCTTGAACTTTTAAAAAGCAGGGGCCAGATTGCATGCCACTCTTGGAGCCTAGTTCAGTGCTGTGCATACCCTAGGCACGCAGTCAAAGTCTCCATTAACATGTAAGTAAACTGCGTCTGAGTTGTGCCATCACATGTCTCTGGGGTTTCCACCTCATTAAAATAAACACATATGGGGGCAATTCCATGTTAGCAGGATAAACACAGTGTGCATGTTTACAAGTCTGTGTGGTGGCTTTAAAGGTCTGGGAAATAGAAAGTCACTTTAAAACACTACCAGATGCTCTGAGCTATTCTTTAGCCCCACCTGGATTTCAGGTAATCAGGGAAAAGATACACACACACACACCCATACACACACACACATGCACACACACACACACACACACCATGGTTTCATTATAGCTCTGGGGATAACTCAGACTGAACCATGACAGCTCTCGGTACAGGTAGGGAATATTAATAATACATGTGAATATTAATAATACATACTAAATGTCTGCCAGTCAATTGTGCTACCCACCCCTGTTTTTAATGGATGCCACCAAAGAAAATTAAGCCACAAAACCTCCACATTAAAGGCAGTTAATGGCTTAATTTTAATAAGATGAAAGGCAAGACAGCTTCAAGTCCAGGCGGATCATCCCTGCTTGGCGCTCTCTGAGTAACATTCCCTGTGGGCCACAGCACAGGAGTGCAGGAGAGTCAGGGAAACATGTCTACACCAGGAGCAGGCATTGATGCTTGGCCACTTCAGGGCTGAGGGGGACCAAGGGTGGTCACTCAGGCTGTATCCACCTCTTCTCTCTAGCCCAGTGAGAGAGGCACCTCCCTACCCATCCCCCTTCTACCCCACTGATGAGCCAAATTCAACACATGCCATACAATACAGTGTGTGTGCCCACTATATACCTCATAAAAGATGTGCACATATCAACATATATATTTATATTTAAATAACTATGTCAGCAAGCAGTTTCCCTTGTTGAAGAAATAAGCATTTGCCTACCCAAAAATAGGTAGATAGATAGATAGACCAACCTTTATTTAAAAGTCTAGATACAAACTGCTAAAAGTAAATAACTAAAAGGGAGAACCTGAGCTTTTATTGGCGCCTTCTCTGCCAGGCTTCATAAGTTTTTAATAAAGAGAAATGTCACTCAATTCAGTTACAACAGGCTCAGTACCCTCCCTTCTTTAAGATCTAAGGAATCCAGACAGTAAGTTTCTGAGCCCAGTTCCCTCTTCTGACGGACTTGTCAATGGGTTCTCTTATTGTTCCGTTCTCTCCTCCTTAACCTCCTTGGATTCTCATCCAGCACACAGGGCAGTCCTCGGTCCCGTCACGTTTCCCCTGAAAAGCGAGATTCCAGCTCCTGTGAGCTCCCGTCTACTGCACAGGGAGGTGCTGAAGCCAGGTGGTCAGGCCTTCCACGAAGCAGGTGAAAGAAAAGTAAATTCACCGAAGCAAGGTGGTGTCTGGAAGGGATCTGGGAGCCAGACCTTGTCCTTCCTTGTCCTGCCCCCAAGTGCACCTTTCTGCCAGTGACTAAGGAAGGTGGCCGTTTTCTCCCACAGACTCTCCATGGGAAGGAGGATCTCTGCAGAAGGCTAGGAATGCTGTCACAGTGTTGGATGAGAGGGACAATGGGGAACGTGAAGCTACCTAGAAGGTTTTTATAATTCCAGTCTTCACAAAAAATAAATTGAAAATATCTCCTATTGACTGACTCCCTGGGGGAAGTTCAAAGGCACAGCCCCATAGACCTATAGGCTATAGGTCAAAGGGCAGTGGCTTTGGGAGTGTTGGATTGGGTTCTCTGTCACATTTCGAAGAATCTGGAGCTGACTGTCAATTTAGACGGCATGGTGGGCTGCTAGTGTGGAAACCACTTCCCCCTAGCTTTAAAGCAGACTGCAATGAGACTCTGGTCAAATTTAGCCCTGGTGGCTTCTGTCTGGGAGGCAGCCGATGGAGAAATAGGAAAGAAGGGGCCTGAACCCAGCACAGGTGTGCTTCATAAAAGACTATCCTTTTCTCAAAAGTCCGGATTCCACCTCAAACTTCAGGGACAGTCAAATCCAGAATTTGAACAAGGGAAGCCTAGCAGGCATCAGAAGCTAGCAAAAGACTCCACAAAGCACCATCCTGCTATAGGCTCAAAGTGTAGACCCAAGATAAGCCAACAGCATCTGCTTCCTCTTCCCTTCCTCCCTTCTCCTCCTCCTTCTTTCTCCTCTTCCTCCTCCTCCCCTTCCTCCTTCTTCCTTTCCTGATCCCCTTTTATGCCACCACACAGCTGTGCAAGTATCTAACATGGTCTTATTTTAATAGTGGGATGCTCAGAAATGTTAATGGTCTTGCTGAATACTGTTCAAAGCTAGAGGTTTCCTGGCTTCCTTCCTACAGCTCCTGAGAAGAAATGGCCACTGTCATCATCTTTGGCAGGATGACACATGCATGTACCCAAAACCCTGGGTGATTTTATTCCGCTTATACTAAAGCTGCGGGTTGTGAGTTCCATTCTCTCAGAGTAACTGTCAGTTATCTTAAAGAGGGATGGGGAGCTTTCAAAGCATTTGGGGCGAGGGAAGGCAATGTATAATTTACAGCAAGATCCTCACAATGTCTGCCCACCAGCTCACCTCTCCTTCAGCTAAGAAAACAGAAGAGAATGCCTGGGGTTTGAAAATCTGTTCTTTTCCTTCCCGTGGGTGATTCTGTTTACCTTGTAAATTCTAGGCATAAATCTTCCTTTAGATGATCATAATTTAAACTACTCCCTTAAAATACTGTAGGGCTGTAGTCTCCTTCCCTGGCTTCGTTCTCCTCCTAGCTTATTCAGCCCTTTGTTATGTTAGAATAGGAAAAGAAATATCGCATTGGCTGGCCATGCAGCTGACCCAGCTGGGCTGTATGCAGCCATCCATTCACTCGCTTATTCCAGGCTTAAAGGAACCCACAGGCTCAAGAGTTTGTTTTCAATCCAGGAAAAGAAATATCCCATCAGAATAAATCAGCTCTTAAGATGTAGTCCAGGGATTGGATGAAGGGCTGGACAAGCAGCCCCAAAACATAGGTCTCATTTTACATGTTTGGATATTTTTCTAGTGGGCCCGTCTACACTGTTCTTGTGAGGTGGATTGTGGGATGTCATTGGTTCTGCTAAATCCACTCCTCATTCTCTCTACATCAATCTACATCAGGAGGCAGATGAATGAAGCTGCCTCAGCAGATGCTATAATTTGGATCTTAAGTGTCCCTCCCTCCCCAATCCTTTGCCAAAGGCTTGGTCTCCAGTGTGTGGTGGACCATTGAGGAGATGGGGCCTAGTGGGAGATCTAAGTCACTGCACCTTTGGAGGAATCACAGACTCAGTCCCTTCTTCCTATCCCTTGCCTCTGACATGTTATCTCACCATAGGCCCTAAAACAGTGAGGCCAAACGGATCACACACTCGTGGCATCTCTAACTAGGAACAAAAACTGAGCTGTGAGCCGTTCCTCTTGGCAAACTGATTGCCTTGAGTATTCGCTACAGTAACGAAGATCTAGCTAATGTTTCGATTTCCTTTTCATTTCCTGCTCTGATTAGCTACAGAGGAGCTTGCACAGACATGGGACCTTTACTCTGTAAAGAGACAATAACTGTCTGATGTAACCATCAGCCCCAGCCCTTCATGGTGTCCCTCCTGCAGGGTATGTCATAACTACCCTGCCCTGTGGGTAGCAAGAGACTATGCTGCCAGGCTCAAGGACCATCCTGTGGCTTTCCTACCCCTGCCCCAGCGTGGTAAGAATTCCTTTCAAAAATAATTCATTCGATAGAGTGTGCCATCCACTTCTGCCAAGACACTCCCCCACACACTTTTCCAGGGGTAAGTAGCTCTAAAGAGTTGCAAACATTTCAATGTTTAAAGAACCTGTATAAGTAGGAAGGGGATTAGATATCAAAAACAAACAACACGAAATTCTCAGGGTGAGTGAGCAGGTAACACAGACAGCATTTTCTCTGTGGTTTCCCCATCCTTTCATTGATATGCTTTGTACGGCTTTAAGGGAACCCTGAGCACCAGGCTCTTGCTTGGGAATCAATGCTCTCTGGCCGCTAGCTTTAGCTACAGGATAGGAGCTGTTTGTCTGCAGTTCATTCATCTCTCACCCACGTACCCACCTCAGAGGCACTAGTTAGGGTCAGGATAATGTTCCGGCATGGCCACCAGTAGCGGGCACTCAGGGAAGGAATGCAGTAATGTATGCAATCAGCAGGCAGCCAGCACGCAGTAAGTCAGAAGGGGTCTGGGGAGCCTATAGCAGTGGGTGCATGGCACAGATCAGTTTAATCCCTGTCCTTTTGCTCTGTGCCTCAGTTTCCAGCTCCCTTTCTGTTGGTTTGGAGTAGGTTTGAAGTTGGTTCCAATGGTGGTTTGCATAAAAATGGCCCCCTTAGGGAAATCAGTTATGTCAAATGATGTTTTGCACACGGGTGATGGGATGTTTTGCTGAAGCAGACACAGGTGAAAGGATGTTTCACGATAGCAGACACATGAAAGGACTCATGATATTTAAAAGGAATTTAAATATGACAGTGGGCGCTCCAGCATTGGTTCACTTTGCTCCGCCTCGCTATTCTTTGCTGACAGCAGGCACATATTGGTTCACCTTATGTTGCCTTGTTGGGCTTTGCTTGTGGTGACGTCATAAAGAGAAACTCACCAAAAAAAGTTTCGTGAGGTTCCTGTGTGAGGCTTTCTTGCCACTTCTGTGGTAGACTCAGGCCGGTTGGTGAGCCTCGCAGTTTCTTCTGGATTGAACTCCCCTTGCTGGTTCCTGTGTGGTGTCTGCTGAGTAGACTGGTCTGCAGCTGCTGGTTCATGTTGGTGTTTGCTAGAGGACTGAACGGCTGATACAATAAAGATTGGACTCTCCCCCAAAGAACTATTTATAAGCAGGTCCATTTCCCCCATGTCCTAATAACTTTTCTTTTCCACTACCTCTGGTGGGTGGTGGACTAGAGAGGAGCTTGAACCCTTATTAAAGTAGGTTGAGAAAGGTTGAACCCTTATTAAAGTAGGTTGAGAAAAATGTATACCTACACCCAAAGACCACAATCTATGCCGTAGGGAGTGGCACTGTTAGGAGGTGTGGCCTTGTTGGAGTAGGTTCAGTCCAGTTAGAGGAAGTGTGTCATTGGGAGTGGGTTTTGAGGTTTCAGAAGCTCAAGCCCCGTGGTGTTGATCTGCCCCAGCTCCAGCAGGTGCCACTCTTCCAGCTCCTTCTCCATCAATGCCTTTTCCCGCAGGAACCGGAAGTGTACCTTTCCGGTCCTTGGCCGCAGTCTCACCTTGGACTTTCTCTTGCTCCTTATCCAAAGTCTGAATTTTCATGTCCTGACCCTCCTTATCTTGTAAACTGGCTTCAGTGCCTGCAACTGCTGTTTCAAATCCTTCTGGGTCTTTCTGCGCTGCAGGAGCTGGTATTAAACAGCTGCGTTTCTCTGGTTGTATCTGGATGCCAATTCTTGTCTCTCTCGTTCTATCTCGCCACATTCTTGGACGTACTGCTTCCACAGCTCCTCCTGTTTCTTCTCACACTGTTCCTTATTTTTACGCAGGTATTCCATGAAAAGCTGGTTTTCAGCCTGCACACGGTATTTTTTCTCTAGTAACTGCCTGCAGTCCTTCAACAGCTTTTCCCGCTGGCATTTGGTTTCTTGGATTTGCTGGCTCAGCTCATCGACACCACTGTCTTTTTTTTTTTTTTTTACTGGTTTCTCCAAGCTCGTTAGCAACTTTGGCTTGAGATGTGTATTTAGAATACTAAGGTGTGGTGTGAGCGGGAGGTGCGTTTCTGATGCTCTGGGCAAGCATATTCCAGATCCAAGAGTCCCTGAGGACAGCTCCACGGGGTGGAAGGGTGACTGCAGAAGAGCAAGCCCCGGTGGTAAGCACCCTCCACCAGGAACAATCCGGCTATGCTCAGACTTCGACAGGAAGGTTACACTCTGTATTTTTCCTGCCCGAGCAGCTGGCTGTCCAAGGATGCCCTGCAACCTCTACATTCTCTGGGTCTGACAGGGAGTATTCTGTTCCAAGCTGCATGTCTCCTTTCCAGGGGAGCTCATCTGTCTGGGGACCAGAGTTCTGCCTCTCTCATACCCTACGCTAGAGGGTGTCAGCACCCTACCTCTCCACCCCCTCCCTCCTCTGCCTGCTCAGTGATCTAAGATCTCAGCCCTGTCCTCAGTTGATTCCAGTCTCTGCCATTTCCCCTCAACCTCTGTGCTGAGTTTGGGATCAAATAGATTCTCTAGGCAACGGCAGCTAGATTTACCAATTTAGGGGTGTCTTGGGCTACTAGTGTTCATTTTGAGTAGTTTGGAGGAGAAAAAAGAGGGCAGGAAGGAGAAGGGAGGCACCTACACCTCGGCATTTACAGGTGGCCTTCAAAACTTTTGGTGGGCCTACTGATGGGAATGGCAGCATCCAGAAAGCACCTCTGAGCAGGTGACATGCAGGGCACCAGATCCCCGGGGAGTTAGAAGGTCTAGGCTGTGGCTTGGGAATTTGCCATCAATCCCAGTTCCTTATTCTGGGAATCCTCCAGCACTAACCTGTGTCAATTAAGCTTGTTTCTCTAATCCTCTGTACAAAACGTATTGCAGTATTAACACTGACTCAGTGATGATACAGCGGCTTTTAAAGAGCTGAGGCTTGGGGTTTACTTGAGAGGAGAATACAGCATAAATGCACAGGTTTGGGGAAGAGGTACTCAAGGACTCTATCCTGTGTACATATCAAGGTCTAAGTATAGGTATAGAGCAAACACCAGAGTCAACAAGGAGTTCTTGTCTGTGTAGACTGTAATGG
Organism: Mus minutoides; assembly: GCA_902729485.2. NCBI lineage: Eukaryota > Metazoa > Chordata > Mammalia > Rodentia > Muridae > Mus > Mus minutoides. Next base: position 2,522,216 of record LR749607.1, on the reverse strand, counting down.
TTTGATAAGAACCCCATATGCCCATATATTTGAATGCTTAGTCATTAGACAGTGTCTTGTTTGAGAAGGATTAGGAATCGATGCTGTATTGGAGTAGGTGTGGCCTTGCTGAGGGGGGAGTGTGACTGGGGTGGGCTTTGAGGGTTAGCAAACCCACACCAGCTCCAGTCTCCTGCTCCGCCTCTCTCTGCCTATGTATCAGGATGTAGAACTCTCGGCTAGTTCTCCAGCACCATGTCTCCCTGTTTGCTGCCATGTTCCCATCATGATGATAATGGACTAACTTCTAAACTTGTAAGCAAGCCTCCACTTAACTGCTTTCTTTTATAAGAGTTGTCTTGGTCATGGTGTCTCTTCACAGCAATAAGATACCAACTAAGACAGATAAAAGTAAAACTCAGACATTCAGATAAAAGGTATGTTTAAAAAAAATTGAAACTAAGGGCCAGTGTGTTAGCTTTCTCTGGCACAAACAAATCAGGGGGAAGAGTGGTCCATTTTGGCTCACCATCTTAAAAGTACCAACCATCAAGCTGTGAAGACATAGCAGAATACAGCAGTTCACATCATGGGAGCAAGAAGGTTGCCTTTCCTCCTCCTGTTTTATATCAGGGATTTTTGTTACAGCAATAGAAAGCTGACTGACACATAAAGGAACAGGGAGGTTTGGGAAAAAGCTAGGAAGGATAGGGATGGCATGATTAGATATAAGTAAAGTCTACATTTTATAAAGAGAGAGGAGAATATACTTTTTTTTAATCTCTGCAGCACAGCAATAATAAAATGTATCGCACAGTGAATCATGAAAAAAATCATTCATGGAAAATCTTAGACCATGAAGCTTGCGACACAATATTCCCAACTAGAGAATAGGAGGCTTGGGTTTGTCTCTGGGGTGTTAATACACAATGAAACCTCACCTTCATCCACTGCTAGTATCCTGGAATTGAGTCAAATTCACTGACAGGCCACAGATCAATCTCACAACCTGCCACTTCCTCTCACACCTTGACTCACAGTCTGTACAAGATGAAGCGGCCCCGGAGTTAGGCTAGCTGCACCAAGAGCATGGACATATGCTGCACACACCAAGAGTATTAACATATGCTGCACACACCAAGAGTATTAACATATGCTGCACACAGCAAGAGTATTGACATATGCTGCACATACCAAGAGTATTAACATATGCTGCATACACCAAGAGTATTAACATATGCTGCACACACCAAGAGTATTAACATATGCTGCACACACCAAGAGTATTAACATATGCTGCACACACCAAGAGTATTAACATATGCTGCACACACCAAGAGTATTAACATATGCTGCACACA
>LR749607.1:2240765-2520776 GCA_902729485.2 Mus minutoides | reverse complement strand
AGAGTTGCCCCAAGAAGCCTCCCTAACCACTGCCTTCATGGTCCCCAGGAGTCTATGAGGCCCTTCATGTCCCTAGATTCACTTCTATCATGCTCCAGGGCATTCTGGTTCCTACTTAGCCTTTCCAGTCAAGGAAAAATGAAGAAAATGTACCATAATATTGATCCCCTGGAGATACCTGATGCTGTGGGGACCTCAAGCTTGATAACTGCTTTGCCACTGCATAAATTCTGAACTCACTTCTACCTCTGAGCCCTGAGACACTGCAAGTCACCTAACTTTCCTCAGTTGTACCAGGAGCGGCAGCGGAAGTGGCGGTGGGGCCACCACTATGTAAATGTTGGGCCATGCAGCCGCAAAAGCATCTTCTGCAGGAGAACCTAATTGAGGACTGCCTGAGAGACCAAGGATTGCTGATGCAGACAGTGCCAGACAATTGGGAACTGCTGTTTAGAAGAGATGCTTTCTTGGGGCTAATGGGGTGTGGGTGGAGGGTATTAAAGGAGCTTACAACAGTGTTCAGATGGTCTAGCTGCAGCATTTCTCACCTGTTCCTGGAGTTTATGGCACTGACTCTGCACCACCTCACCTTCAACCCCCAAGGGCAGGCAGGCTCAGGCGGCACTCGGTTTCATCCTGTACAAAACAGAGGTGATATCTACTAGGGCCGATGAGAGGACCTGGCACAGGATGTGTAATGGGTCAGTGGCAGCTGGTATCATTCTTATTTTCTCAAGCTGGCATACAAACACAGTGGCTACTCTGCCTTCCAGGGCATTGGAAGGGGTAGGCTGTCTTCCTACAGGGTCCTACTAGACAAGCATGAGTAGAAGACAGAAGGCATCTTAGCAGTCATGTGACCCATTTCATTTCCCATGGCATCCATCTGCCCATTCTGCTGGACTTATGTGTCTTATACTACACTTTGTCTCCAATCTGAGCATAAATCACTGAGCAGGCAAAGTCTCTCTGAATCTTCCTGGGATTTCTTATAAGCATCACCCACCCATTCATTCATTCATTCATTCATTACCCGTTGACATCTTCGTAGAAGGCAACTTATATCAAAACACCTTGAGTTCAAAGCCCCAAGTCTAGTGGCTTGGGCAACTAACATGCAGAGCACCAGGTCTCTGGAAAACTGGAAGGTCTAGGCCATGGTCTGACACAACTCTGTGTTGCTGCTTTCTCATGTGGCTATTTATTATAAGTGCAAAACAAGATGGTGTCTTCGGTAGTAATGATCAAGGGTACTGATACCCCAAGCTACCCAACTAGGGCTGGTGTTTGCCATGAATACTGTGTTTACCCTGTGATGATGTAAGTAAAGGAGATCATGGCCATGCCCTCACTTCCTCCCGCTTCAGAGTTAGTGGCCTACTTCTAGTTTGGATTGGCTGTTTGAAATATTCAGCTGTACAAAAATATGCCAGTCTCAGTATCCTAGGAAGTAACTACAAACTTGGTGTTAGAAGGCTGTAGACAGGACAGGAGAGTCAGCTCAGCAGTTAAAAGCACTTCCTGTTCTTTCAGAGGCCCCAGCTGAGTCCAGTTCTCAGCATTCACATGGCAACTCAGAACCATCTGGAACTCCCGTTCCAGGGAATCTGATGACCCCATCTGGCTCCTGCAGGCACTGCATACACATGTTGTATGTTGATTGATGTAAGCAAAACACTTTTCCCTCACTTGTATTCCACAGCACTGTGTCCCAGACCAGACACAGTCAACTGCACAAGGAAATGGATGTGCTATAATAATATTCTATTTCCAAAAGTAGGGCTAGGTTGTTCTTGAGAAAACCTAGGGCCTTTCTGGATTTCCTTATTCTTCCATGGAATACAAGTGAGGGAAAATATTAGGAAAAGAGGAATAGACCTTAGTCATGGACTTTATACTCCATATGCCCGAGCTTTGTGTGTCCTTTTGTGCCTGGATAGAAACAGGAGCAGCCTTGCACTGGGTCACCAGACTGTGCCACCATTCTCCCGTCTCCCATCCTGCCATTTGTTTTTGATTTTATGTCCTTTTTGATTAAAATGTGTTAAGTGCACACATGATGGGAGTCTAGTATGGTATTTCATTTCATAAATACCACATGGCTGAAGAAACCAAAACTCCTTTTGACCACTCTATCCACTTCTTGATGCTCAGGTCAACACTAGCTGCTCTGGGTACGTGATGGGATGCAGGGGTGCCTGTCGTTTTGTTTGTCCCGTTTTACTTAACACAGTGTTCTCCAGCTCCACCTGTTTTGCCAAAACTGACAGGATTGTATTATCCTTTATGGTTGGATGGCACTGCACTGTGCACAGAGAGCCACACGTTCTTTCTCCATTCATCCGCTGACAGGTACCCAGCATCTACAGCCAACTGATTCCTAACAGAGGTGCCAAGACACACACGGGAGAAGGGACAGCCTGTTCCGAAAACGGCGCTGGGAAAGCTGAGCCTTTCTATGTGGAGCATGGCGTGCAGATCGAGCTTGCTGTGCAAAAACAACCCACCCGAAAACCTAAATCTAAGAGCTGATGACCTGTGACCGAGCTCAGGGACTGAGCCCGTGTGTGAGTCTTCAGGTTCAATCCTCAGAACCAGGGAAAATAGAATCAAAAAAGAACAAACAAAACCCCCAAACTCAGAAACTCACAAAAGAAACACATGGGAAGCTCTCAAAGACTCTGGTGTAGGTAATATTTCAAATATCTTGTTTTATTAGTTTGTTTATTATTAGCTTTCATCTTTTCTTTTTGAGTGTTTTGTTGGGGGAGCCATTTTTGTTTTATTTTTGTATAGGACAAGATCTTGCTCTGTAGCCCTGGCTGGCCTCAAACTCATTCTGTAAACCAGGTTGACCTTAAATTCACAGAAATCATTCCTTAGCCTTCCAAGTTACTGGGACTGCAGGTTTGTCTGGGCTATCACTCCAACTAATTTACAAGACAATCACAGGAAACAAAAGCAAAAAAACGGGCAAATGGGGTTTCACCAAAAGAACAGGCTTGTCCTCACCAGTATGAGATTTTTATTCCACTCTTCAAACCTATTTTTTTATTTCTGCTGCTCTAGAACATAGCTTGGTTTTGGCTTAAGAACTCAGTTCTTCTTCCAGCTCAGGTAACCACAATGTTCCCATTCATTGACTGGTCTATTCCAAGATTCTATATGTCCAAGTTCCCCAATGTTGCATAGCCTAAGTGGTCCCAGAGGAAGCAGCAGTCCCTTGTGCAGAAACATGCCACAAGTGCAAGGGACACGAGTACAGTGTAGTCCAGACAGGCACAAGGTGCTATTTTTATATCCCACAATAGACAAGGCTGAACTCCTTGATATAGCTATGGAATCTCAACCTCTGGTCCACAGAAAAGTAGGATTAAAAAGATAACTAGGGGCGGAGACACGGCTCAGGAGTTAAAAAGCTCTAGATGCTCTTTCAGCAGGGAAGAAAACCCACAACAGAGGAGATAGGTAGCAAGACTAGGAGAAACTACTGATCAACTCCCTTGGATTTGCTTTCCTTTTTTTCTCTTCTCCAGACCACAGGATGGAAATAATTGGGTGTTTGCAAACAAAATGCAGAAAGAGGAAATGCTCCCTCTAAAGCTGTAATTAGCATGTCAGTGCTGTCTGTGATGGGCGCACACAGAGATGCATTCCTACTGAAGTGGCTTCCTCTTCCACTCCTGCCTACTTCCAAAAATGGGCCTGAATTACAAGAGGCAATGGAAAAAGACTACAGACTATCAGTGCTAAAACCTGCTCCTACTCGCAGGTACTACCTACAGACCTGTGCTACCTACACTTCACCGGTTGTTCCAAATGATAATGGAGGTGACCAGCCTAGGGAAATTACCATGCAGGAGATGAATGCTTGGCTTTTATTTGCAGGCTAAGAACGCTAAAGTTTCTTCTAACTGGACTCACGTCATATTTGATGAATGCTCAAACATGATTGTACCAGTAGCATTTTCTCTGAAAATTGCAACAATTACTCATTAGCAAATGAGGGCCCTCGGGCAATGAATCCGCTCCGAAGACTGAGTGCCCTGTTACCAACACATGCAACAAATTAATCCTGAAAGTTTGGCACTTAGAATGGGGATTAGAGTGTTGCAATTAAAATTCACATGTACAAGTTGCATCCATTATTGTTTCTAAAAAATTTATTTGACCTTACCATGGCAAGTCGCCTGTCCTAGGTTAAAAGGAACTTTAAAGTGCATGAAGATGTGAGCAACGAACCTCCACTGTGAAGCAGGCAGGGAAGGATGGAACTGAATGCGAAGCATATGGAGCCTGGAACGGACTTTGGGTCAGACTCATTAGTGGATGCTGGATAAATCCACTTACCATCTGCTTGTTCTTCCACACCGTGGAACAGCAGCACCTGCCTTAGGCTCGTCCTGCCTTTCCCCACCCCACTCCCCTGCCCCCTAAGAGTCTTTGGTTGCTGTCTTCATGTCATTTTAAACTTAGTATAGCGGGTCTCTTGCTACCACCTGGAGCTTGGACTGTTGCTAAGAGATGGGTTTGAGGACAGTTGACTAGGTCTCTGCCACTTGCTATTAAGCCTGGGCAAGATCCTCAGTATTTTATCTGTTTCCCAAAGCAGAAAAGATGCAGACTGGAATGTGTGTGTTCATCCTTGGAGCACTTTTGGCCCTCCAGCACTCAAAAATAATAACTGGCATAATTTTTGCAAGACTTCCTCAGGGAAAATGTAAGTATTTCTGTATTACCTTAAACCACAAAAAGCAATTTGGCAGCTTCTAGAAAAGGAGAAGGCACACATCTCTATGTTGGAGCAATCTCATCACTACCTTCTAAAGCTTACACATGCGCACAAGGGGAGGTGATGGACACATTCCCAGCATTGTGCACAAACACAAAATATTAGGATGATGGTGAAGAGCGAGGATGAATAAATTGTGGTATTTCCACAGAATAGATCAGCCCCACGTTATTAAGATGCTTCAATCCCAGAAGCATAACGCCAAGGAAGTAATGTTGCAATAGAAACATGGATGGTAACATTTGTAAAAACTCTAAAACTGCGACACAATGTTTCACATTGCTTAGAGAAACATGTATGCCCGGTGTTTATGGTGCACTTCCAGGGGGGAAGAGAAGAGAGATGAACAAGGTCTACAGAGGCCTCAACCATATTGCTGTCTTATTTCCTTAGGAAGTGATAAGTGGGGACATTATGACTTCTAAGCTTTCTTCTCCTAGTCACAGTTTGTATGGATAAACTACTGCTTGACTTGAAAAAAAACATCTGAGGTGTACTATTGGTTTTTGTTGTTGTTTCTTTGTCTGTTTTGATGTGGAATCTCAGTCTTCGGCCCCAGCCTTAGAATCATGATCTCCCTGCCTTAGCCATCTGGGTTCTGAGGTTGCAGGAGTGTCCCACACAGTCAGTGTATACTTTTGCTTTGGTTGAGAACATCTGTCCTCTGTGATGAGCTGCAGTCTAAGGCCACAGATATGACACACCCTGCAACTTCCCTCCCTAGAGCAATTCATTATAAAAGTTTTCCTTATTATAATTCCTAATGGTCAAGAAAAAAAATTTCATGTTACTTTACTAGCCAACCCTGTACATCAATGGCATATTTAGATAATGGATCGTTCTCTCATTTAAAAGCATTTATGTAGTCCCTTGAGTGTGCACAGCCCCATGCCAGGGTTGGGAAACNCCAGGGGACTGGGTACTCAGCACCCAGCAAGTCCAGGGGACTGGGTACACAGCACCCGGGCAGAATGTGGCCTTCTGCCCCAAACAGCTTAACAACAGCAGCAGCCCCAAAGATTTTCCTGCTAGACCTACAGGTGAAGACAGCAAACAGGGATATGCACAGGTCTTCTCATGCAAGGATACTCAGAGAAAGAGCATTTATCATAGCAAGTCACTTAAATATACAACAGGGTAGTCATTAAGTAAGATGTTATCATGTAATGGAATAACCAGAAGGCTCGTATGGATTTGTTCATATAAAATGACATGGGCAAGCATTCAAGAAAAAAAAAATTAGTTGAGAATACTCTACTTGGGCAGAGAAATTGGATGTTGTAAACGATGTACACTGTCATCCATCTACATACCATGGGTTCCCAGAACTCCCTGGATACCCCTACTCCACAGGTGCTCAAGTCCCTTATAGAGAAGAAAAGTGAAGGTCACACCAGCACTGGGTGGCTGTCACCCCAAGTGAGTCATTGTAAGCTAAAGGAAGCCCAGAGAAGCATACCAAGTCTTGCAGGCTCCGTGGTCCTGTTAGGATAGGTCTGCCTAACCGCAGTATTCTGGACAATATACACTCTCTGCTTCATGCCTGGAGTCTATTTAACTCATATGCTGAACACTGTTGTGTAAACAATATCCGCGTCCTCTCCACCACCTGCTGTGTCCAGCCGGGCTTCTCTCTGCATAGAGAGACGTCTCCTCTGGGCCCCACACTTCAAGTTTGCTTGTACTGCAACCATAAATGCTGATGTCCTATGGTCTTCTTATCTTGATGGCTCAGGACTAATTCTATCCAATTAAAATCAACCAATGGCTCAGGACTAATTCTACTCAATTAAAATCAACCAACGGGCACAATTGAGAGGTAGGATATTAGTGTAAATATGATCTGGAGCCAGCCTAGGGCAGCAGGGTGACAAAAGGTTCCATGGCAGCAGGCTGATTGACAAGAACTGCACCTGTAATGCCAGCTCTTGGGATGTAGAAGCATAAGTATATATAAAAAAACAAAAACAAAAACAAAAAACAAAAAACCCTAAGGCCAGCCTGGGTTACATAATGAGTCGGAGGCCAGCCTCGGCTCAAAATACCAGAAACAACTAGACAGACCTAAATATCCAGCATCTCTTTTTTTTTTTCTTAACCTCAAATGGAAGGCTCAGCTAAGTGACTCCTAATGCAGAGACTTTGTCTCTACCAAGGGAACGTGAGCTACCTAGGCATTGATGCTTGTTAGAAAGCCAAGCCCGCTGAGAGTTTCCCTGGTCCTAAGGACAGAAAAGGAAATCAAAACCTGAGGGGTGCTTCTCTCCTGCAGAGGAGCCTGCTGGCTGAGAACTAGGGCAGTTTCTGGGGCGAGGCAGGTTTTTCCCACTGAGGACTCCTCGGAGGTCTCCTCCATGCTTGCCTGAAGCAGCAGTTGGCTGACGGAGCACTTTCAAAGGCATTGCATGGCGGCTCCCAGTGGAAGGAACCAATGGGGACCTGGAAAGTCCTGTTCAGCCCGGGGTTTCCCACACTGTTATTGATGCTTTTGAGCGCCTCAGAGAGAGACAAAGGAAGGAGATCTTCTGGGCCAGCTTGTGCCTTTCTCTTCCCCATTCATGGAAGTCAATGTGCAGTGAGAAGCAGGAATGCACTAGGGAGGGGCAGGTGAGGCCAAACCCCAGCCGGGTTTGATTTCCACCTTTCTTCAGCTTCACTTCCCTAGATGCTCAAACAGATGCAAGAACTGTTGAGAGGAAAACTAAGGCTGTAGCCTCAAGTACCTCCCAACCGCGTGAATGCACCCAGGCTGATTAACATAATAGTCCCTTTAATCTAGTTTCAACACCTATCATCTACCACAGCTCTTAAACAGTAAACCGAAAATTCCAGAAGTAACCCACGTGTAAGTTTTAAATTGCATCGTGTTCTGAGAAGCATGATGAAATCTCATGTCATTTCCCATCATCCTTCCTGGGCTATGAACTGTCTTTCTGCTCCTTCTCCATATGATACCCAGAAGGCCTGCAGCATTGGCTTCCTCTTATCATATATGGGCACTGGGTTATTATCACATCACCCCAAGAAGCGTGAGTGCTGTATAGCAAGACACTTGGAGAAAAAGACCACATTCGTGCAACTTTTATTATCGTATACTGTAATAACTCTATATCTCTATATAATTATCAATTATTAGTAGGCTCTTGCCATGCTTAATTTATAAATGAAATTATTGATGTGTGTATAGGAAATAATGTACTCCGTCCAAAGTTTCAGGCATCCTCAGTAAATGTTGAATTTAGGAAACTAGGGTATGGAGTTATAGCAAGAATCCCAGGAACAAACTGTAAAGAGACTCTATATTTTATAGAACAATAAAATATGGCCTTCACTCATAGAACTTAAGGCAGTTAAAAGGAACTCAGAATCTTATTAAAAATATCTCAAATTATGGAAAATAAATTGAATCCTCCTCCTTCAGCCAACTGGCCTCCTTCCAACTTACATCTTTCAAATCTGTGTGAGATGTATTCAGCCAAGGGTTACCGTGAATCCTAAGAGGTGGCATCTTTTTCCTAGAAGCTTACCTGGACCTGACCATGTAAGCTCTTGGCTGGGTTTGTGGCCTATCCCTACTTGAACATGTTGAGGATATTTGCACAGTTTGAAAATGTTACCACTCAAGAAGGCTGTGACTGAGTCAGAACTAAGACGTGTAGTAATATGTTTTTAACTTTGTGACCAAATAATTTTGACTATTGCCAATGTTGGTGAGCTTCATACTCATCAAATAGAATTTGGACAGGACATCGGGTTTTCACCTAAAGTCATGATCCTTATAGCAAAGTAAAATCCAGCTCCCAAATGTTAAACAAAAGATATCGCAACCCTGAAAGCCACATTTCATAGCAAAATTATAACACTTTTATTTTAAATAGTATATATCTGCTTCAAGAAAAAGTTAGAGTGAAAGAAAAAGAGAAACGATAGAAGCTGGGAGACAAATAGAGAAAACACTAGCCAGAGCCTTTTCCCAGGGCTGGGGCTGAGACAGAAGGGCCAGTGTCTGTCTTACACGTACAACTGAAACTGGTGTAAAAAACTCAGCAAACGCATTGCTGCTCCATGTGATGTCTAGCCTGAAATCCCATCACCACCACTCTTCTTTCCTTTTATCTCAGGCTCCCAAACAGTCTGGCATGGCTCTAAGAGGCCCGAGCATATCAAGATCAATCACAGATTTTCTGGTGTGCTGGATTTGTATATGCAAAAGAATGCAGCTTACTCCCTAGCTCACACTATCCACAAAAATTCACTCAGAACGATAAACAAATAAAAATAAAAGCTGAGTCTATAAAACTCTTAGGAAAGCCGGGCGTGGTGGCGCTCGCCTTTAATCCCAGCACTTGGGAGGCAGAGGCAGGTGGATTTCTGAGTTCGAGGCCAGTCTGGTCTACAAAGTGAGTTCCAGGACAGCCAGGGCTATACAGAGAAACCCTGTCTCAAAAAATAAATAAATAAATAAATAAATAAATAAATAAATAAATAACTCTTAGGAAAAATATAGATTGAATCGAATATAGGACTTGGCATGGATTCTTAGGTTGAATGTTCCAGGTATGAGCAACAACAGCTAAGAAAAGCAGATCAGGGCTGGACAGATGGCTCATCTGTTAGGAGCACTGACTGCTTTTCCAGAGGTCCTGAGTTCAATTCCCAGCAACCATGTGGTGGCTCACAACCATCTGTAATGGGATCTGATGCCCTCTTCTGGTGTGTCTGAAGACAGTGACAATGTACTCATATATATATAAATAAATAAGTTTTTTTTTAAGTAGATCACTGAACTTCATCAAAAGTAAAAGCTTTTGTGCCTCCAAAGCATTATTAGAAGAGAAATAAAAGACAACCTAAAGAACGACCAAAGTGTCTACAAATCAGGCTTAATATTCAGAGTTTCTACAGAGATTCTAAACTCAACAGCTTAAGAAAGCTTAGAAAAGAGAACATGGATTTGAACTGACATTTTTTTCCCAAATAAGAAAATCAAGCATTCAATACATACACGAAGGGCTCATCAACATCATTAACTATTAGGGAAATGCAAATAAAAACACCACATTATACAATCTCACACCCACTAGGATTGTTGTCATTTTAAAAGAAAAACAAATAGTGAGGCTGGAAACAAAACAAAACAAAACAAAACAAAACAAAACAGAGCCCTCGCACCATCCTGGGAGAAATGCAAATTTGTGTGGTTGCCATGGAAAACACCAATGCAGAGTGCAGTTCCTTAGAAAGCTGCATGTGCAATTGCCTGCCACGGAGCTCAACAATTCCACCCAGAGGTGCATAGGCAAAAAAAGTTGACACAGACACCCAAAGAGATGCTTTACCTGCTAATGTCCATCACACTTTCTTCAGCAATGGTGCCAGAAGAGAAATTAACCCGAAGGTCCAGGAGCAGAAGAATGGATAACCCAAGTGCAGCAAGTGTACACACAGAAGCGTTCTTTGCGCATAAAGAGGGATTGAATTCTAACACACGCCACTGCATTGGCAAACCTTAAGAACATCGTGTCAACATAGCCAACGAAGCCAGCCATGAAAGGGACACATGCTGCTTGACTCTGCTTACATGACAAGTCCAGAACAGGCAAATCCTAGAGACAGAAGTTAAACCAGGGGTCGATAGGCAGATGGAGATTTATTTGTTGCTCATTGGTTACAAAGTGTTCACTTGCAGTGATGAAAGTTTTGGAAGCAGATAGCAATGGCAGCTGTACAGCACTGTGAATATAACTAATGACACTGAGTTGTACATTTAAAACTCTCAATGTCATGAAGTTTATTTTATGTAGCTGATCGTGATAAATATGTCCTTTTAAAATAAAGAGGTCTAAATCTACACTATACTTTGCAACTAGATGGCAGAGCATGCGTATTCTCTACTGCAATTCATACTATCTTGCCACTCATTAAATCACAGAGAAAACTTCTACATGCTAATTATGTGAATTAATAATAATAATAATAAATATGGGGCCAAGGATATTGCTTTGGGAGTTAAAGCACTCATTGCATGTGTGAAGGCATCGATCTGCCTCCGAATCCACAAAAAAGGTGGACATGGAGGTGCATCTGTGATCCCAATGTTCCTTGGGAGAGGTAGGGGGTAAAGACAAGAAACTCCTGGAAGCTCACAGGCTAGAGTGCCTAGCAAACCCAGATAAAGAACCACCAAGAGACCCTATCTCAAACATGGGAAGTCACAAGGACTGTCGATGGCTGAGGTTGCTCTCTGATCTCCACACAGGTACCACGGTGCTTACATATGCAAACATGTGCACATACGTATCCCTCACACACACACAAACATACAATTATGCAGACATAAAAATACATACATTGTGTACATACACATAAATAACGAATAAATGAATTAACACACTATTATCTGATCACAATGCAATTAAACTAGAAAGGTTTAAAAGTGAAATAACAAAAAGGCTCTTCTAGGCTCTAGCTCAATGAAAGAAAACGTTCCTTAACATGGATGAAGCCCTAGCACTGGGGGACAGGAGCCCTCTTCCCTTGGAAATGTATTCTTTTTTATTTTTAAAATATGGTTGATATTAAGTAAAAAAGAGAATACTACCAAAATGTTAAGGAAACACTATGTATCAGAATCTATAAACTACAACTAACATGGTCAGTAATAAAAAAAAAATTGCAGCCTAAATATTAATAGCAATTTAAAGGATGCATTAAATCTCAGGTTCCAAATGCTACAGAAAAGAACAGTATAATCCAAAAGAAAGAATAGTAAGGAAACAACAGAGCAAACAAAGCTAACTCAGTAAGGTAATGAATAGAAAAACTGGAAAACAGTTTTAAACAAATCAAAATGCTTTACTCTGTAAATGCAAAAACGCATTCCTTTTCACCAGAACATATGATAATCCAGACGGAGTGACAGGAAAATTTACTCAAGCTGTCCAAATCTAGCAAAAAAAAAAAAAAAAAGCTTAGGAGCCTGTGCTCTATCTTAAAGTTTCATTCAAACTTAATATCCCACATAATGTCGCTTTGGGTTTTATTATTTTATAATACTCGTTCTCCTCCACATCGCTCAGGAAGATGTGGTATAGCGCCAAGTTTCTCAGAGCCCGTGTCAGTGTTTGCTCCGAGCACACCCAGCTGCAGGGATAACATCTCTGATCTCCTTATTTTCCCAGTGAGATGACTAAGTCAACTCAACCACAGACACAAAACCCAAACAGCGGCAGCCCCCGGCCCCACCCCACCACGGCATCCTCTGGACACTGTGCGAAATTTTACAGGAATAGTTTCAGTGATCATAATGAATTCTGCTCTCAGGATACCCAAAGAAAGAGTGAAGCCCTCCTAAGTCAGACACCTAGTGTGGAGGCAAGCACGCTCCCTCAGCCTTGGAAAGCTAGCCATCTGGAAGGAGCCTCTGAAGCTAGCTAGGGAAAGCAACTTACAGATGGAACCATGAAAGCAACGAGAGAAAATGACCACCCAAAATACCAACTGAGGGAAGCAACTGATGCCCACAGCGGTCCGGCAGAAAGAGAGAAGTCTGTCACACTCTATCCAGACACACGCCAGCTGTATTTTGTACTGTACTGTCGGTGTCGCACAAGGCAAAGCACATACCCATTGGACCATCCTGATATATTTCTCCCTCTCATCAGCAACAACACAACCACCGTAACCAGACATCTTTTCTATGTTTGAGAATAAAAATGGATTCCATGTACGTTAACCCCACTTTGCGATGAACCCATTAGCTGCAAGCACTGATAGTGAGTGCGTAAGATAACGAGGGAACTCTAGATGCATGTTATAGGAGGTGAACTTCCTCCGTGCAAACTGTCACTGAAAATGTATGTTTCCTTCTAGCAGACACATATCAAGGCTATTTTATCTCCTCATCAACCAAAGGTTTTAGCAGTATCTTCACTACAAAATTCCATAATCCAGCCTGAGATGGGAAAGTTATCATTTCTGTCTCCCTTTACATCCAGTGTAAAAGGCTTGGGACTAGCCAGCACAGCTGAGTGCATCCATGTCCCTGTCCCCAGTAATTCTTCTGGTGGACAGCACAAGATGGAAGTGTAAGTCAGCCAGAGAGGAGGTGATTAATCTGGGCCTTTGAGCTTTCAGAGGTAGTCGTGAGGGCTAGGTCTGGAAAGAGAAAGGTTTCCTGACAGTGAAAGGCATTGCTGGCACTCCATAAAGAGATTCGAAGGTAAGTCATCCAAAGACCCCGTGCAACAAGATTATTGTGGAAATGCATTTCCTGTTGAGATATGCCTAGCTAGTCTCTGGCCTTGTAAATAGCTCTCCTTGGTTTTTAAAAATGTCTGGGGTGTTTGTTTGTTTGTCCATATGACATCAGTCTGCAGGGATTTAGAACTCATCCTGAGTGGGGTCTGTCATGGCTGATGGCAGCTGCGGATGCTGGCCCCTTTTTGGTAGCAGAGTGTCTGCGGCTAGGCTCCTTCTGCCTCAGACTACATGCTGCTTCTCTGGCCTTACGGGCTGATGCAGTGGAATCAGTCTCACATGGTTCAGATGTGCTCAGTAGATTTTTGTTTTGTGGCCCCAGCATGTTCTCTGCTCCAGGAATGCCCTGGTTATATTTTGTACTGCCCCAAGGGTGTATGGCTACTGGATGCTAGAGACTCTAAGCATCACGAGGCTAACCAGATGTTTTGGCACATGCCCATAACCCCAATATTTGGGATCTGTAGGCAGGAAGACAGGGAGTTAAAGGTAGGGAATGAGGTTTTAAAATAGTCTTGGCTGTAGTGTGAATAGTCAGCCTGGCCTATAAGAAAACAAAATATCACAATTTCCCAAGTCTAGCTAAAGGTCAAACCACACATCTGGGCTCTACAGGTATGATAAATACATATATATATGTATATACATATACATATACATATATAACTATTTAACATAATAATATTAAAATTCAACATAACTCTATATAATATAAAACTCTACTTTAACTTTAGGTTGTGACTCTAAGCCTACAACTAAAGTATAGCTATTAAATTGCAGACCAAACTAAGAGTCGTGAGATGTTTTTATGACATTTACACTAAGGAAGAAACCCCAAAGTCCCCTCTAGTCCTTTGAGTATCAGCCATACCTCTCAAGACCTATCTTAATGCCTTCCTAACATGATCAGTCTCTGTCTTGTCTACTCTTGATGCTATAGAAAAATGATTTAAATGAAGTTGGGTTTTTTGGTGTGTTTTTTTTTTTTGGTTTGGTTTTTGTTTGTTTGTTTGTTTGTTTGTTTTATCAAGACAGTGTTTCTCTGTGTAGCCCTGGCTGTCCTGAAACTCACTTTGTAGACCAGGCTGGCCTTGAACTCAGAAATCCGCCTGCCTCTGCCTCCCCAGTGCTGGGATTAAAGGCGTGCACCACTACGCCCGGCTAAATGAAGTTGTTTTTAAAGAACAGAAATCTTTGCTCACACTTCCATAGACTGGGAAGACAAGTGATCGAGACACCAGCAGGCTCAAGCCCATGGACAGATGATGCCTTCTATATATCCTCACATGATTGGCTCGAAGGACGAACTCCCTCAGGGCTCTTTTAGAAGAACTTCAATCATGCCTCTGTGAGTAGAGTCCTCCTAGTCTAATTACTTCCTACAGGCCTCACATTTGGGTACTACAGCATTGGGGGTTAAGCTTCCAACACAGGAGTTTGGGGACAGGTGTAAGTATAAGAACTCTGATTTCTCCTCCTGGTGCTCAATTCTTACTCACTCTGTGGATGCTTTAAACAAACAAAACAAGCCCAGCTGTGCTGATCTAATCTGAAAGGTTAAAACTATAATACCGCCTGTGAGCTCCTCAGCGCTAACCACTTGAGTGATTTTCTGCAGCGAACATAGAACGCAGGAGCTGTCACAGCGCAGCGGTGGGTCAGCAAGGACACCATCAAGCCCTGCCCTCCTCATAGTGACAAGCAAACAAGCAAAGCTAAGGCTGAAGCAGGGCTGATATCTGCAAAGTAGAGTACCAATCCACCACTCTCAATCAATCTATAGTATTGACAATAGTCAGTCAACCTAACTATATCCCAGGAGTCTACAGAGTTTGTGGAAGATGGCCCTTATCAAAGAGACCACAGGCTAAAGGTAAGAAACATAGTCTCCAAATGTGAGGGAAGGTTTCATTTTCTTCCCTGAATAACATAACTTTCTTTTCCCTTCCAGGACCCACTGCACTGTCTGTGGGCACGCCACAGCCACACGAACAACAGTAGCAATTTGCCTGTAAGAAATGAGAGGGGCTGGAGTTAATCCTCGGCAAAGTGGGAGAGGAAAGAGCCTTCAGTTATATCAGACACTTCTTCAGGGAGAATTCTCCATGAGACATACTACTCTTCATATGAGTTTCTAGATGATAGGGGTTTTTTTGGGGGGTGGGGTGAGCAGTGTTTGTTTGCTTGTTTTTAGTATTTTTTAAAGCTTACTCTCAAGTATAGCAGTTGCAATTTAGGATGAGCCTCCTGGCTAAACGCCCCCTTGGGAACTAGAACTCTGAGGCTTCAGGCATAGTGCCTGTCTGAGCCCATTCCTGGTCTAGTGCCCCACATGGCTAGTCTATGTACAAGGTTGCACTTGAGACTAAATCTCCACTTCTTACCTTTTGCTCTCTTCCATTTACTTCTCCTGAGCAGTACTATAAAACCCAGGCATCTTCTGAGAAACAAGCAGATACAGTGTGTACCCAAAGAGTTCTGTCAGTGCAAGGCAGCGTGATGAGGTCAGGACAATAGAAATAAATGCTGTCCTGCTCAAAGGAACCCTGCCTCTCATATCACAAGTAATTTTGCAAGAAGTATGGGAGGAAGCCTAATGAGATTGCAACACTCTATGGTTATAAGTTGGGGAGCTTTAAGACTGGAAGAGTGGGGATTATATAGTAGATTAACAGTAGAAGTAGGGGGCACAGGTTGGGTAGAAACCCCAGTGTTGAGCTTTGGTCTGTTGCTGTGTATTGTAATGCTAAATTCTGTACCAGAAGATCTAGTTGCCTGGGAGTAAATTTTTACCTTTACCAGCTTTTGTTGTGCAAACTTTGTTCCTTAATTTAAAACCATTGGTTAAATAGAAAAGGCCCAGCCCATTTATGGAGGGATTAGAGGGAGTTTTGGATTACCTGGTTGGAGGTTACAGAGGAAGGAGAGAAGAAAGGACAAGGGAGGAGGAAGCTCCCATGAGAGGAGACAGACCAGGAGCACACAGTCAGAAGACCCAGCAAGTGTTTGGGCTATACAGCTGAGGATGTAGCCAGATCAGCAGTTAGAATAATAGATTGGGGTTACCCCAGCAATTGTCAAAACCAAATAAAATAACCACAGTCTGACTCTCGTTCACTGGTAAGCTAGACAGGGTAAGTGTAAACTGCTTGAACTACGTCACAGGTGGCTTTTCAGTCCTGGGTATTGCTGGCTTGCTTCCTGCCAGACTGGCAGGCAGTGGTGGGTAATGGTGGCCTTGCCCAGCCCAGACCCCTGCATTCCCCTCTCAGACATGCTTTTGCTTCCTATACCTCTCTGCAAAGCCTGCCCTGGGCTGCAGGAGGCTGCTCTGCCTGAGAGCTGGATTTATGATCACCTCCTCCTTACTACAGCAGGCACAGAGCTTAACAGCCAGGAGGGTGCAGGGAGCCCCACCCCCATGTCTGGCCCCAGGTCAGGACAACTCTGTATACCCCTGAGGGCTCCCAAGTAGGGTCAGGATGGAGCAGAAGCCACCCACTATCAGATTTGTCTAGAACTGTCTCACTCTCTGGCTTCTTTTTTTCTTCTTCTTTTTTATTTCCCATTTAATGTTCTCACTCACTCCCTGGGGACCACATTCTTATTCCACGGGCATCCTTACTTGTGAATGTAGGTCTGGGGAACCCAATGGAAACCGGCACATGCTTAGGACTGCCATCACTCATGGCTGGTATGCAGGAAAAATAATCTTTTCAACACATCTACCCAGGTACCCAGGTAGGCTAAGCAAATGCAGACTTTTTTTTTCCTCCATATCCCATGTATCCTCCATCTTCGCAGCAAGATGACACAGCAAGATGTGACGTAGTTCAAGCAGTTGACACTTATCTGCCACTTGGGACTCAACCTGTTACTTGTTAACAGTGTGGCTAGCTGTGTCCTTTACCCAGCCTGGGACTCTGTTCTCCAGAGCACTGCTTTTGCAGTGGTGAGAATGGCGACCTCACAGTAGAGGGGATGCAGGAGCTAAACTACCCAGTGCCTTCCTAGCACACAACAGGTGACAGTGACTTCCCACTGAATCCTAATCTGCATTTTTGTGATAATGCCCTTTAGGTCAGAAGCGACCCCCAAAGCCATCCAAGGAGCCAGATGCTTCTGTCTTCCCCTGGCAGCCATGCCCGAGCCTGTGGATTCCTGGTACTTCTAGGGACAGGAACCAGATGCTATCATAACTGCATGGAAAAAAATGGTCCCTCACCAAGAAAAAAGGCCCTTGACGGACGTTACTGGGGCTTTATGAGCCATCAAGTGTGGCAGCTGCACAGTTCCCGGAACGTATCCACCCGGCGATTGTTAAACAGCAGGCGATATTTTATTATCCTTTCCCCTCTGTTTAATGTGTTGCTCACCTTCTGCTGGCGTGGTTAGCTTTGGTTATCCATCTCAACATAGAAGCATAGGAATGTCCTACTCTTGCTCCTCTCTGGAGTCTCTCTGTTGCTCGTTAAGGTTGGAGTCACACGCTCGTTAGCTGAGAGGACTGGAACCTTTGTGCCCAGAAGCTGGTAGATGACACGGGATGGGGCAAGAAAGGAGAAGGATGCCCCAGCGGTCACAGAGCATCCGAAAACTACAGGATCACATCAAACAAGATGCCAGACACAGACAACGAGGCTTGTTTAGTTGTGGCTGAGGTGCCGACATCTGGGAAAAAGAGTGCTTTCTTTTCTCTCAACTAGACTCTTTTCCAACACAGACCTTCTATTCCTGTGCTGAGAGGGCCCCAGGCTTCCTGTCTCTTCACTTCCCAACATGAAGCTGGCACTACTTTCTGGTGGTACACACGGGCCAGAATCATCTCCCTGTCCCTTGATCCTCTCGCATGAAGTGGGAGTTACTATCTTGTTCGCTGGGCTCTCACCATGCAGATGGCTGAAGTTTGCAGTCCCAGAGTAGCACTTTGGGATTGTACAGGAAGCCATCAAGCAATGTCAGGCTGTTATCTGTCTTTGGGGGGTGACTACATTGATTTTTATTGTTACTGTCTAGTCTCACCTCCGATGGGCATGAAACAATCCAGGTGCTGAGGGAGCTGCCAGACATATGCCACACTGGCATTCACTGCAGGGTCCTGGGATGTCAGAGTTTACTCTCCGCCATCCTACCCACTGCCCTGTCTCCTGGGAGGATTCAGGATGAGTATGGTAAGCCCAAGGCGTTTCTCAATCCTCGTCTGCTTTCAGCCAGCTTCTAGCATTTACCTCAAGGGATTTGTTGCTTGAGAAAAATGTCCAGGATAATGTACCCATTTTGTAAATGCTTTAAAAGATGTCAGGACCAAACAAGGACTGCCATCATACTGGACTGGATTCTTAGTGCACTTGGCTGAGAAGTCACTCTCTTCCTAAGATGCCACGCCATACTGTGACCATTCATGGGCTTGACTGGGGACTTGTTCCCAAATGCCTCTTCTTTGTCTAGAAGCAGCCTATCAGCCTGCTGTCTGTAAATTCACCTGGACCTACATATTTATATTCACAGTTGCTGCTGCGTCTTAAGGTGTGGAAAACTGCTTGCTTTTTGTTTTTCCCCAGTGCAGCTTCTTCTGGGCTTAAGAGATAAACCCAAGATTTACTGAATAATCTATCCAACTGTCAAATGAGCTGCTCAGCTCCCCCTAGATCCTGTCATCCAGACTGAGGCATTAGTTTAACTGCCTGTTCTCCAACTCCTGTACTGGTGTAGCTCTCACCTCAAAGGGAATGAGAGTCACTTACTGGACCATTTAGGATGGACCACAGCCCAAATAACATGCTCCAATGTGGAGATGGTTTCATGACATTTTTAAAGCAACAGAACGGAGAGTCATAAATCACAGGGTGTTTTCCAAATACTTTGTTGGGGCTCTCAGGTCAGCAGTTAGCAGCAAAGAAGGGACTTCTCTGGTGTAGGTCTCAGATGCTGTCATCAGCTGCTGGATTGGTGGAAGGGGAAGCTAGTGGTTCACAAGGTTGATGTATTATTGTTGTCTCTTTCCTTTTCTTGCATATTAACTCCAACAGGATGTCGGATGCAGACATAGAGAATAAACATCCATTAAGAAGGCTAAAGGTAACGTAAGATAACATGGCTGTCCATTTGTAACATCCTAACTCTATAATCACGAAGTTCTAATCAGTCATATCTCTTGTAGAATCTTTAGCATGAGTCTTTATTTTTTTCAATTCACACTCCTTGATGTTATTTTATTTCCTTTGTTATTTTAGTTATTTTTCAGTCTTGGTGATTGAACCCAGGGCCTTGGGTATGCTAGGTACATGCTTAACCATTAAGCTGCACTCACAGCCCATTATTTTTTATGTTTCAAGGTGATCGTTTTGATAATTCTTAAGATCTTTGCCTTAGTTGCTTTTCAATTGCTGTGACAAAGCACCATGACCAAGACAACTTATTAATGAAGAGTTTTTTTGGGGCTTACAGTTTCCAAGGGTGAGCCCATGGCCGTCATGATGGGGAGCATGGCAGCAGGCAGGCAAGCAGGCATAGCACTGGAACAGGAGCAATAGCTGAGAACTGTAATCTTATCCACAGCCACAAGCCAGAGAGAGAGAGAGAATAGGGAATAAGATAGGCTTCTGAAACCTCAAACCCCACCCAGTGGCACATCTTCTCCAATAAGGTCACACCTCCTAATCCCTCTCAAACAGTTCCATCAACCAAGCATTCAAACATATGAGCCTATAGGGCCATTCCCATTCAAACTACCACAATCTTCCAGGTTCAAATTTTATTTTGTCTAAAGGTAAGATGATACTTTTCTGCTTTACTTTGTTTCCAATACTCTTCATGATAATGTCCAACAAAGCTTGCAAGTCATAACTGTCAAATGAAATTCTAGTGACTCTGTCTTTAGTTCATCTCCTGAGCTGGGAAATATCTCAGGGGCAATCACGTCAAAAGAATGATTAGAGACTGGAGAGATGCTCAGTCAGTCAAGTACTTGCCCAAGGATTCCCCAGAACCCAGGTAT
The DNA here is from genome assembly GCA_902729485.2 of Mus minutoides. Taxonomy (NCBI): domain Eukaryota; kingdom Metazoa; phylum Chordata; class Mammalia; order Rodentia; family Muridae; genus Mus; species Mus minutoides. The sequence goes on along the minus strand of LR749607.1, from coordinate 2,500,728 downwards.
AAAGATGGGCAAGGTGGTACATGCTTGTCATAGTATGCTGGCCAGCTAGCTAGACTACTTGGCAAAGTTCCAGGCTGATGAGTATCCTTGTCTCAAACAAAAGGCAGAAGGCTCATGTGAAATAATATCTGAGGTCATCCACTGACTTTACATGTATCCACAAACATAGGGATATCTCACAAGAGCATGCATGGCTCCTGTCTAGACAAAAATGTGTACACATGCGCATGTGAATGTACACACAAACACACACACATTTTACCTTAGCTGTTTCTCCTCTCTTATGTAGTCTCTTCTACTCATTTCTCCCAGACTATTCAACCCTGATGATTTTGTTTATTTGTTTGTTTGTTTGGTTGGTTGGTTGGTTGGTTTTTTGAGACAGGGTTTCTCTGTATAGCCCTGGCTGTCCTGGAACTCACTCTGTAGACCAGGCCAGCCTTGAACTCAGAAATCTGTCTCCTGAGTGATGATTTTTTTATTTCCTGGAAAAATATAACTCCAAGTTTGGAGATTTCCCCTTAATTGTTTGGGGTGTGACTGAGTCAATTCCATGCCTTCCTTGGGGTTCTTGGTATTTACACTTTCCTTCCTAAGGAAATGGCAGCTTGTATAAAACTTTTGTTCACTCTAAGACAATTTTCTCACCTTCTCAAATACTTTTCAGTGTGTGTATATGTGTGTGTGTGTGTGTGTGTGTGTGTGTGTGTGCACATGTGAAGGCCAGAGGTTGATGCCAGCATTACCCTCTCTATCAACATCCATGCACATCTTAGCAAACAGCATTGTGTCTCTCCAGTCAATGCCAGCTGGTGGCGTGGTGGTCAAATCCAGTCTGATTGCTTCTGCTATACCGTACTTAAAAGTCTTGCTAAAAAGCATAGCCTCCCACCCTTTGTGCATTTTCCCAAAAATGTCAACATAGTTATAAAAGGACAAGATGAAAAAGTAAAAATAAAGTTGTTTCTGTGTCTTGCGGACCATCTCAGTTTTGTGCTCTAGGGCAGAACAGAGCACAGCTGGCCCAGGAGACAGAGAATCCCATAGGAAGGGGAGGAAACAGGAGTTCTCCAAGATCAGCTCTGATACACAGGTGCTAAGACATCCAAGGAGCCAATCAAAGTGCCACCACCAGCCCACCAGGGTCGTATCATTTGCAAACAAGGTGGAATTTATGGCTTATAACATAACGGAGAATGAAGAAGGCAGTTCCTGGATGGATGGCTTTGTTTCTGCTGCTCTTAGACCTGTTTTAAATTTTGTGTTAAACTCCTGAGCAAAAATGGAGAAGGACAAAACATCATAAAAGAGGAAGGAGGAAGAGAGATGGAGAAAAAAAGCAGATTAAATTCCCAGTCTATGCTTCATGTAATGACTTTCCTTATCTTCCAGTACTTTTTTTTTTTTTAAAGCGAAAGTCAAAAGACCTGGAGTGAATGGTTACTTGTATTTAGAGCTATGGCCAGAGACCATGTTTAGGCTGTCACCCTCAATGCCTCTTTTGTGAAAGGGGCCATCACAGAATGTAACGGGTGGTAATTTTGAAGCTCCAGGTGTAAAGGAAATAGTCTTGTTATTTTTAATTTATGAGCTCCTGTAGCAATACACTCGCCAGGAACCCCTCCAGATGTGTAAAGAAATACCAGTGATGCTTAAATTTACTGCAGCTGGAACAACCCTTTGCTTCCCTGCTCCCACCCTCAACCACATAGCTCCATAAATCAGGCCTCTTCATGGCCTATGTTGAACGGAAACAGAGAACATGCAAAGTAGTAAATCCACAACAGGTATCCAGGACTGCGGTTGGCAATCAGTACCACAGAGAGGCAGAAAGAGGCATGGCATCTAGTCTTATATTCTCTGTCTTTACTATAAAAGCTAAAAACCAAGCGCTCATCAGCTCACGGAGTGTGCAATAGGAGATGCACAACTTACTCAAACAGCTTGAGGGTTGGGTTACCACTGTCAAGGCGAGGATGAGAGGCAAGAGGGCTAGAAGACTGGTTACGCACAGAGGGTCTGAAATAAATTCTACCTGAGGGCCAGCAGGTGTCACCTCAACATCCAGAGTGACCTCTAAGAAACAAAGTTAGGAGTGACCTCCTCAGACTTCAATAGGGGAGTGACAGAGCACAGCAAATGCTATGTGCTTCCATCTGAAACTTGGGAACTTGGGACTGACTCCAGGATGTCTACCAGCACAAAAGAATAATGACAAGAACATAAAATTTACAGAGCTGGATATCAAGGCTTTGCACACAATAGGTCAAGTTTTAGCACAGAGCCAGAACTCAACTTTACTAATAAGTAGTAGTATTTTGCTGAGCTGGGGGATGGAACCCAGGGCTTTGCACAAGCTTAGCAAGTCTTCTATTACTAAGCCACACATAACTCCAGCCTTGCAGCTCCTACCACTACAGAAGTCCACCATGCATCTACAGATGAAAGGCTGCTGTGGACAGGCACTTCTCTGAGACTGTTGACAGATGTCTGTGTCCCCAGGTAACGTGGTCCTCCTTAGTTGCCAATCAAGGGATTGTCAATATTTGAAGGGATCAGCCCTGGTCACCCTGCAGGCTCCCTGCAGAGAGGAAGAACAACCTCTGGCCATGATGGGTACTCTTCAGTGGACACAGAAAACAAAGGAACTAGAAACCACCATAAGGACACAGTTGAGCAAAAGAACTAGGTTTAAAGAAGCAGGGTCTGGAAGGAAGGCCTGCAGCCTCAGGGTGCCATGGCCATGCAGATGTGCTCCACAATGCTCAGGAGACACTGGTTCTGAAGTGAAGGATGGACTTCACCAGTGGACAGGGGAGGAAGCTGACAACCACTATGGTATACACCATCGCCATCCTGAGGTGCACTTCCCAGATGCTCTGTTTGAGGCTGCCAGGAGCTCAGGCCTCTCACTAGAAACGGAGCACATAAAGATGAAGTAAGCTATTCAGAAAAGGGATTTGGGCATCAGGCTAGTAAGCAAATAAAGGGAGAAGATCATTTTCGACAGTAGTGAGTTATAGGAAGACACCTTTAACTTCTAAGCACCCTGAAGGCTTAGGTAAGGCAATAGCAAATGTTTTTGTGTACTCTGTCCTAAATGTGTGTGTTGTTTCTAGCTGTTCTCATTGGGCTGAGATCTCCTTAATGGAATTGGCTGTCCTAGTTCTATTTTGGTTTCTTAAGTATCTAGGAAAGTACTGTGTGTCCTACCAATAATAGATGCTAGATAGATGGGTAAAGGATGACTGGATGGATGGATGGATGGATGGATGGATGGATGGATGATGAATGGATAGATGGATGGATGGATGAATGGAGAAATAGATGGGTGGGTGGATGGGTAGATAGATGGATGATGAATAAATGGATGGATGAATAAATGGATAGATGGATGGATGGATGGATGGATGGACAGATGGATAGATGGTTGAATAGATGAGTGGATGGATGGTAGATACTCTCAGGATCTTACACAGGGTTCCCTTGGAAACATACCTGGGATTGACAACTGGTATCAGTTGTCTGTCAGTCTGCTTAGAAAATCTAAGTGGTGGGAGGACCCTTCACTGCTGTTATTCCAGAGATGGAACAAAGAAGTAGGTTTATGTCACCTGGCCCCTGCCATTCTTGTCTGGGAGATGCTCCCAAGTCATTACACACCCCCTTGACCCCATCCCACCCCGACTTGACAAACTAGACCACACTGTGGGGAAATACTAGGGCTCAGTAGTCAGTGGAAACTCTCAGACACTGCCACAGACATTAATTAGCTCATGAGAAATATAAAGTTTTATATAAGAAAGTTGAGTAGGAAAAGGGGGGGGCTTGGGGCAGGGAAACAGCAGCAGAGAGGAGAAGGAGGGCCCCACAGCCAGCTTAGACTCTTAGACACAAGAGTCCTCTCCAAGCATCCAGCCTGATTCTTGGAGCTCTTCAGTGGTAAAAATGAGAACTGTAAACACCCAGCTTTTCATGGTATAGATATAGCCGCTGAAGTTTTCTTTTAACCCTAGACAATAACTGTAAAGTTCTGAATAATCGGGTTTCAAAACAGTCTGCTTTTTCCCATAAATGCTACCTTGCCTCTTCAGGTTGAGTACCAGAGAGACAGCTATTGTAATGTATGAAAGTTTATTTGAGAAAAAATGAACCACATTTATTTTTCTTAAGTATCTAAAAGGCCAGAGCTGGATTCTGAGCGATGGCTTATACTGCATCATTTTCTTTTATCCACAGAGACTCGCCTCATGCTGATTATCTCCTTCTCAGCACAGGTCTGGGGACAAGTCCTTTCCTTGTCCCTGCCAAGGCCCTTTCTTTCCTTAGATGGGCTTTAGAAGGGACAGACCATAGCCTGGGTGGGCTCTGGTCTGGAGTATGCCAAGAAAATGACCCGGCCACTATTTTCTAGGCTCATGAAATCCTCTTTCCAAATTCCAGTGTGCTTCATGAACAAAGAGGTCAGGTACCATGGAAAGAGGATCAAGGTCTAATGGGGCATCTCACCCAATCCTGATGCTTAAAAGAAATGATGGGCACTTATCAGAAGTAGCAACCTACAATGTAGAAACCTACAGTGGAAGTCTCCCAACTGCCTAACCATCTGGATTACCTCTATCAATAGCGCTAATCTTCCCCACAATCAAGCGCTCAGGCCCACAATAAATTATCCCACTTACAAGTACCCCCCCCCAACAGGTTTGGGATTTTGTTGTTGTTTTTGTTTGTTTTGTTTTTTGGATTTTCTTGGGGTTTTTGTTGTTGTTGTTGTTGTTGTTGTTGTTTTACATATTCTATTCTTCTGAGAAGCAAGACAGACTGATGTTTCCAAGCCCTCGTGACGCATTCTTTTCACATTGATCCTCTGGCTATCACAGAGCACCATCTGAGTGGTGGGAGTTAGTCTGCCCTCATGAGCTCAGGGAGGAGTTTTAGGAGGGTTTGCCAGAGTCCTGAGCTGGAAGAAAGAGAAGCAAGAAAATGTGAATGCTGTCACAGAAGAGAAAGCAGAGATGCCAAACAGGTCTCTCTGTGACTCCGTGTGATTTATTTCAAAGCACAGCATCATACCTGATGTCCCGTCATTTGTGCTTCCCCACATCCTCGGGGAGGCGCAAACACACAGTGCCTGGGATGGATCTGTTTCCCTCCACAATGCCATTTATCAGCGCACTCAGCCTCTACCCAGCGCCACACAGAATAATACATCTTTAGTTTCTCTAATGCCTTCCCCATGATTCTATCCCCAAATGCTTTACATACTTCAATAAGACAGCTTTAGAATTAAAATAATCAATCAGCTCGAGGAACAGAAAGCAAGGAGGTTTACTGAAGGAGGAAGACGGAGAGCCCGATCAGCTGCACAGCTCAGGTGACTCAAAAGACCTCCGCCACTGAAACTCTTCCGTGGGCTTATTGTCCTAGGATGCATCCCTCCCTGGTCCTTACCTTCTCATGGGAAGAGTTAGGTAACTGAACTTTACAAGACATTCAGGCTCATAACATGCCTCGTTCACACCAGAAGAAGATGCAAGTCCCCCCCCCCCCCCCGCCAAAGTGCCCTACAGCAAAAGGAACCATTCACCTCTTAAACACACAGCTTGACCTACGTGACGAATGTCTAAGCACCTCAGCAGAAGACAACCTGGAGACTCCCAAGATTCAACTGTTTTTAATTAACGAATCCCTTTGTAGGCCTTGTGTGGGAGTGGTGGTGCAGGGTGAGACACCTGTCATATTAAACTGGAGGGCCAGTAGGGCTGTACCTTCACCTTCATGCACAGAGAAGCTTCACCTTCATGGGGAAGCTGAACACCCAGACACAGGGAAGGCACAGTAGGAATTGATAGTACAAAGCTTAGGACGAGGGCCCCACGGGTTCTTCCCCAGGGAGCCAGGTTAGTGCCCAAGCAAGCACAAGGCAGAGGGAGCTTGGGAAGGAGGGTGGGGCAGAGAATACAGAGAGACTATGTGAGGACCCTGAAAATCTCTGGCTCTTGCTCTGTGTTATAGAAAGCATTGTTTCAGTAACTAATAGAAGTTAGAATAAATATCTGCTGATCACAAGTCCACTATCACCCAGACATTCTCAGATTTTTGAGGTAAACTTGGCATTTACTATTATTATTACTATTATTGTTGTTGTTTTGTGTATCTGTGTGTGATATCTGTGTATATGTATGTCTACATGTATGAGTGTGTATGTATGTGTGTATGTATGTGCATGTCTACATGTACAAGTGTGTATATATCTGTGTGTATGCATGTGCATGTCTACATGTACAAGTGTGTATACATCTGTGTGTGTCTATGTGCTTGTATGAGTGTGTATGTATGTGTGTATGCATGTGCATGTCTACATGTACAAGTGTGTATACATCTGTGTGTATATGCATGTGCATATCTGCATGTATAAGTGTATATAAATCTGTGTGTGTCTATGTGCTTGTATATGTCTGTGTACATGTGTGTATGTCTGTAGTATGTGTCTGTGTGTATATGTGTGTATGCATGTCTGTGTGTGTATCTCTATATGTCTATGTGTGTGCCTGTATATGTGTGTGTATACATGTGTCTGTGTGTACACCTGTTTCTGTGTGACTGTGTATGTATGTATGTCTATTTGTATCTGTCTATATGTATGTCTGTATGAGTATGTATGTTTCTGTCTCTCTGTGTATTTATATATATGTATGTTTGTCTGTGTACATGTATATATGAGTGTGTATATGTATACATATGTGTATATGTATGCATCTGTGTGTGTATGTGTCTATGTGCATATGTTTATGCATGTGCATGTCTGGGTATGTATGTTTATGTATGTGTGTGTCTGTGTGTGTGCATGTATGTGTCTGTGTATCTGTTGCACAGAAGTACTTGCTTGTGTAGACTTAGAAGCTAAGATATTTTCCCTGATCTAGCCTTGTCTTATTCTTGGAGACAAGACCCTTCAGTGGACCTGGGGCTCACAATTGCACCTAGACGTGCTGGCCAGCAAGCCCTTGGGATCTGTCTGTCACTAACCCTAGCACTAGGGTTACAAGTACACACTCCCATGCCCAGTGTTTCAAGCACTAGGGATTTTGACTTAGGTCCTCCTGACCACAAGGCAAGCACTTTACAAACTGAGCCACCTCCCCAGCTCTGACATCCATTCTTTATACTGTTTTACATGGCTCTCCCACTATCTGAGCAAACATCATGGTGACAGGGAACAGTCACTGACACATTCAACAAACATTTCTTGGTGTTCATTTTACTCCTGGGACTTCAGCCAAGAACAGAGGCAACTACTGTCTCTGTATTTTGGAGCCAACATTCTGGTTCAGAGGCTCTGGGCTCACACCCCACACACTAGCTGTGTGACCTTGTGTGACCTTGGCCAACTTACCTCACCATTCTGTGCAATGGTCCCCACGTCTGTGATGATGTGGTTTTAGAGCCAACTGATGGGGACTTTTGAAGCTAAAGATGTGATGATGAAGACAGTGTGGGGGCTTGAGGAGGCCTCAGACCATGGATGCTGTTATGATTTCTAGATGAGTAAATGTGGATGATTGAAAACTAGTTGCCTGCACACTGCAGCGGGATGGTAGCAGACCCAGCTCCCCTCATCCTCTTCTTCTCCTATACTTGACCACTGCTTCCACTCCTTTTCAGACTACCATGTGCACCTTCAAATTCATTCCTTTACAGCCTGACATATGTCACCCCCAAAGTCAATCCATAAGCAAAAGAGTACTTTCCATCTTTCACTTTGATTTAACTTAATGTTTTGGTTGGTTTTCAAGGTCAATGCCGTGACAATTCTGATTTGTGGCCTTTGTGGAATGACTCTCGGCTGAGCTCTAGGGTAACAGAATTCTTTTCTCCATAGTCATGGAGCCTTGAACTTGAAATGTAGCTAAGGTTGGCCTTAAACTTCTGATCCTCCCTCTTCAACCTCCCAAGAGCCCAGTGGTGACAGAATTCTTAAATGTTCCTCCTTCCTACCTACTATCCTTTACTATCGAGCAACTTTTCTGGATTATAAAATCAAGATCTAGGACAGGGGTTGGGGTTGGTGCTGAGGGCACAGCTCACCTTACATGCAGACGTGGGCACTGGAGCTCTGCCCCTTAGGACCCACATGAAAACCCAGGTATGGTGGTGCTCAGTTGTCCTCCTGGTGCTAGGCAGGGGAGACAGGCATATAAAACCTAAGAAGTGAAACACTTACAAAGCCAGGCATGGCAAGGAACAATTGCTATGGATAGATACACTTAGAAAGTAAAAGAAGGAGGATGTCAATGTTCAATGTCAACCTGAACAACATAGTAAGTTCAAAATCAACCTGAGCCTCAAAGTAAGCCAGTCTCAATCAACAGATAAAAAAAAAATACACTTTGAAAATTTAGAGTTGTGCTTTAGACCAACTGAAGCCATGGGTATTTGGCTTCAAATGCGCTCTTCTCTTGGCTAGTCTTTGGTGAGCTCATTGCCAAAGGCCTCTGACTCTCTTCGGATTTTGAAAGCTGCTGGTCTGCACTCCAAGTATAGATGGCTTCCTTTCTGAGGCATGAAGCCAGATCTTTACAATGGCTGTAGAGGCCCGGGGTAGCCACCAGGCAGGATTACAAAGCCCTTATAGAGGCAGGTACCATGTAGACGTCTACTTGGAGGGGGGTGGGGGTGGTTCACTGAGTTTTCCACCCAGGACAGGGCTCTATCCTTCTGAGGCAGGTGCTGTGTTAATATCATCTTCAAGACTCAGATGATCACATCTTTTCTTAACCTTCACCATGACCCTGTGAAACAGACAGAAAGATGCCCAGGAACAATAGAAAATCAAAGGCTGGAGAGGTCAAGTCAACGGTCTAGCTTGGGGTTGAGCCTTGAGCTGGTCCATCTTTCCATTTGCCATGTTCAGTGTTCTTCCCAGCCTATCACCAACACGGCTAAAAAGACACCAATAACTAGAACCACGGACACAGAGAGCAGATGACAAGAATCCCTGGGATACTATGGGTTCACTGACGCTTCGCCTTCAAACACTCTCACCAGGGGCAGGGATTTTGTTCTAAATGGTCCCAGGCATTGTGAGCTGATAGCCCACACCTCAGCAAGATGGCAGTTGGGCATAGCCCCCGTTTAGGAGAAACGCACACTGTGCATGCTCCCATACCAAGATATGGTTAGGAATGCGCTCATGGCGCAGGTCGCCCACTACTCTGTGCCAAACCACAGGTACCGATCCTGTTCTTCTCCATCTGCCGAAGCCAGTACAGAAGTCTATGTGGATGCTTGGGGTGCTGTTTGGTGGCCTTTGAATTCTTTAATTCAATTTAGGCTTATATAGTTTGCTTTGTATGCGTGAATGTGTTACCTGCATGTACGTCTGTGTCCATCTGTGTCTGTTCCTCCCAAGGTCAGAAGAGGGCATTGGATCCCCTAAGACTGGAGTGACAGACAGTTGTGAGCCATTATAGAGACGCTGAGACTCAAACCCAGGTTCCCTGGTAGAGCAGCAGGTGCTCTGAATCACTGGTCCGACTCTCCAGCCCTTTGGATTTCACTGAAAACGGGGCTCCACAGTGGAGACACTAAATGCAGCCGCTTGCTTGCAATGCTTTTGCCGTCTCTCAGGGAAATTGGGGGTTGGCGGCCGGGGTGGGGGCAGATTTCTTAGTGCAAGCTAGACCTGATACTGTTTCCTGAGGCCTCGGAAATCTAAGGGCACTAGAAACTCACTTGGCTCCTTCTTAAAGTCTTCCTTTCACACTGCCACTGAGGTAAGTTTAAGTGGAACTATATTCATACAACCTGGACTCCTAGAAGTTCACCTCATCCATATGTATGAGCAACACTTCTTTCTTTTCCAAGGAGAGTAAACCTAAGCCTGCCAGGAATACATAAGCCAGAGATCCATGGGGCGATGGTTTGGCCTTCAGTGATCCTTGCCTGGCTCTGATTAGCTGCCAAAGAAGGGGACTGGATGATTGGAGCATCTGGAGCCCAGGCCACACCTGCAGGTAGTTAGGAAAAAGATGCCCCTTCTGGAGGCTTGCCAGAGCCTCCCCATGAGCCTACAGTGCTTTGGCCCTTAAAGCCCATTCACAATTGGGTGCCCTGTTCCACGACACAACTGTGAACATTGGCTTTCCCCAGTGTCTCACAGGAAGCTCCTAAGTGGCCCTGCTTCCATGGGAAGCTGCGGAATAATCAGGAGTAGAGGAAAAGTGAAAAGAGATGGAAGGGTGGCAGGGACACTGCATAGGAAGGAGAGCTGCCAGAGTCAGCAGGCAAGGTAGGTATCCTGCTGCTATGGAAACCACAAGGAACTGGGAAAACAATAACAGAAAATTTTAACAACAGAAAATTTCTATAATATGAGCTCATAAAGGTTCTTACACAGCTCTTGCTTGTATGTTTTTAGGTTTTGGGTTTTTTTTTAATCTTTTGAGGTATAAATGTAATAAGAAATGCAATCCTGGACATTAGCTGCTCTGGTCAGTAACTCCAGAGGCAGAAATGAAGCCCTATCTCTACAGCATAGGTCAGCAATTGAGAGATGAATCTTGTGTGTACCTGGCTCCATTTTTCTACTCCTGCATCTCCCGAGACCAATTGTGGTATTCAGGTGGCTTTTCCCAGTAATGGTTGTTGATGTGTTTCACAACTGTCCCTGCAGGGAACTGTGTCTGATGGAAAACAGGGGGACCAACTATGGGCAGTCTCATGATCTTCCTCATCCTTCTTGTGCTTAATAAACTCAGAGCACACAGCCAGGTACCACTATTATGTGTAAAGTGCCCAGGGATGGAAGAAAGCCTCCTTTATCCAAGATCAGACGTGCAAAGCCTTTGCTGGGGCCAGAGCAACCAGGAGCTATTTTTATTTGGGTATCAGCAAGATGGTAGATATAATAGCAATAAGAATGAGGACAGTTGTAACTACGGCTGCATGTCCATTGGGGGCTGAGCAGGGGGGAAACATGGTCCCGACAGCAGTGTTAGGCATCAGGAGTCAGTCCCCTAAAACTCAGTTTACCCTTGACCCTGGAACCTGGGTTTACTACAATGGCAATCTCCAGCTTTAGGTACTACTGGCCAAATCAGTCATATAACAGCCAGGTACAAGTTCAAGAGAATTTGAGCAAACTGTTAGGCAATAGAGGAGCCACCTAAGACAAAAATGGAAAGGCTAACAGGGGAGGATTAGACAGAGCCAGCATTAGTAACGTCCCTAGGAAAAAAAATAAATTTGGAACGAAGACCAAAAGTGAGAGGAGTGGTGTGTGTTCATACGTGACACTAAGACCTGGCCCCTGTGGGAGGCTGATGAGAGGACATCACGGGCATTACAGCAACCTCATGAAAGAACAGGACAGGATGGACGATGGCAGGTGAGAAGGCGGAGCACTTGGGTCCCACAAAATGACCCTAAGTCAGTTACTTATTATTGAGACCAAAATCCTCTGCCACTCAAGGGAGGCGCGATTTATCTCAGCTCACATTTCGGAGGGCACAATCCATGGAGACTTTGCCCTGTACTCTTGACAGAACATGACAGTGGCAGTGTGTATATGATCTTCAATCACTGGTGGACAGGAAGTGGTGAGTGGAGGAGAAAGGAGCCCAGATGGCATGCAGCCTGCAAAGACATGGCCACAGTGTCAGCTTCTTTCAAGTCAGTATCCTCTCCTTCCTTTCCCCTCATTATATCATCACACTCTGTGAATTCAGACAAGTGGGTTCTACTGATATTCACAATCCAATCAAGTTGACAACCAAGATTTGTAACCACAAAGAGTAATGCTCTATTGAACACTAAAGTTTATCCAGAAAATTCAAACCCAGGACAGACTTTTTTTTTGGGGGGGGGGGGGGTTTCGAGACAGGGTTTCTCTGTGTAGCCTGGCTGTCCTGGAACTCACTTTGTAGACCAGGCTGGCCTCGTACTCAGAAATCTGCCTGCCTCTGCCTCCCGAGTGCTGGGATTAATGGTATGTGCCACCATTTTTAATCAACAAGAAAAAAAATAGTACAACTGGATCTTCAAATGGAAAGTCATTAAGTTTAAGGATGGGGACAAGAGGCATACAGACTGAAGGGAAAAAACTCCATAGTTGTTGATGCTTTGTTTGGATTATTTGGGAATTGAAAACTCAGTGTGACGCTGAGGCCATCTGAAGGGTTCATTTTTCTTTTCCAAGGTTTGAGGCAACTCCTTGCATGATACAGGATCTACTCATTGCTTTTCAAATAACAGTGAAATTTCCATTGTCTCAACCTTCAATGACAGGGTCTCCTCCATTGGGTTTTGTGTACTTTTTATGATGAAGAGCAAAGTATGTAATTAGCGAGCAGTCGGCACAAGGGGAAATCTAACCATATGCTATCTATCACATCATCTCTTCTCAGTGATGTAAGATGTGTGCTAACAGATTTGCACATTTGAAATGGACTTCATGCTCAGTAGCAACACATTACTAACCGATTTGAGGACAGAGGTACCAGTTTATTCTTTCGTTCTACTGCTACCACTTTTATCCCTCTTTCTTCAAGACAGAGTGGCAGCTGACCTCCAGCTCACTGTGAGACCTTAAACCTTTAAACCCTCTATCTCCTAAGTGCTGAGATTGTGGGTAGAATACTGCCATGCCCTATCTATGCATTGCTTAAGATTCATTCCTGGGATTCACACAAGCTAAGTGATCAGCCTATCAAACAAGCTACACTTACAGCCCGAACTGTTATTATTTTTAAAGTTTCTTTCCCTGAAAGAACAGTAGACTAGAATTCTGAAATGTAGGCAACCACTAAGAGGTTTACTATCTAAAGAAAGAGAATGTTTTTTTATTCTTAGATTCAACAATTACAATGGTTTGAATGTGTCCCCTCCAAAACTCATGTTGAAGCTTGATCCTCACTGCCTTGGTCTTATGAGCCTGAACCTTTAGAAGGCCACTCAGAAAAGCCTGCTCTCTCTTGCCCTTCTGTCTTCCACCTCATGAGGAAAAAGCAACAAGATGCCACGTTGGAAGCAGACAGCAGCCCTTACATAGGCTCCAGCAGCCTGGTCTTGAATTTCCCAATCTCTAGAAGGAAAGAAATAATCTGTTGTTCCTTATAAACCACCAAGTCTTGAACATGGTGTTACATGAACATGAGCAGACTAAGATAACGGGCCTCGAGTTACTGTGAACGATCTACAGAAATGTATAAACACTTCTTCACGGACCCCTGGGACCCAAAAAAGTGATAGACCCCTGGTTATGTCTGTCACTAGTGAATGGATCTCTCTCTGCTGTAGGTGCCTGTCCATGACTGGCAAGTTGTTAATATGCTACCTTACTTGCTGAAGGAAGCAAAACCCATTGGCAAGCCAGGGTGACAGGTAAGGAATGAGCGAAGAGTGTGCTCGTGTGCTTTTTCCATGGTACGCTGTCCTTCTGTACACTATAAGCCCTTTGAAGGCAAGCTCATACCATTAAGCTCCACGTACTATCAGTGTTCACAAGAGAAAAGATATTAAGGGGGTCAGAGGGAGCAGCCTGAGCATAAGCTGCTTTCACCAAGCCTGATGACCTGAGCTCAACCCCTGAACCCCTATAGTGGAAGAAAGAAACCAACTTCTACAAGTTATCCTCTGATCTATATGCACATGCATGTACATGCATACACAGGGATGGATGGATGGGATGGACGGATGAATAGACAGACAGACAGACAGACAGACAGACAGACAGACAGACAGACAAGGTAATGAGCAATCTTTTGGAGTCTTTGCTCACTGCTGTCATCATCTACAGAGCTCCCAGCCATTGCCACTGGCCCGTCCATCATAGGTGCCCAGCACCTGTTCTCCATAAATAGAATCCACGGGAAGTCCCAGCCCCTTACTTCCTCCACAGTCCAATCTATCTTCAACGTTTTGTTTTCTTCGAGTGCCTGGCAGTTTTGTGTGGAATCGTCTGACACACACTGAGATTTCACACTCAGAAGAGCATCAGGGTAGGAGGTAGGAGTTCAACTCCAAAGAGCGTCGAAAGCTTATTCCCTCCAGCATGGAGGCCAGGTAGCCACTCAGCACACCTTCCACCATCACCACCCCCTCCCACTGACAGAAACCTCACTCTCTAAGTGGTGTGAGCAGGCAGTAACTTCTCTGTTGTTCCCAGAGAACCAGGGGATAGACTCCTTCCTGTTCCGAGGTTTCATTCAGCCTTCACTCTGGTCCCCCACAGAGACAGAAAAAATGGCCTCTTACTCAGTGATCTAGAAGATTTCTGCCTTAAGGTGTCTTCTCAGTCGTCAGCCAAAGTTCACCCCCCTGTGGATGTGCTCTGATAGGCTTCCCAGGTCTCAGAATCCTCTGGGCTTATGACATTTCTGCCTGAATGCTTACATCTCTTCACTCCTGCTTCAGACAGCAGAGAGGTAACATCCCAGTGGTCTTGGGTTCCTTGCTCATCCGTCTAGATATCACAGAGGCTCACACACAGGTGGAGCTAGGAGCCCAGCATACACATATGGTGCTTCTTTTCCCATACCCAAACCAGTGCAAATGTTCAGAGGAGAATAAACACAACGCTGTGATAGAATGAGCCTCTCAGAGCTGGGCTCCCAACACCCCTTCCTGACACCGATTATAGATGGCATTTCTTCCAGGACCCTGTCTCTCTCTTCGTCCTCTGGCTTGTTCCCTTCCCCAGTCAGAGCCCCTTCTTACATTTGTGTCCTGAATGCCCCTGTTCCTAGGAAAAAGGAAAACCACACGAGATACTAGCCAGACCCACATGAAATTAAACTTCTGTAATGATCTTAATAATTTAACATCACCTAATTTTAATCTTCAAAACAGACCCTCTGTGTTATTTATTCAGGATCCTGTTTACCCTGGAGCCTGAGAATCTTAGAGAGAACATTCTAAGGTTCAGCTCAAGTATTGAGTAAAAAGTGAATTATGAGCAGGAGACCAGACGTATCACCCCCCTGCTATTTCTGTCTCTGTTATAAGTTAACTCTGACGAGCCCTCCTGGTCTTCAGTGTCCTTGTTCCTAAAATCATGAGATTGAATTGGACAACCCTGCCGTCCCACTCAGCTGTCCTTTGTCTCCTGCCCTGTCTGCTCCTTGTTGCTAAAATTAGGCTGACAACATAGTTCAAATACCTTTCATTTTTGGTTCTCCTGGCTTTAAACTATCTAAGATTAGCCTTATATCCAGTGTTTGATTAGCTATATATCCAATAGTGTGTCAAGAATGAAACAATGGAGCACCAATGGTTTTTCACCTAGTATCTCTTTAATAGCATCTTTTTTGGCAGATTCATGAGCAGGTAAGTGTGGGATCAGCAGCCATAGGACTTCACCTATTACAGCCTTACCCCAAGGAGGGCCATCTTTAGAGCCATATGTTCTTATAACAGTGGTTCTCATTCCAGGACACCTCTGACTATTTCAGGACATAGTAGGGAAAAGGGTGCATGGGCATGGAGTAGACAGAGGCCAAAGATCCTGCTAAACACACTATAATGCATAGTACAGTCCCCTCAACACAGACTTCTCTGGCTCACAATGACAACAGTGCCCAGTTTGGAAATCTTGCTTTCAAAAAGCCAACTCAAAGAATGGCACTGAATGCCTTCTAATGGTTCCAGCTGATCTGGTCCACCTAGGATGCACGCCAGCTGGGTGTACCCAAAAGAACCAAAGATGTGAGCATCTCTTACCGTGCGAAGAAGGAAGCGGCCACAGAGGTCCCTGTGGAAGTCTCACTGGCCACACAGGAACCCTGTGGGGCTGGGACACTGCTGGCTGCAGGCTTGTCAGCATTGTAGCGGTTGAGCGCTGACTCTGTCAGTCCCTCGCGGCCAGTCTCTGTCATCAGCTGGGAGATCTGACAAAGAAAATGACATGCAGCTCATTACCTGTGGCTCGAAGAGCACCTGCCCATTGCTAGCAGGTTGCTGTCTGGAGAAGAGGGTGGGTTTAATCCCACCCACCCTCAGTTACCTGGGGGCACACGGGGTTTCTGTGACCATTTCCCAGCATGCTAGCTAGGTCACTTCCTGTTTCCATTTAAAATAATGTAGTGAAATAACCCCTGACATTATAAGCCGCATTACACCTGCATCTTCCCTTCCTGGAGAGGAGAAAGTGTCACCTATTAGCCACATGTTCTTCATAGCCCAGGATCAAAATCGTGACATGAACTAATGCTGTCTTCACACCAGGAAGAGCTTCGAGTGCTCGCAAAGTGGGGAACAGGCAGAGGTTGGGTCTGAAGGTACAAGCAAGCCTGCTAAAGAAGAACAGGAAGGATTCAGATAAAGGGTTCTTGGGGCAGTGGTTGGGGTCTGCTGTAGGAATACCGGTGGATTGCAGATGCAGATAAAAACAGACACAGCTACCATGCAGCACCAATGGTTTTCAAACGGAGAATTTAGAGCATTTTAGACTTCATTTTCCTTCTGATCCATTAACAGGACCATGAGTGATTTCTGCTTTGTTTCTTTGTATTTGTTTTGGTTTTGCCGTTGTTGTCTTGTGGAGTTTTTTGTTTGGGTTATTAGGTTGTTTTTAGGTTTGTTTGTTTTGAGGCAGGGTTTCTTATAGTCCGGGCTAGCCTAGAACTAGGTGTGTAGCAGGACTAGCCTTGAGTTCTTGATCCTCCGTTTGTACTTCCCAAGCGCTGGAACTGCAGGAATGGGCCTTCACACCTAGCTAAAGTATTAGTCTGGTTTGATGGTTGGTTTTGACTGCCAACTTGATATACCCTGTTGCTTAGATCAGGTTGGCCTGTGGGCATCATGCCTGTTGGGGACTTTTCTTAATTGGGTTAACTGATGTGGGGAGACCCACCCTGAAAGTAGGTGGCATTTCATAGGCTTGGGCCAACTGTATAAAAGTGAGAACTGTGAACTGAGCAAGGAGACAGCCGTGCATGCACCCATGACTGGGCTGGGCTGTGACTGGCTGTTTGAGTCCTGGTTAGCTTAACTTCCCTGCTAGGATGGACTATATTACCTGGAGTTGTATGGTGAAATAAGCCTTTCCTACCCTCCTTAAGTGACTCTGTTGGGGCATTTTATCACACCAAGATTAAAAAACCTAGAGCGCACAGTGCTTTCATTTTGGTTTGTTTGAGAACTGGTCTCTTGCAGCATAGGCCGCCCTTAGACTCACTATGTAGCCGAGACTGTCTCTTTTTTATTTCTTGTGATTGTTTTTGTAATGGAAGTCCACATAGATAGTCTATTCTGTCTATCAGCCATCTGCTATAAGACCCACACTTCAGGGAAAAATGAGGCTGTGGTATGGAGACATACTAATGTTCATCTGACATAATACAGTGTTTCATGGGATAAAAGTCTAAGTGGGTTAGGTGGTTACTTTAAAACTTTAATCTACTTCCAAAAGGGAAAACATTAGTTGAAATAAACAAAAAGATGGATGACTTCAGTTAAACAAAAAAGATCTTTGGTCTGCTATTCTTAAATGATAAGTGGAAAATATTCCTATCATTTATAAAACACGGGTGCAATAAAACCCAGGGAAGGAGCCTTTCTCCTTGGTCACTGAGCAGGGTAGCTGGCCATGAGGCAGATGAGGAAGCCTGGGCTAACACCAGGGACATAAAACCATTTATACTTCTCAGTTTTAGCAGTGCAGCCATTTGCTCCGTTGCATACTGTTGACTCGAAAGTGCTTAAACTCCTGCTGTAACTGGGGAAGTTCAGCATCATTCAGTGGGAGATTCTGCCAACATGTTCTTTCTTACTTTCATTCTGCACACAAGAAACAAACATGACCCCATCACAGCAGCTGGAGAGGAGGCAGCACAGAGAAGGCCTAGAGGATGGTGTCCCTATATTCCATGGGGGCTACTAAGTCTCCCTAGGCACAGGTCACCTCTATGGGCTGCCTATACCACCAACAGCTGCCACCATCACAGAGGGGACAATGAAGGGACTGCCACACACACTGTTGTCCCCACTAGCTAGTAATGCTAAAGCCACAGGTGGTGTATGATGCTCTCCTGGACAACACCCAGGACCAAAACCAAACTCTCAAATCCACAGCACCTCATTTCCATCCAAAGCCACCTTGAAGGCACACACCTGGTTTTCACTCACAGTGACATCTGAGAGAAGTCAGCAAGTGAGTGTGGCTTCGGTGACACCTTGCACACCATGGTGGCATCGCTGAGTAGCCTTCACCCAATCCTCTGTGGATGTTTTCTTTCCCTTTGTTTTATTTCATTTTAAATGTATTTTGTGTCTTTCTACTATTTAAACAGTGCATCCATGTCTATACTTGGGATTATACTCAGCAAGTTATATAGCACACGGTAATGAACCAGGGCTGGCTTGTCCACTGTATACCAAGGTCAACACAACCACACAGAGATAACAACAGCACATTTGTGGCATGGATTCCAACTATTCTATTTCCTGCTGCTCACATCTACTGTCCTTTAAACAAGCAAATATATTTCTTTTCCAGATTTTCTTATTTTGCTGGGCGCATCCGCGTGTGCACCGCAAGTGCTCTACCACTGAGTCCCTTCCATTGTTCTTGGTGCTTAACTGTGGGTGGTACTTCGGCAGACACACATGCAAACACATCTTCAGGTCTCAGGTGTCTTCAATATTTACTCTCTTTGCTATCTGTACAGGCGTCCCCAGCGGACAGTATGGTGCACTGACAGTGAATGGGGGAGCTGGTTGTGTTCAACTTCTGAGCTCTGTCCAGCTACATCTTTATCACTCTGAAAGTTAGAGGAGCCAGGCACCCTCTCCGAAGCTGTGGTTGTTTTAACTCAACAATCAAAATCATATTGTTTCCAAATGTTTATGAGAAAGGAGTCTGCTTATCGGATGAGCCAACACTCACCCACCCTGTACTAGAAGGCAGGCTCCCAGTGCCAAGGCTCCGCTGATAACTTCTCACCGATGAGCTATCTTGTGTGTCACCAAGTCACTAACTATCAAGAACTACTCCCTCCAACCTTGGCAATTATCACTAAGACAATACCACCAGTCATGAATGAATTACCTCAGGAGTCAAAGGGACAAATACTTGCCCACTGGATAAGACCCAGTTAGGAAAGATCTGTCCAACCCAAATTCCTTATTCAGCTCTAAACTGGAGGTAGCCCATCCCAGAGCTGCACACATGTTAAACAGAAAGGCTGAAGATACTAAATGAATCACCATTATCTGCAAACCCTCTAAGACTGATAAGCCCTATCCCTTCCCCAAGGCCATGGGAGATGGGCAACATAAAGCTATCTAGGTGACTTGGCTCTTGCTCCCAGCTCACAGATGAGGAAAGAGCTATGAAGGAGATACATGATGCGACCAAGGTCACACAGCATGGAGAAAATGCAGGCCCCAAAGCCATTCTGTTTTCCTTCCTCAGTCCATCTAGTTACCAACGTGTGTTGAACAAGCTGAGGACTGAGTAGATTTGAGAGCTCACAGAAAGTAAACTGTGCTACATGTATCATTTCATGGGAAAGAATCAAACCAGAAAACTGGACGTAGATTAGAAACATGTAGCGAACCTAGAACATAGCCTGTCTCAGAATAAAGGCACCCACATATGTACATTTGTGTGTGCATGAGTGTGTGTGTATTATGAGAATGTGTGCATGTATGAGTGTGTATGAAGGAAAACGCATGTGTGTTATGAGAGTATGTGTGAATATGTGTATGAGTGCATGTGTGTGCATGTGTATATGTGTGAGTGTGTATGTGCATGTGTGTATATGAGTGTGTGTGTGTGAGTATGTGAGAGACAGTGCATTGTGTTATGAGAGTGTGTATGCATGTGTACATGAGTACATGTGTGTGCATGTGTGTGTTGTGAGGGTACATGTGTGTGTGTGAGTGTATATATATATATATATATATATATATATATATATATATATATATATATATATCATACACTATCTACAATGTGCTGATAGTGAAGCTTCCAGATGTGCTTTCAGACTAATCTCCAGGTGAAATAAAGGCCTGAGCGTGGGAGGGAGTCACTGTTTTCCTGTTGTAGGCTGAGCAGTGCAGCACCGGGCTTATGGAGGCCCCCAGAGGAGGTTAGGTCATTTCCAACATGCTCTGGAGGAAGGAGCCCCTGGGATCCCTGGTTTCTGTCCTCTTACCCATCAGCAAACAGTGAGGATCCTCTGCTCCTTCCATCTCTCCACAGAGACACCCCATGGTGTTCCTGAGGAACCTGTGTTTTGTTAGCAGTCATCCTGCTCCTGGCTTCTGAGTTTGTGTCAGAGCAGTAGCGGTTCCTCCCAGCAAATAGGACCTGCCACCTGTAGTGAGGGCCCCTCTCCTGCTACTATATCCAAGGCTGTTTTTGTGTGACAGCCTTCAGTATAGCCTTATTTACTGTGGCCCTAAGGCCTGGGGACCTGTCCCTCCCCCATCTCTGTCCAGCAGCCTTGCCTATAACGTCCAGGTCAGGTGGGGATCAAGTGAATGGATAGCGGTGGTTGCCTACAAGCCCTCACTACAGTCCTGAGGGTAGTCTAGAAACTGAATCCTAAGACAATGTACCCATATCACCAAGAAGGAAATGAAAGGCCAGAGATGTTAGTACTCCTCGGGGAAAGCAGGTAGGAAGAAAAGAAAGCCAGTCTGGGACCACACTGCGGTTTCTTATTGCATTCCACCCTTGGTCTAACTTACTCCAGCTTTCCCCACCCTCAGCTCTGCCCGGCCAGCCCTACCCCACCTAGCTCTCCCCTGGACTGATTCATCCATAAAGAACCTCCTGGTGCCTTAGCATCACTGCCCAGTGCTGGACCAGATGCCTGATTTGAAAGACTCCATATACCTTGATTTTGCAGACTGTCTCGTATTTACTTCTTCTCTCACTACAGTGTGGAAAATACATGATTGTTCCTGAGAAAACTGATATCCAAAGCCACAAAATGGCTGTTTCCCATCAAAACCTGCAATCTGGTAGAAAACCTTCACTGTCTGTATCATGGTTCCTAAAGTAAGCTATAAGCCCAGGGGAACTGGTTTTTCATCACGGGTCATGTTTGGGTTGGTTCTGATTAAAACCTACATTTAGCTCTCCAGTTCAGTTACATGGCACCATGTCACTGTTTAATAGAGTTTTCTATTTTTCAAACACTGCTATTTTCCATGGGGCGAAGGAGAGGTTGGTGGAAGTGAGACACAGGGTGACAAAGAGAGAGAGAGAGAGAGACAAACGACTCAGGAGTATGAGGAGAGGATGCATGTATGTGTTTGTGTGTGTGTGTGTGTGTGTGTGTGTGTGTGTGTGTGTGTCAGGTCCTCCATGAAGGTAAGAATCCATGTGCCATGACTGTGCTGTGAGGCTGCTTTGCACAGGCCATATATTGCTCCCCTCTATGTTGACCTGAGCATAGGCAAATGTCTTTAAACCACACTGGAATTTTGATACTGATACGTCTCAGCACAAGGTACCTAGTACGTGTCCCCCAAAGACATCCAGCCTCTTAGATTGGCTTATGTTCTTGAGCACACAATCAGACCAAAGGATCTGTAAGCTACTGGCCTTAACTTTTCCCCCTGAAAGAATTGCTTAAAGATATCAGTGGGTATCAGCATGGAGTTTATCTTAGATATCATTCTTGACCCAGAAAGCCACCTCCCTTTGACTATGTCAAGACATCAGGGAGCTCCAGACAGCATCTATTCTGTATGTGGAGGCTCAGACATCAATTTCTTCCTATTCAGTCTTCAGTTAACTACACTTAACAACATGATAGGCCCCTCCCAAGCCCCAGAAAATAGCATCTAATGACACTTTCTCTTAATCAGTACCTGGCTATGTTGGAACAGTGTGTTTTGTTGTTTGTTACTTATAGTTGTCAAGAGTAGGTGCTCAATACATTCTCTTGATCAGAGTTAGCACAAATCAGCTCACATCTGTCTCCATGAAGATGGGTTACAGCTCATTTGCACACTGGTATAGTCTGGACATTCCTGTGTGGTTACTGCTCAGGTTTTCTACCACTAGAAGCAGCTGGAATTAAACAAGCTATAACGTAGAGTCTAAAGTAGAGGAATGAACTTGCCCTTGAGCAGATCAAAGAGCAGCCTTAACCCAAAGATGAGCAACACTGAACAGATGTGTAGAGACTCCCAGGTAGGCTCTGGACAACAGACAGCTGACCATGGGGATCAGAAAGGCATCTACCTCCAGGAGTTAGGTAATGTAGCATGGTCACATAAGCCTTCCACAGTCTGTGAGAAACACTTTGTCCTCTTTCTGCACCCTAATTATCTAGTCAGTTATAGCGACAGTACGTAGCATGGGGATGCCAGGAGCTTAGGCAAGAGGACCGGAGTTAGTGTCTTCTGGCTTCATAATTTCTGTCTTGGATGAAGAACACTGCAGACAGGTGTCAGGGAAGGCTGCACAGAGGTGACCACATGGTGCACACTTGGTATGGACCAAAAAGTAGTTCAGATGCTCCTTTGTGAATTTTGGCATATGGCTATTTTATCACAAAAACATCCCATAATGCCAAAGAGCCCATTCCCTTTGACCTCCCCCAGGGACCACGCCTTGCTCTCTCATTCAAGGAAGATGGTCATATGGGCTTTCATGTGTGGACCAGAGTCAAAGAAGATAGCCAAGAACACGGGGGTTCTGCCCTCCAGTGAATCTGATGTGTCTCTGCACAACCATGTCATGTTTTATAGGATGGTGAGATCGAAAAAGTAACACGATTCCCCACACCCACTTCTAGACCATGCCTAAAGCCTGCAGAAGTGATGTCCAGTCTAAGCCCTTAGTGGAGGGAAATGAGAGGGAAGGGAATCAGGACTACAGGCTAAGGGCTCAGGGTGGAAAAGGCCTTTCAACTTAGCTGTCTGATTAAAATTGTCAGACTCCTTCCCCATACATAAGACAAATATCACCTTCCTCTCCATCCCTTATCCCTCGCCAATGCTCCTGGGTGCTCAGATAACATTCTTCTCAGAATGTAGGGTCCTAAACTCAGCTGGGTCAAGTCATTTCTTAGGCTTAGGGTTCACTTCAGGGCATTTAAATATAGCAATTCATTTCTTAATGTTTATAGAATGCTGTCCACAGAACACAATCACTCGATACCTCATTTGAAGCGTGCCCCAGGCCTGGCCCTGTCCCCGAGGCTCCGCTGCACATAAATCACCTCTGGGATTCCGGTGGCCTTGAGTCCCACAGATAAGTTCCTCCTTGTGCTGGCCAGTGCCCAGCCACCCCAGCAGGCCAAGATGGGAATCTCCCATCCCAGGGCTGGACATTTTGATTACCCTTATTATCTTAGCTTGCTTTGGCTATAAATTTTATTAGTGGCCATAAAATTATCCATCCACAGCATATGACTCAGTGACCTCTTGCAACAGAGAATTCCACAACGGGAGACACACGAAGTCTACGAGGGCAGCTTTTTCTTTCCCTTAATTTATAGCCTTACCTCCTTCACAGTCTTCTCTGTGTGGGGAGACTCTGCAAACGGAGGAGGAGGAGGAGGAGGAGACTCAAGTCATGATAGCCTTTATCAGGGCTTACATCTGGCCCCTCAGCACCTGGGAACTGCTGGCTTTTATTCTTTGTGTAGCCAAAAGGTAAAGGGGCAGGGCCACCTGCCTGCTTCCTGAAGGACCCCCGGGGAGCGCGATAAAGCACTGGGCCAGCTGTGCTGCTAGCTTGGAATCTTCTCCTAAACTTCATACTCCCAACACGTGCGTGCGTGCGTGCGTGCATGCGTGCGTGCGTGCGTGCGTGCGTGCGTGCGTTGTGCGGCCTAAGACACAGCACTTCAGAGCCTTTCCAAAGGACTCTTAAGACAAAGGACAAGACCATCGAGACAGAGCTATTTCAGGCATACATTAATTCATCTTTGTAGGCATGCTAAATCACAATGCTTTAATGGATAACCTCCAGTCATATGTCTCAGTGATTTATTAATGTCATATAAGATGAGGAGTCTAGCTCTTACTCCTTTGTCCTCTACCTCTCACTTCTCTTTCCTCTTCCCTTTCTCCTTTTCTTCTTCTTTCCTTTCCTTTCTTCCTCTTCCTCTCTCTCTCTCTCTCTCTCTTCTACCTTCTCTCTTTCCCCTGCATTTCTATAATAAAGCTCTTAAAGAATTAAAAAAAGAAAAAGAAAGAAAAAGATGAGGAGTCTAGTAGGCTTGAAAAGAGGGCATCAGGTATCCTTAGAAAGCACCATCATTACTATGACCGTTGCTTGGCATCGGTGGTAAAGAGTGGTATATTCAGCTTTGTTTTAAATTATTTTATGTGTGTGCTAATTATTGTATGCCTCCATATATGTCTGTGCACCACACAGTGCCTACAGAGTCCAAAAGAGGGAATTCCAGAGATCCTTGGAACGTGAGTTACAGACAATGATGAACTCCATGTGGATGCTGGGAGTTGAACTTGGGTCCTCTGAGAAAGCAGCCAGTGCTCCTAACTGCTGAGATCTCCATCCAGCCTAAGAGTACCATGTTTAATCCTGTCAACGCCACTGTTATCGATAAGGGTATCAACTCTGCCGCGTGGGAAAACGCTGGAGCAAGGAATGCCATTGGCCTTGGTCAGTCTCTATCCTTGAGATGATAGTTTCTGAGCAAGAGACAAACCATAAAAATTTGCATAAGGGATGGAAAATGAAGCTGGGCGAAAGGAAGTGTCCCTCTCTGTCAGCTTGGTGCTGGCTGGCTATAGCCACAGCTGGAGCAGGAAGTCTCAGAAAATGGGATCAAGGACTGTAAGAACTCAGAAGCCAGGAGAGGAGAAATCAGGCCAGAGGCCTGATTTCTCAGTTTTCCTTCCATCAGACATGCTTTTTCAGTTTAACTCAGAGCCGTGGAGTGCTAGAAGACACACAAGCACCGCAAGCCAGAGACCCATTTCACAAACCGAGCCGTTGTCCTCCCACCTAAAAAGTAACCCTAGCCTTGGAAGACAAAGGTTGGACAGATCTAGATGTCTGAATACTGGCGCTATGTAACTCTTGCAAAACGGCTGTGTTTGTTAGTGATGCCACTGCAGGGTACATATAACAACATTAAGAGACTACACATTAGATTAGCTGGAACTGCTGTAGCGTTTAATTCTAATACAGATCATGGCCTTTTCCATTTATGTTTAATCGGCCATGTTTTCTTGTCTGTAGAGGTCATCAGGATGTATCTCTAAGACCTCCAGAGTCTGTCACTGCTCTTTGTCTAAATCTGAGCAATGCTTGTTGCAAGAGACCAACGGTGCATCATGAGCTGGAATTGAAAAGCAGCCTACTTCCTTATACTTCCTTGAACTTCAACAGGCACACACACACACACACACACACAATGTCAGAGAGAGAGAGAGAGAGAGAGAGAGAGAGAGAGAGAGAGCAAGCTAAAAGGTTTTTTAGGATAGACAATACTCAGTTGTAAGTAACCCACCATAAGGCTGAAGAATGGTCAGCAAGCTCAATTCAAAAACAACTTTGTAGTCTGCACAAGTGTGGCAACAGTATCAGTCATGTATGCATGTGTGAGTATACGAGCACGCCTCAAAATGCCAGCTAAGGATGGCAGAAAGGAGAGGAGAGCCCATAGAAGATGCAGGGATGAGACATGCAGTTGCTGGAGACTAGATACAGGAAGCACAACAGCATAAATCATAGCCAGAGGCAGGCTGGACCGAATGGAATTAGTATTATCATCCCAGTGTCTGGAAAAGGGTGTGGCAGGCACAGGACCCTCAGTCAATGCTGTACAGACTAAGAGGAACTATTGTGGGGCTGGCCCAGTTGGAACAAAATTGGAAGCTTTGAATAAATCTGTTTCCTAATCTAGCCCCAGCTTCCCCAGAGGGGAGCTGGTATATCTGGAATGAAATGACAGAACATGGCTGAATGTGCCCTGTGGTCTAAGCCATAATGAAGCACAAAGCGAGAACATTTAAAAATATAATGACATCCTTAAGTTTATCCTTACTCAGCCTTTCAGTGGCCTTTATGCGAAACCTTATGAACACATCTATGAAAACAATAGCAACATCATCACACACTAGCACTGAAACCACTCGGGGGAACAAGGGCTGACGTGTAGTCAGCTGACTGCCCCATGATGCACTGCCTTACGTGGTTCCAGTTCTGACCTCATCTCATATTTTCTATTTACCAACTGAAGAAATGGAAAATTCTGCACAATCAAAAAAAAAAAAAAAGCCGGAAAAGCTCTTAGATATATACTAGACCAAGTTTTATATGTCTATTGACACCTGTCAAGAAATCTGTCATAGGAGAGCAGAGCTCAAAACTAATTGAAGATCTCTGACATACGGAGAGAGAGGCAAACGTTGTCTATGGGTGAGCTTTAAAAGCCAGGGTTCAGTTGTACACAGAGTTCCAGCTGCAGGACCTCATTACAGTCAGTTAACCTCGCCACATCCTAATGGTTCAAATCAGAGGTATGCCAAAAGGAATATTTAGCTAGAGGGGCCCTCAGATATCTTTATTCTCAAAAATAGCTTAAGACTCAAAATCAATCCACTAACCCTTTCCCCCACAAACCTGCACACAAAAGGCCAGCTGGAGGGCTGAGCTCATGGCACTCTCTGACAGTTTGAAGATCAGTCTCTTCCCCTCTGAGTTTAGGGTCACTTGCTGTATCTGTCACACCATTTCTACAAGTCAGGGACAGCATGTCACAGTCACAGCGTTGTCTGCTGTGAAGCTCTGGGTTGCTGACCCTAATCAAGCAGACCCTAACCTTGTTACTGAACCCACGACCTCTAATTATAAAGCCTCTAATGCTTTATAAACTGGTCCACCTAACAAGCCTAGATTATTAACTAAATATGCTTATATGTGTCATCGCTCTACCCTTCTCTGAGAAAAGTAACATTAAAAATGCTTTGGAACTTGAGTAATGCCCAAATACTCTCTCTACTTCCTTAATTCCGAATTCTCATATAGAACACTAAAATATAGTACTTAAACATTTTTTTTTAAATCCTGGACCTCATGACTTGTAAAACAAAATTGCAAAGTTAATGTTTTTTTTCTTTTTCAGATTTACTCAAATCTATCTAATATGTCAAATTCTCCTGTCCACATAAAATTATCAAGAAGGTTTTCTGTGTGATGAGCCAGGACACACAGGACTAGAAATGTGTCTAATCTCGTTGTATTTTTAAATACTCTGCTCTTTTCCTTCGTGGCTGTAATATTCCGTCTAGTGTCCTGGTTTTTTCATTAGAGGGTTCTGCTCAGATTTCTTCCCTGTTCATTGAAGACGTAACTTTTTCTGTCCTATTGTGTATACTATGGTTTTTCCCAAGCTCAGCTGTGTTTTCCACTTGTATGTGGGTCAGAGTCAACACCAACTGACATTGTGACCATATCTAACTAGACTCCCCTAGCTAACCAACCAGAGCCAACAAGATTGGCATTCCCCAACACCTCAGGGAGCCCAGCCAGCACACTTGATTCTCAGAGCTGGACCTGGGGGTTCATCTCTGCCATATCTACCCTTTTGTTATAAGCCTTGGGTCCCTGGAGTGTGCTATTTAAAACAGCTGATCTTTAGGGATTCTTGCCTTTCATACACACTTGAAAAGCTATTCATCTGCTCCTCAGTTAAAAGACTACACTGCATTTGAAACTCAGTCTTGCTGGAGTTGGCCCCAAACAGTTATTTCTTTAATAATCTTTTCTAAGAGAGCAACAATATCTCAACTAAACCTATCATCTCGCTCCCATGCCAACCTACAAACCATGACCGTATCCTCAACAGAAAGCAATTGTAGAGGCTGTGCTGTTTCCATATATGTGGGGTAATCATACAAACAGTTCTCAGTTCTTACATCCAAGGTCTAGAATCAACCAGGCCATCTCAGAAAGAAACCTGTGCCAAAAGCTGCGATTTTCAGTACAGACAAAGATACTCCCACTTGTAGTAACCTTTCCCCAGTGGGCAGCAATTTCTTCACTTTGGAAGGTCATGTCCACGAACCTTGTCGAGTAAGCTTTATTACCCTACATAGTCTTCTTGACAAAAGTGTTGAAAACTGAGCTGTTTAAATTTCTAGAGGGTTTATCACTAACAGAATCACAGAAAATGGGCAAGAATAAATCAACAGGAGTGTCCATTTTATAGTTAAAGACTTAGTAAGTTTTGCCCGCCGCAAAAGATGAGATCAAAGCAAAGAGGTGCACACACATGACGCACACACATGTACACATCTATACATGCACACATATGAGCATACCTAAGGCCTTGGCAAGGGGCAATGAACACTAAGAAATATATCTAAAATAAATAAAGACACATCTGAGAGTCAGTAAACAGGTCTACTATGGGAACAGAGAGAATAAAGGACCTAATAGACTAGCCCTTCAAGGAAACCCAGTCTCTCAATTACTGTGCAGGTGATGTTGACTCTCCCACACAACAGAGATGCTCAACCCCCTTTCACCAGTGTCACTAAGACCATTGGAAAACATAGGTATTTACATTATGGTTCATAACAGAAGCAAAATTACAGTTATGAAGTAGCAATGAAAATAATGCTGTGGTTGGGGTCACCACAACATGAGGAACTGTATTAAAGGGTCAGAGAATTAGGATGGTTGAGAATCACTGCCCTATATACTTCTGAGAACAGGAAATGTGGCCATCTGTCTACAATGATGCTACTTAACACTTACAAAACAGGGAGACGAACCAGGTGCTTCTCTACTGTGAGTTGACAGTGTTGTCTTGTGTGTATGTGTTTGCTTGTGTACACATGCAAGTCTGTATACATGAGAGTTGTGGACATGCATATAGAAACAGAGGATAACCTTGGATGTCTTTCCTTAGGGGCCACCCTCTTTGCTTTTGTTGGTTTGTTTGAGATAGGGTCTCTCACTGACATGGAGCTTACCAAGTAAGTTAGACTGGCAGGCATGCAAGCCCTAGGGTTCTGCCTGGCTCTGCCTATCCAGAACTGGGATTTCAAGTGTACACCCTGATTGACTGGTTTTGTTTGTAATGTGAGTTCTAGGGGTCAAACTCAGGCCCTCATGCTTGTGAGCAATGTCTCTCTCTCTCTCTCTCTCTCTCTCTCTCTCTCTCTCTCTCTCCATATCAGCCTCACTATGTAACCAAGGATAGCCCTTAATCTCTGGTAATCCTGCCTCTAGCATCCATGTGCTTGGCCACCACCATACCTTGGATTCTGGGTACTGAATACAAGGGTCTCTACATTCTAGGCAAGCACCCTACTGACTAAGCTGCATCTCTAGACCTTGACCATGAGAGTTCCAACGTTTAAGAACTTCCGGTGTCTAGAATCTAGCCCATCACAGTCTCTAGGGACTGGGCTGTCCTTCAACTAATGCTTCAGAGAGAGCTCATCCCAGAATGAACTCAGCGCGCACCATGCTGGCCCAGTTTCTCATTCGATTTCTAGGGTAGCCTTCAGCGTTATATGCCTACAATAATCCTTTGTCTTTCATTCCCAAGTTCATGCAATTTAAAATACATCTTGCTATTACCGAGTCCATTTCCACATGTCAAATCCTGTCCCTAAATGTCAGTGCAGGAACTGTGTTCACTTGAGATTAGGGACTAACGATTTTCAACTAGTCATTAGGAAGGAACTGGCTGTGTTTATGGAAGATGCTTTATTTTCAAATTCTAGAGGAACTTCCCTCCAATCCAGGTCACCACAGGGATCCTTTGCCACATTCTCGGGGGTCAAGCATGAAAGGGCGGCAGTGGGAATGAGTGGCGTGGGCTCTCGGTCCAGAAAGCCTGCCAAACCCTGCAGACAGGGGAGACTCAGATGAAGGCACCAGGGCCAAAGGAACTTTGTTCTGTGTGCGCTTTGTTTAAATCCCAGAGTGGGAGATGACCCACAATAAGCCACTTGAACCCTTTTCTCTCTCTAATTCTCTGATTGAAATACAGTATGTGGGAGTTCTTTCAGTAGCAGTTATGAAGCCTTTTCAGAGGCTAAATCTGAATGCTGCACAGCTACGAATGGGGAGTGGGGCTGCCCAACAACAACCTGCAGAGATTTAATGGCTACCCTCCCCAGCCTCACCCCTCTGAGGCCCCAGGGGTTTCTGGGGGCCTCCCCACCTTCCCAGCCCACTGCCAGGAGCATGAGCCCAGCAAGCCCCGCCCCTCTGCCCTGCAGACTGCTGCTGTTTGCACTGTAGCTGGTGTATTGGAAGCCAGAGTAATAAGAACAAACTCTGCTAAACTAAATTGCTCCTTTGTTCACCATTATCATAAAATTTTTATGTAGGAACTAATAAAAACATGTTTTACGTGCACAGTTACATGGGTTTACACAGGCAATAATATCCAGCAAGTTATAGTCATAAATTCAGTTATAGACACTTAGGAATAAATATTTTATCTTCCCCAATGGCTTCATATATTGGAAGGAAGGTGTGAACACAGAGGCAGATGGCTGGTCTGAGACTTCTAAGGGCCCTTAAGTCCCCCTCATGCCTCTCTGTGGGACCAGACAGGTTCTTTCACAAGTTTTTGGATAATTGTCACAATTTGTTAGCCTCCTAAGAACTGTGTGAATCAGGTCTCCTATCCATATAAACAGAATGTTTTTGTACAAACGCTTTTAAAAGTAAGTCAGTTTTGACATGAAGATGGAGTTCTCCTGATTTTTATTATTTTTTCATTAATTAATTTATATTTTCACTTTACCTCTGATCACAGCCCCAGTCCCACTCTTAAAAATCCCCTCCCCTTCTCTGAGGAGGATATGCCCCCTTGGGTACCATCCCACCCTGGGACATCAAGCCCCAGCAGGACTAAGCACACCCCCTCCCACTGAGGCCCCGCCAGGCAGTCCATTAAAGAAAGGAGGACCCAACGGCAGGCAACAGAGTCAGAGGCAGCCCCCACTCCGCTTGTTAGAGGACCAACACAAAGACCAGGCTACACATCTGTCACAAATGTGCTGTTTTAGGCAAATAAAACACATTCAGTGATCTTTCCAATCAAAGATTGGGGGCAACTTGGTAAGAAGTTTGATTAAGGGAGCCTTAATGGAACCAGAATCCAACAATCATCAAAATGGGTCACTGGCTGTCCTGTTCATCCTTTAGTCAAAAGTGTGCGGTACGAACTCCTTCTTCTGCATTAAATGTTCTTTTGTCCTAGAGTGGAGCTTTCCAAAGGAAAGACAGAGGTGCCACAAATGCATTTGCCGCTCTGTTGGACAGCA
This sequence comes from Mus minutoides, assembly GCA_902729485.2. Lineage (NCBI taxonomy): Eukaryota > Metazoa > Chordata > Mammalia > Rodentia > Muridae > Mus > Mus minutoides. The sequence goes on along the minus strand of LR749607.1, from coordinate 2,469,486 downwards.
GTAACCAGATTTAAAAGCACAAAGGAAGAGATGAAATTCACTTCAGTGGGCTTATCTCTCACCCATGATATCCAATGTACATTCAATATTATAATCATATTTAAAAGCAAAACCAATAAAAAGTTTCCAGGGACTAAGTCTCTGAAACCTGAAAAGTGGTCATCACTTACTGCACAGAGCCCTTTTGACTAGCCAGCCCCACTTCAGAGCCCGTCAGTAACCACATGTAGCTATTGGCCACCATACTGAAGATCACATAGCTAAGATTCATGGAACAGAAGCAATGGCTCAGTAGCGGGGAGCGCCTTCTTAGAGAGAACCTGGGCTTGTTTCTCAGCTCGCCCATGGTGGGCCACAGGCATCCATAACTTCAGTTCCAAATGATCTGACACCCCCTTCTGACCTCCACAGGCACCAGGCACACACGTGATAGATACAGGGACAAACACGCAGGCAAAACTCTCATGCACATAAACGTAAAATGATGAAACCTAGAGGAAGAATGCTTTTGAAGACATTACTGTTTACAGTTAATAAGAATGCTAATAAGCGAGTGCCAGACAAGTGCTCTACCACTGAGTTCTTCCTCAGCGTGGGCCCCATCTGATGACTTTATACACTAGGAGCAGAACTCACTTAGGTTAAAACTGTGAAATTACGACACTTAGAGACCAGAAATCACTAAAATTCCAAGTCTTCCTAAAAAAAAGTCTTGTTTTGTGTACTTCCTTCTGTAACCAGGGATCAGTAAGCAAAGATGAGGTGGACTCTAAAAGACCAGAAGTACATTAGAAAGCATCCCACCCTGGCCCTCCACCACCTTCCAGACCCCTGTGGCCTTGCAAACGCAGCCCACACTGAAGTCCCTTCCACAGAAAAGAGTGCTTTTGTAAAATGAGAGCCTATTATTACATTTTGCTCTCTCTTCAAAGAAGAGAACTTATGCCACAGATTTCTGCAATCTTTAAAAAAAAGTCAGCTTGTGTCAGTCTCCCGGCACTTCTCTGATCCTTAGACACTGAGGAAGCTATTCATAAGGGGAGTTTTGAAAGCAAGGAAATCCAGTGGGAAAGTTAGGGACAGTTGGTGCCACGGCTCTGGCTTTTATGAGTAAAACCTTTGGCGGTTTAATCAGCTTCTTGGGCCTGAGTGTCACCATCCATCTAAAAATCACCTCGATAATTCTAATGTGCATTGTGTCTTGTGAGTGTTTTTATTGATGTGCTATTGCAATTAATAAGGCATGTTGGTGCATGTTAAGCAGGTTGTTCGGAATGGCAGGGACCAGAAATGCTGAATGTCCCTTTTGATTGAACTGGCTAAAGCACGTTAGCATACGAGTTACTGCCCTTGATGCATCAGAAGAAAAACGATGCCGAGAAAGGAAGCTTGAGTAAATACATCTGCTGCTGGATTCATAAGATGTGTTGTCTTGATACAAAACAAAGATTCTCAAACTGATTTTTTTTTCACCTTTTGAAATAAGGAAGCCCTGACAGTGGGTCAGTTTTGCAATAGACAAACATGAAGGATCTCATAGGAGCTGGTGCTTCTGTTTTACATCAAATAACCATGAGCACAGAAAATGTACATCCAGAGCTCCTCACACACAAGATAAAGCACTTTGCACAAATGTATCTGAGTTTGATGGTGCACACCTGTAAATCCCAGCACTCAGGAAGTGGGAGGCGCAAGTACTAAGACAACCTAGGTACTAAATAACCTGTCTCCCAAAAAAACGACCCCTGAGGTATGGTTCATTAGCACAGTGCTTGCCTAAGGGCAAGCAAGGTTGTGGGTTCAAATCCAAGCATTGCCGACAAAAATGATAACAAAATTCTTCCTAAAGAATAGGAGTAGTGTTTTGTTTTGTTTTGTTTCAAGACAGGTTTTTCTGTGTATTTCCTGGCTGTCCTGAAACTCACTCTGTAGACCAAGCTGGCCTCGAACTCACAAAGATCCAAGTGCTGTGATTAAAGGCATGTGTCACCAGGCCTGGCTTTACCAGTGGTCTTGGACTCCAGAGAACAGAGTCTTAGCTTCCAAGGGAATAAGAGGCTGTCTGTGAAGTAGATATGCCCTGTGATCAAAAGTGTACCTAGCTAACAATTCATAGTATACTATTCAAATGACCAATAGCTACGACAGAAAGATCTTCTAAACAAAAACAACACAGAATGATTAAGTGCAGTCTAATCCTAATATATGGTCTATAGCAGTGCTTCTCAACTTGTGGGTTGCAGCGACCCCCTTGGGGGGGTCAAACAACTCTTTCATAGGTGTCACCTGAGACCATCAGAAAACACAGATATTTACATTATCATTCATAACAGTAGCAAAGTTACAGTTATGAAGTAACAACAAAAATAATTATGGTGGAGGGGTCACCATAATACAAAGAAATGTATTAATGGGCCGCAGCATTAGGAAGGTTGAGAACCACTGTTCTATGTGGAGAAGAGAAACAGTGCCCTGAAGAACCTGGGGAGACGACTGGAATGCAGATAAGAAATTGATAAGAGCAGGCGCTAACTGTACTCGATCTTGGCCGAAAGGCTGCAAGTGATCGCATGATCACTATATAAATGTAGGCAGCCATGTTAATTTTACCCAAGTCAGTAATTACATTCTCGCTCTATAAGACAAAAAGGTCATTTGCCCAGAAGTACACATTATTTAGGTATCTTCATACCTAAATAAAGAGTCACGATGCCCACCTCTTATTCAGAGAAAAAGTGAGAGAAAATAGCTGATAATTAGGGAAGTAGAGGAGTTAAGAGTAGCCATTCACAGCCTTGTAACATTTAAGTCAGTCACAAGTTACCTCCAGGAAATAAAACTGTGCATGTATAAACTTACATATATATGTATCCATTTACACATTTTCACTTCCCTTAAGAGGGGACACAAAGATGGGAAAATCCTTCCCAGTCACATTTTATCTCAAGATCATACAAGATAATCCTCTGCCTAATTTCGAAAGCAAGACCTGGGCTCTAACATAAGAGGTAAAGTGTCGCCTTTGGTTTGGTTAAGCTCCGGCAAGGGCTCGCATCTCACTGACTCACTGCTCCATGGAGAGCTCTCAGAATTCTGTCCATTACTCTGGCAGAAGGAGAGTGGGGGGTACAGGGCTCAGGAGCAGCCCCAGGCTCTGCCTCCACTCTCACTTCCCCGAGTCTCTGTCAATGGTTAAATCAACCCATACAGTGGCTCTGGGTGCTGATGGGACCCTCCAAGAGGAGATGACCTCAGACCCTGCCAAGTCCTGTTGCTTACCCTTTGGCCATCCATAGCCAGTTTTTCTTTACAGAGGATCACATAACTGGGTTGCACAGTAAAGGGACTAGTTCGAGAAAGCATTTTTATTACCTTTCTTCATCACATGCCCAGAAAGCCCATGTATTTTCAAGCAACTTAATGCTTCAGTTTAACACTATATATCTTTTGGTTCTTTATTCTTCTGTGTCACAGTGGAATGTGATGAGAACAAGTTCTGTTGCTGGACAGTGGGGAGCTCTTGCCCTCGTCTCTCTGTGTGGCTTCCCAGCCATCATGAAGTAAGCAGCCTGCACCACATTTTGCTCCTGGCTACGAAGAGCTGACTCGTCATAAAGTTGACGGTGGGTTTGCATGACCATCAACTACAACCTACCCTCCTTACCTTGGCCATGTCAGGTATTTGGTTACAGAAAGGCAAAGCTGGCTAACACAGGAAGGATCGCAGGAAGTCTACCTGGTACCTGGTTTACTCCTCAAAATGGAGAAGTGCCATCCTTGGCATTATACATATGAATTTGTCATTTATATTAATTTCATTGCGGAGCCATTTCTGGGAAGAAGAGGACATATTATACATGAACCAACTCAAGAGAATCAAAATCGCAGGACAGAACCCTGAACCAAGCTGCCCCCAAGTCATCCTGGAAAATCAGAGCCTCTTTTAAACCCTCCAATAGTGACTTTATTTTCAACATAAATACATGCCTAGATCTGCTTACCTCTGAACATAATGTCATATTATTAGACTCAAGGTTGGTGCTAAGAATCAAACTGCTAACTTTTGCAGTCTATACCACTGGAGCTATAGGTAAATGAGGGGGAGGCTATTGATGAACTAGTAGAGTTTAGAGAAATGCATCTTATTATTAAAATTACAGAAGTTCGGTTTTGTGCGTGTACATATGGACACATTTTTCATGAGGATGTACATGTGTGCACACATGCATATGGAAACCAAAGGTCAGTCTCTGGTGCCCTGGTTCCACAGGAGATATCCACCTTGTTTTTGAAACAGGGTCTCTCACAGGCAAGGACCATACCAAGTAGGCTAGACTAGCTGGCCAGCAAGCCCACTTGTCTCTGTTTCTTGCCCCAAGGTTACAAATATACAACATCCCTTCCAGCCTTCTAAGAATCAAAACCAGGCCCTCGGGCTCTCATGGCAAGCATGGCATACTGTCTCCCTAGCCCCACAACTGCATGCATCTCTTTGATGTACTGCTTATGGTTCTTAGGTTGTGTGGCCTAGCTCCAGATGTGTTATTTCATTTTAGATACATGAAGAAAATCCAGCCAACTGCTTAGAAAATGAGGAAACATCTTATCAGCCTTTAATGTCATCACTGACAGTCTTCTTTGATGTTACACTAAAGTTCAACAAGTGGCAATCTCTTAAAGGTTTACCGAAATGAGCATTCTGGGTCTGCATCAAGAAACTGTGTGCTTGGGGTTGGGAGAGATGGCTCAACAGTGAACAGGACTTGCTGCTCTTGTAAAGGACCCAGCGTCAGCTCCTAGCACACATATTGGGCATCATAGAACTGACTGCAACTCAAACTCCAGAGGATTCTATACTCTCTTCTAGCCTCTGAGGGCACTGTACACATGTGATATACACACAGACAAGCAGGCACCCACACATAATAAATAAAATAAATTCATAAATGAATTTATATTTAATGTGTTCAATACATAAATAAAAAAATAAATTTAAAAAGAAACTAAGTACTCTAGTGTACTAAACCCCGTAGATTTCAAAGGATCTTATGTTCACTTCAAATGTATCTTAGGTTACAAGATCTGTAATCTAACACATGGATTGCCTGCACAACATTGGCTTGTTGAGTTATAAACAGCTTCCAGAGGTTGGCACATTACAATGTGTAGCATCAATAAGTCACATCTGTTGCTATCACCACAAATGTTCACAGAGAAAGCTTTTAAGGTTGAGAAGTATCTGGGCTCTCGTGGTGGTAGAATCGAGTTTCTGAACTTCAATCTTTCAACTGAAAGTTCTCGTTTTATGATTAACAAAACCAAAGCATGTTCCTCGCTTTCCTTTAAATGTTTCAAAGGACATTTGAGAAACCCCTTTCATCCCTTTTAAGAAACCCTCTTCAAAATCTCTAGTTTTGAGCAATTAAAATTTGTCTGCCTGGTATTCTTGCAGGCAAAAATTTATTCTAGGAAAAAAGAAAAAGAATCTAGCAAAGATGGCAAGTAGGTATGCATTCCCTTTAGACAAACGTCCCGTGCTGCCTGGATACTGCAAGTCAATGGGTCTTTCCAGATTGGACAAAATTAATGCTCTTAATTCTTTCACTGAGGACATTATTCAGTGGAATTATGCTCTCAAAAGATAATCCCAGGGCTGGTGAGAAGGCACTTAAAGCAAAACTTGAAGACATCAGTTCAATCCTCAGGACCAACAGAATGTTCCATTTCAGAAATGAGAAGACTCATTTCTGAAACGTGACCTCCACATGCACATCATGGGTCGTATATACATGCCTGCATGTGGGATCACTAATACAGAGAGAGAGAGAGAGAGAGAGAGAGAGAGAGAGAGAGAGAGAGAGAGAGAATAAATAACCAAATGTTAAAGAGCATGTACCAAATGTGTGATAAGTAATATCCTGACTGGTATAATTACTGCTTTGATTCATGCTTTAAAGAAATAAAGCCAAAAAAATAAATAAATAAAATAAAATAAAGCCAGAAGATTTACCATCTCTTTTCTCTGAAGCATCAGAACAAATGTCAACACAGCAAAAAAGGAAAACAGTGGCTAGGTATGCTGGGAAAACAGAGGGGCTGTGTTGGGGTTTTGTTGTTACTGCTGTTTATTTTTTCATTGCTGGGGGCTGTAACTAGAGGCCTTGTATATGCTAGGCAAGCATTCTACCTTGGAGCCACACGCCCAAGTCCATGGCAACAACTTTGACATCATAAACCTAGTGATAAAGTCTTAAGAAATCAACATCTAAGCAAGTCAAGAAGAGTCAGCAGAAAAGCATGATGCTGAGGAGATAAATGTTTAAGGAATCCTGAGAAAGCAGGAGATGCTCACTGTACTCCCAGTGGGGGGGCATCTTGCACCTCAAGGTTTCTCAAGTGATGTCACTTTAAATTATATACATGTACGATTTTAATTTTAAACACTAATAGAAACAGATTTTTAAATGCAAACTGTAACCAATGGAACACTGGCAATTTAACCATAATTTTTAAGTTTCTTTGGCAATATTAGAGCATAACCATAAATTTGGGAAAGCAAAACCCAATTTTGAGAAAGCAAAACCCAATTTTAAACAATCTATTCTCTTTAAAATCAATATCAAAAGCATCACTTTCACATTACAAAGTTTGGCTGCTAATTTTTATATATGAATGCATGACAGTGCAACTTTTAATGCTTCATTACAGAGACATCGTTTTGAATCTTATCCCTTATAAGTCTAGTTTTTAGGATAAGAGTTAGACAAAATATTATCCCAATTTAGCCTTAGAGGCCTGGTTTCCTGGGTTGGTTCATGCCATGAGTTGTTGTTTAAAATGACTCCAACCCTGAGCTACCAGTTTTAAGCTAACTTTTTTGTTACCAATGTTACACTTTTTTAATCATACCCAATAAGTTATAAGCCAATACTCTATGACAAAGACATGCAGGATGTATTTATACTTATAAGACCAGTCAGAAACCAAATGAAGCAGCTACACAACTATTATAAATTTAGACCAATCAAAGAATTTTTCCTTTTTCTAGGTATAATTTTAAGAGAAAAATCACTTTGTCATTTGCTGAACCCAATAATCACAATTGCAGAGATTTTTCTGGGAAAAAACAGCTATCAGCTTATTTGCCTTAGAACTAAGAAGCTGCAGACCCCTTTTAAAGCAGCTTTTCAGCAGGACCTCTCCTGCTGTGCTTGACTCCTGGCTAAGGGTGTGGGGCAACTTACATCAGCTTCCCCTGCTCAAAGTGAGACTGAGTCAAGAGATGGATAGCAAGCAGGTAAAGTTTTAACCATTTTTTTCTTTTCAACATGAAACATAGAACAACAGTCATTCAGACAACGAAACAAAAACAGACACAAATTGACACGTGGACAGATTGGTGCACCAAGGACAGACAATACAGAGAGGGAAGGGAATTTGATGTAACCAGAACTAAGAATGTCTCCTGTGGGGGCCGGAGAGAAAGCAGGACTTCTCCTGATTTCCTTCTGTCCCTGGGAGAGCTCTGAAATCCAATTTCCTTCTTTCCTGATCTCTCTCTCTCATGTCATTTGTATATCTAGCATCTCCTCGTTTTGTTGTTGTTGTTTTTGTTTGTCTTTTACTTATTTTATTTTATTTTATTTTATGCCCTACTCCTCTTGCCTGATGCAGTTCTTGACTGTGGGCAAATGCCTGTTTAGAATTTTCCAGTTCCATTTTCCACTGTCAACCCCTAGCTGATATCACCATTAGGCCAACGCCGACTCAGTCTAGCCTGTATCCTTTTTGCACCCTTGCAATCAACAGCCTTCAAAAGATGAAATTTATAGCACTAACATTAATGCTGTGTGTCGCTTACCACCGTTCAGGATACCATTTTCTTCCATTTTCTGTGGATCTCCACCAACAGTGTCCCTCAGTTAGTCTTTCTATATTCAGGACCCACATTAGGTGCCACCTGTAGCTACCAGTGGCCACGGGTTACTGGGTTCCTGTAAGGAAAGCTGGGGATGGATGGGAAGGACGGCGAGAGAAATGACAAGCCAAGACAAAGTTCTCTGATCAAGGCTCAGTGTTTTAATTCTAAGGTCTGACTATAGAGGGGGGGAAACCCATCCACCACTTTATCTCATCAGGAAGACAAGCTCAGCTGCTCAGCAGGTAGTGGCTTCTTGCAGGAAGCTGCAGATGTGGCAGGACAATAGACTTCACCTAGGTGGGCTAGCCTGCTCAAGGCTGGGGGAAGGGCACGTAGCCCTCCAAACCGAAATCATATTAGGAGTTGGTGGGTAAGCCAAGCACTCTGGGCATGCTCAGGGTAGACGGCCAGAGATGGGAGAGGGGCAAGGGAGGAGGTGTAAACCTTGCCCAAGATGCTTGCCTCTCCTGCCAAATCCCCAGTCATCCAATCGCATGCAGATAAGGGAGGCAGAACACAGTTTTAAAGGTGGACTAGAGCCTTGGCTGGAGATTGTAGTCTCAAGACGACAGTGACGATTTCTTTCAGGATTACTTCTTGTATCCACAAAGTCACCTAAAACATGGCAGGTAGATAACCAATACTAAGAGCCCATTTTCCAGATTGTTCAGTGGAATTCACGCCGGGCTCTGTCACATCATAACTGTGCTCATCCATTGACACTGGCCCCACACCACAGGGCCTCATGAGCCAAGACTCCTGTAGACTGGGTCTCAGTCTAACTCGTCTTTGTGTCTCCCAGACACCAACACCTGGTATTTTGTGGGTCTGAAACACTATAGGAATTTGAGCATCAGAAAGACTCATTTTTCTTCTCCCAGCATCAGAGACTGACAAAGCAAGTAACGAGCTTGCCACAGTTAGCTGTCCCAGTTGTTCACTGCCTAGCTTGTCGATAGATAGCTTTAAGAAGGAGCTCGTTTCCAGGAAGACAATGCAGGGGATCCTGGAGCCAGGTCAGTAGGACACTATGACCATTGCTGTGTTTACTGATGACACAGCAAGTGTGGGGTGGAGGTAGGGGGAGGCCAGCATAAACCATCCCATCAGGGGTCAGAGTGCTCCACAGGAGCAATTGAGCTGGGCAGCAGGGATTCCTGAAGCCTGCTCCCATAAGCTGCAATCAGGAAGAGTCTAGGTTATGGTTTCTTCTCACCACTAGGAGCAAGAAATAACTCTGCCATTCCTGAAAGGACACTGGTATGAATGCAAGCACACACACACACACACACACACACACACACACACACACACACAACTCAGAACTTTCATTTTCCGGCACTGATATCCAACACTAAGACCTGCTTGAAGCAGTGTTCACCAACCCCCAATGTCTGAAGACAACACTTTGTGCTCCTAATATAACTGACCCAATGAATGCTGGCTGAATGGATGGATGGAGGTGCATGTGCAAGCCTATATGGTGTGGTCAGAGAATACCAACACTACTTCTTAGGGGTGGGTACTGGTGTGAGGTGACTGACCATACAGTGCAGATAACAATCAGATCCAGGCGACATGCTTTCCGGAGTTCTTTGTGACTCTTCTTACCCACCTAGGGATACCTGAATTCCAGAACCATCTTTACAACTTTCTCTTGCATGCCTAGGCTCCCCTGTGTCCTTCCTCAACCCACAAGGAATCCTCACTCCTAACTAGACCCTCAGGCATATCTGTCTCCAGACCAAGGGTCCCAGAATAAACAAGAGATAACATGTCTAAACATGAGCTCTTGCCCGCTGGTCTGGGCCTCCGGTCCTCCCTAAATTTGTGAATGGCTCAGAGTCTTTTCAACACCCAGCAGAAATGGGCCTGGGGGCCTTGTCCTCAGCTCTCTCCTCCTTGTCCCTCCAATGATCAATCCTCAAGGTCTCTGACTTCTTCTTAAACATCTGCAATACCCATAAGCCTTTATAATTATTGCCCTCCTAAATCCACAATTGGTTCTTCCCTCTCAGTGTCTGCTCAAGTGGCATGCTCCCCTGAACCTACCGAGTCATAGCTACCTGCCTACCACTTCACATCACCTAGCTATCGGAGCCTTCCACGTAGTACTAAAGGGAAAGTCGATGATTTGCTATTTTTATGCGTTCCAGCTTCTTCTCTGCATCTTCTCCAGTTCCCAACACCCCATTCTCATGATGACAGCCCATGTTTACAGAACTGCTCTTATCTCTGTCTCCTTGAACCCTTGCCCCAGATTTTCTTCCTGGTCTGGGGGTCAAGCACAATCTGTCTATAATGTTTACAAGGGGATTATACTAGAAACTTACATTCCTTGGGAAATATTTATTGACTCTATACCATTTAGCCCTCAATGCTATGCTGGCTCGTTTCCCATTTACTTTACAGCTGCTTTGTAGAGGCAAAAGGATTAGCAGTGTTTGAGTAAGGAGTCTGCTTGGCTTCCTATTTTCTTTTGGACCAAATCTTTCATTTAGGTTCCTAATAAATAAGAAAATTAACTGATTTTCATAGAGGGCTCTTTTACATATCACTGATTTACCTTCAGAGATACCAGTAGCTGTGAGAATCTTGCGGCTATGATGGTTATATGCTTCAAGACAAAGCCAGAAATGAGAGGAAAACCAAGGTTTCCTCTAAATAGGAATGATTCTGCACGGGGCTTCCCAATGCTTTCAGCCAAACAGAACCAGAGACTCTGGATCAAGCTGATTCCTAACGTGAAACTTACATCATTAGGAAATAATATAGAAATGTGTCTTTGTCTCCCTCTCCCCCCTCACCACCCACTCCAATGTGTGGTGATGGAATCTGAAGGCAGGGTCCCTCTGACATGAGCCTACAGTACCAGCATCCTCTCCACCCCCCTTCCTGTTTTTAGACAGGGTCTCAGTTAAATATTTGCTGACAAAAGTTTGGGGAGTCCAGAGTATATCATTCCCCTGTGCACAACAAATATTGTTCAGCTCATAGATAAGTAAGCCAGAATACTGTATTAAACAGATCTGTATCCCCAGAAGATTCCAACAACAAAGTCCTTCCCTCAAAGACTTTTGTTGGAAAAGTTAATTTAAACATACACAACCCTGTCAAACCCTGGTCTCCCAATTGATGATGAAAGAGTTCTGTTTCCTCACACTTTCCTTGGGAAATTAAAACGTTTTCACCCGATTCTACTAAGTCCACCTCTTAGCTAAGCTAATGTTTGCCTCACTAGATGGCAGCATTGCTTACCAGGCCTCTCTGAATTTTTTGGGCCCAGGTCTGCCTCACCCTTCATCCCCACCAGCCTCCCCACCTTGCAATGAGGAAGATCAACACAAAGCATTTATGTCCATACTTTTGTGCAGAACAACACAAGTAAAACCTTCTAGTTGCATAGAGAAACATCCCAAAGAAATCCTACAATAGTGTGTGCTTCAGGTGGCTTGGATCACCTTTGTGGTCAACTTACAGAAGTGGCCTCCTTCTTTCATAAAAGTGGTGGAAGCACAAACAAGATTATAGGAGACCCGAATCTGCCCACCTCTGCCATGTCTGAGCCCGAGCAAGGTGACCTTGGGCAGGTCAGTTGACACATCTGAGTCGGGGTCATGCTACCTATAACTCCTGAGGGCATGCTTGGTTCCTGTGATTTGCTGTAACCAAGAGTGTATGAACAAGCTGATGGGCCTGTTCCTCCCTTCCATCCTGTTCCTCTCTGCTGTATCCACAGTGGGAGGTAGCCTGCCATGATGCTAGAAGCTACCAGGTTGTCTCAGATTGGTCCTGCCACTAGACAAGTTCCGGTTGCAGCCATCAGTGCAGACCTGTCTGCTGTTCATAAGGTTTCCCTGTTCCTCCCCCAGTGTCTCCATATTCCCAGGCACTCACCTGAGCTACGTACAGGATGGGCTAACTCTCTGAGGCCATGGGTGCGATAGTTAAGACACTAAATAGTCCCCACAATCCTCAAATGGTGTCTAATATACTTCCTGAACACCCAAATGACTCCCTGGGAGGGACTTCGGCATATGAAATACACTCATTAGTAATCCTCACAAATATCTTTCTAAGACAGAACCAGGCTAATTTGTCACGCTAAAGACTGTTAGCACAGAAGCATCGCGATTGGATATTAATTAGCTGGATGTCCAGGGTGGGTTCGCCGGGGAGGAAACTAAGTTCTCTAGTTTATTGAAAACTCTACATTATGAGTTCTGTTAAGAAGAAAATTTATATTTTATTACATTGTAAGTGAGTGAGAAAGCAAAGATATTAAAATCAGTGAGTAATTAGGAAACCAGGAAGGATGGGCTCAAAAACTCTGTCTCTAAGTGCATTTTCAATATAATATTCATAAACCATATCTGAAGCCTGGCTCTTTCAACATTGGCCCCAAAATAATAGGGCATTTACTCTTTTGGGTCATTTTTATCTGCTTCCTCTATGACCCCATGGAGTTTATGATATATGTTTCCCCTCCTCCTTAATAAGCCTCCAAACACATGTTGTGGCCAAGGAGTCTTCCAGTATTTTTTCCCTTGTTCTGGTCAATCCCGCTTGCTCCACTCGGCCCCACTTGCTCCTGCCTCCGCCGGCTCCGCTCGCTCCGGCCAGCCCCACTCGCTCCCAGCCGCCCCACCCCCGTTTGGCCCCACTCGCTTCCGACCCCTCTAGCTCCGGCCTTCTCCGCTTGCTCCGGCCGTCCCCATTCGGCTCCGCTTGCTCCGGACAGCCTCGCTCGCTCCGGTTGGTCTCTTCTCTCCGGTCCAAGGATTCATTTTTTATTATTCTTCATAAGTACGCTGTAGCTGACTTCAGACGCACCAGAGGAGGGCGTCAGATCTTGTTACGGGTGGTTGTAAGCCACCATGTGGTTGCTGGGATTTGAACTCATCACCTTCAGAAGAGCAGTCGGGTGCTCTAACCCACTGAGCCATCTCACCAGCCCCGTCTTACAGTATTTTATCAATTTGCCCATAAATGGCAGAAAAGAAACATTTCTACTTAAAATATGAGATTCTCATTTGAAATGTGACATGGTCTCTGAAAAGCTGGTTTCTGTGCAGAGGGCTCTGGCTTCCCTACCGACTTGATGGCTTGGGTATTGTTTCTTAGCTACTGTGAGTTCTTTACTGAAAGGTCCACACTGGGTCTATTCAGCTCAGCATGTGACCCTACCTGAAGGAAGATGGCCTTCCAGCTTCAATAAGTGTCATGGACACTACTGGGTGCTACATGCAGAGCCACATCAAGGGACATCATCACATATCCCCACAACAACTGCAACTTTACCGAGGAGAAAGTACAAACTCTCCACAGGGAGAAGGCTCCATGGAGGCCCCATAGCAGGCTGGGCTTCGGGGCAGGGGGGTGTCTCTGTGTGGGAGAGGTAAGTATAGCATGACCCCAGCCTTTCATCCTTCACACTTGGAGAAGATCTGTGACGCCTAGCACCCTCGGAGACCTTCAAAGAAACCACAATTGTGCTATTCTCACTTAGCCAGCCCACTGTGGACAACAAACACCTTGACTCTATAAAGAAGGGAAAGAGACATCCTGGAGAAGATGGCTGAAAGAGGAAGGGATGCAGAGTTTGGGTGCTTGTCCACAGTCCCCACTCTAACTACAGTCCCCACGGTGTGGCAATGCTCAGTTTTGTTCTACCAGCTTAGCTTAGCCAAGATCAGGGCTGACAAGCCAAAACACCCTCTGTCCATTGGCCCACCCCATCCCACCCACTCACATTTAGTGCTGAGGCGAACAAGGCATCTTCCTTATTACTTCCTCCAGCCTCTTTCTAGAATCTAGGAATATTTTTAAAGGAGAAAAAAAAACTACAAGTTGTTCTAACCAAGTTAACTCAAAGTGTCTGTCGGGACAGTGGAGATAGAGCAGGACCCCTTCCATGATTGTCAGCTTAGACCTGATAGCTAGCTCATCTTCCCAAGGTGGGCTGTAAAGTGCTGTGTGAGCACAAATGACTGGAAGGGGCTTGCAGCGGGTGGGGAGGGTCAGTGTGTTCCTGCTAAACCTTCCCCCAGTGGCTGCCTGCTTTGCATTTGTCTGCTCTGGGGTCCTCTGGGCTCCTAATGGGGTGTGGCTAAGTCACCTCCCTGCCTCTCCTGGCTTTGTCTTTTTTCACCTTTGCCCTCTTTGTTCTTTGTTTCTCCACTACCCACAGAGTGGGAACCCAGCTGTGTGTACCTGGCTGGGAAAGAGTCCCTGGCTACTTCACTTCCTCACCCCAGCTTCCCTTTTCACTTGTCTATCTCTCTGTCAATCATTACGTAGAATTTGCCCCAAATTTGTGTCCACGTGACACCCCAGAATATGTCCTTATTTAGAAATAGAGTCTTTGCAGATATGGTTAGTTTAGGTTGAGAAGAGACCATACTAGATTGAGGAGGGCTCCAAATCCAATGATCTGTGTCTTTCCCTACAACAAACAGAAGGTGGGACAAACTGTGTGGAATCAGGCAGAGATGGGGTGCGATATCACAGGCCCAGAAGCAGCAGGGTCTAGATGAGGTAAGGAAAGCTTTCTGCTCTCCTGTAGCCTCAGGCTCAAAGTTCCCAGAACAGGGAGATAGACATTGTGTATTCCAAGCAGCCTAGTAGGTGATGATTTGTTATGACAACCCTAAGAAGTTAATACATTGCTCTTCCCCAAAGTCATTTGTGGCAGAGCCTTTAAGAGGAGGAGCCCTGAGAGAAGTGAAGTCACTGTGCTCATGGCACTTGATGATGACCGTGGGACCTCCTCATCTTCCTCTTCTGTTCTTTGCTCCCTGGCCATCATGAACTAAGCAGCTTGCTACACCACAAAAGTTTGAGCAACCAGGAGCCAAAGACTCTGAAGCCATAAACCAAAATAAAACTTTCTGCGTTAAAAGTCTCTCCCTCCTCTCTCCCTGTTCTCTCTCTCTCTCTCTCTCTCTCTCTCTCTCTCTCTCTCTCCCTCTCTTCCTCTCTCCCTCTCTCCCTCTCTCCCTGTTCTCTCTCTCTCTCTCCCTCCCTTCCTCCACATGTGGTACATGTGTGTGTACGTGTGTACAAATGTACATCTGGGTATGGACATATGCACACCATACATACATGTGGAAGTAAGAGGACAACCTGAGTGTCATACCCCATTTCCCATCTTATTTGCGACAGGGTCTCTTGCGTGCCCCTCTATGTACCAGGCTAGCTGCCCTGAACACTGCCAGGGAATGCCTGTCTCTAGCTCCCATCTCACTGCAGCAAGATTACAGGCAAGCACTGCACAGCTAAAGTGCATATGTTCTGGAGAGACGCCCCCCGTCCTCACGGTTGCACTGTGAGAAGCCCCCTACCCCTTCTCCCTTCCAAGGCGCTAGCCTCAGGCATGTTGTCACAGGGCACTGCTTTCCTACATGAATACACTGGTGCCATCAGGAAGTTATGAGGCCAGTGACAGATGAATTATTCCTTGAGGCTGGGCCTCAACCATTCAAAGCAGGGCCTGGGTCTCATCTTCAGACATTCTCATTTTGTTGGACCAGGGTGTGACCTAGACTTTGAGAATTTCTTTTAACCCCTCCCAGGAGATTCTAGTGTGTAGCCAAAAGTTGAAAAGTCCACTTTGAAAGAAGCAAACAGTCCATTCCTCTGTTTTAGATCTCCAGGGCCTGTCTTCAACTTACTAATAAAAACTGATGCGAGCCAATACTTATTGGGTCTACAATTCCCAAAGGTCTTTCAAATACATTTAATCCTCAAGATACCAGAGAAGGTGAGAATTCCTTTCTGAAGCAGTCCTATGAGACCCTGTTCTTTTGGTTCCAAAGGCCAGATAGAAAAGAGAAACATCCTCCCCTGTGTGCCAGCTAAGGCTCTCCACCCCCAGCTCGGAATGGCTTCTGCAGTTTCAACACTCTGAGAGACTTACACAATGGTCATCCCTGGATGCCAGTGGAGAGCGGCTGTGGCTCGCCTGTTATTATGACTCTGTAACAATAGGGGAATTTGAGACAACTGGAAAGCAACGGGGCAGCCTGAGCCGCCTCTCATTCTGTGGAGGCAGCCAAATGAAATGAGCCTACTTGCTGGTGCGCTGCTGGCCCAGGGGGTGAGGTAGTGGCTGGTGTGGGATGAAAAGCCCGCATGCTTCATCATCTCTCAGGTCTGCAAACCTCCCCTCACTTGCCCTTATCAGGTTGAAAGTTACGAAATGCTTCCTTAAGGCCGCTGGAACAAACCGGCACTGATCTATTATCTTAATGGTCTGGAGAAGTCTGAGGCAACCTGAAGAACTGGTTCCTTTGGAGGCTCTGAGAGAAAACCTGCCTCCTCACCTTCCAGCATCTACAGATGTCTGTCCTCCTTGCCCTGGGGCCCCTTCCTCAGGCCAAGGCTAGAAGCACGGCATCCTCCCAACTCTTCCTCTCTGGTTCTGCTCCTCTTGCCTCACTCTTACCGGGACATGTGTGATTCCACCAAGTCCACTCAGATAATCCCAGACAACCTCAAGATCCTTCATGGAGCTCACAAAATCCTAACCAGGGTTCCACAACCATAGACTGACCTGGACACGAACACCTCTCAGAGCTCCTCCTTAGCCAACCATCCAAGATTCATGACCAGATTTAAAGCATTGTTTAAGCCTCCTGATACAGTCTGGGAACTCCTTGTTGACCAAGACCCTGTCCACCATTCATAAGATGCGACCATTCCTTTCAACTTTCAGCCTAGATTTTCACATCCTTGAGAAATGTACTATAAGTGGCCAAATACACAGACACATTCTTTTTCCTGTGTTCAGAGTTTATGGGGAGGGGACATCTTTAAAAATAAACAAATAACTGCCTTTCATCCATCTAGAAACTATTGCCTTTGTGACGAGATAGTTTGTGATACCAAGGAGGATTCTCCATCAGATCCCCGACTCCTTTGATGCAAGAGCCAGACAGTGACCCACAGAAATGGATTCCTAATGCCAGCAACCTGAGACTACCAGTTTTCCTGCAGCCATTTACCATTGTAAGAGTGAATTAGGCCAAAGTAGCTGCCGTTCAGAAGGAGATAATTAACCTATAGATGAGCAGGAGGGCTGACATCCTCCTATCCAAAAGTGTCAAAACTCACATGGCCAAAGGACAGTTGGAAGGCACATTCTGATTTGTGCGTATTTACATTACACAGAGTGTCAGGTCAGGACATCAATAGAAGAAAGTCCGGCTGTGAAACGGCTCACCTCATGGTCTCCTCCGAAATGAATTCTCGAAGATATTTCACAAGAAGTTGCCTTTGTGATTTATCATCTCTCACTGCCTCCTAAATTATTCTTTTTTTTTCCTTTCCTCTTGTGAGGCAGGCACTTGACAAAGGATATAGGCTCCCTGTTGGAAGCCTGGCCTCTCCTTCGTCACCCTTACTGCATCTGAGGTTCAGAAGGACAGCCTCCCCTTCTTTATATAATATCTCCACCGGCTCAGGTTCCCAGGAGTGGAACCGTACCCTCGCCACTCATTAAACTCGAGATGTTTCCCTGCTCAAGGAACACTCTGGATCTGGGCCAGAGGAAATCTGCTCCACAGAGGGAAGTGGGAGTGTGGGTGAGTAGGAAAACTGCAGCTGGCTTCCAGAGCAGTCAACCATCTCTGACGAGCTGGCTAGACCACGGACTACAGAATATTTATTGCAGGGAGATGTTCACAACAGGAGACACTCAGTCTGCCAGACCGAGAGCCCCATGCCTCAGGGCATCAGGGTGATATAGTCACAACACGTGGGACCCTGATTCATAGCCAGATCCCGAATCTCTTTATCCCAGAGAGATTTCCTCCGTCCCTTTAATCATTCCTCGGGGTAAAATGCATGAGCTGGTCAGCTCTGACATTGCCTATAAAATGTATCCCTGACAATTCCAAGATGGGAATTTGTCCGCATCATCTTTGAACCTGATTTTGAGCTGCAACAAGAGCTGGATTCTAGTTCCCCCAAAGTCTCAGAGTGGACAAGCACCACCCCACTTTTGCACTTAACTGCCAACCTCATCGTGTGTAACATGCCTGGCTTCTCCCTCACTGTGAAGACCACAGGACAGGAACATGGGTTTTTAGCCTAAGGAGGCTGCCCCACCCAAAAATTAGCACAGTGCCTACTCTATGACAAAGGACTTTAAAAATAATAATAATAATGGTTCTTGTGCAGGAAATTCTCTTTCATCTGAGATGGGGCAGAAGAAAGAGAGAATTATTGTAAATATATTACAAAAGTAACACACCCACAACAGCCACACTTCCTTTTAGGCATCTTGTAGATTGTCCCTCTCATCCATCTCCTCCCTGAGTATTTTCTATTATAGCTGTGGTCCTAACCCATTGTTCTGTGACATCAGTAATGGTACAGCAGTTGAGTCTATACGGTAGTCCAGATATTGGCTCTCATGGCTTCCAGTGTGGAAGGTGAGATGGGAATTGCCTGTGTAACAGATAGCACTATCAGAGACACGGTAAAAACACCCCCAGGAGGAAGGCTCTTTTCCTGAGCATGCAATTTATACTTACAAAACATAGACTCTAATAGTGATTGTTAGATCCATTAAAATACCTTCATAGAGTAAATGTTCATCAACATAGAATAGCATGGTAACGTTAGACATCATACTGGTGCTAGATATGAGAAGGGGGCCCTTGCAAGTACTAAACCAGCAGTCTTCCAGTGAGCTACCCAAAGACTGCATTTCAGAAAAATAAGTAACACCATAGGAAAATATGCCAGTCGATGGAGCAGAAGCCAAAGCACTGGGTCTCTTCACAAGTTTATGAATTGTGAATGACTAGATAATGCATTTCTATGTGATATGGGCTTTTGGAAATCACATCTAATATTTTTCACACAGTCTCCATTTTATTTTATTTTAAAACAAGTATGTCTTACTTCTTATAACTTTAAAAGAAGACATGTTCTGTCCCTGACAGCTCTAGTTTGGGAACTGATGGTTCCCCCGGGCCTATTTGATAAGGCTTGGTCTTAGAATGCCACCACTGGGAGATGGTAGAATATTTAAGAAGTAGGGCCTAATGCAAGCTCTTTCCATCATTGGGAGCATGCTCTGAGCAGGCTTTGGGATCCTCTTTTAGCAATTAGCTAATACATAGTTTGTCTCGCCACACCTATGAGGTTTAGAAACTCAGGAGAAATGCACCTCTGGGCACATCTGTGGGCTTACTTTCAGGAAAGATTAACTGAGGAGCCAAGTCCAACCTTGAACATGGTTATGTAAAAGAGAAAAGCAGATTGGCACCAGAATTCCTATCTTTGCCCCTGTTCTGTCAAGACACGAGGAGGGAAGCCATCCCAGCTGCATGCTACCACAGAGCGGTTCATCTTCATGCTTTCCCCGCCATAATGGCCTGTATCAGTTTCAACTATGAGCTAAGATAAAACTTCCTCCCTTAAGTTCTTTGTCAATTATTCAGTCAGAGTGACAAGGAATGCAATTAATACAGAGGCCAGCTGATCCCAGACTGACACCTCAAAACAGTAAGCACAGTAACATTTCTCTTCTGTCAGTGCATCGTTCCTTCTATCTGTTATAACGACGGGACACTACCACAGATGCTGGGAAGATGGCTCAGTGGTTAAGAGCACCTGTTGCTCATACAGAGGACCCAGGTTCAATTCCCACCATTCCCATGTTACCTTATGACAGTCTGTAACTCTAGTTCTAGGAGATCTGACATCCTTTTCTGGATTCTGTGGGCACCAAGCACAAACTCACATACATACATACATGCATACACACATACATACATATATACATACATACATACATACAGGCAAGATACCAATAACCAGAAATTTAAAACCAAGAAAGAAAGAAAGAAAGAAAGAAAGAAAGAAAGAAAGAAAGAAAGAGAAAAGAGAAAAGAAGAGAAGAGAAGAGAAGAGAAAAGAAAAGAAAAGAAAAGAAAAGAAAAGAAAAGAAAAGAAAAGAAAAGAAAGCTAACATACAGCCCTATGAAGTGACTTTCAAGACTAGGCTACAAAGTCTCCTTAAAGGTTTCCTTACTGGTTCTTTTCCCTATTTATACAGTATATAAATATATAGTTATATGATATAATGTGGTATATGTAGATTAACCACACAAACTTCATCTAAAAGTCAAATGGATGCTCAGCCCTGAAGGTCAAAATAACGGTTGTTTTCCTTGCTGTTCTGGGTCTCAAAGGAAGCCATGTATGGAAAAATTGCTGACAGAATCACACAGGGCCACACTAGGGAGACTGGAAGCCACACACTTGGGAAATGGGTTAGAGAGGAGGAAAGGAGAAAGCTAGTGTTGATCTGTCTCAGGCTGTGTAGTCACAGGTCACCCGCTTTCTCTGAGCATCATGCTCCAGGATTACAAAAAGATCTAACCATCTCCTCCAGGTCCACTGCACCATTAAATAAAATTATTTGGGGGAACTATAAGGCATTCACATTTGATCAGATACATTGATTTCATTTTATGCATCCCCGTATTTTGGTCTCAGGTCATAAAACAGCTCTGTGTAGTAACCTCAATTGGTTTGTTTTTCTTCTGTGTGCACAGGCGGGTTGGCTTTCCCAGTTTCTCCTGCAGGGATATGAGGCCAGAGCACTGGATTCTTGACGTGAGAGTATGAATGGAAGCACTGTATACCCAGGCTAGGCCTCAAACCCACGATGGGAGCCCACACACACACACCAATTCTTGGCTGGTTACAGAAGATCTAGTGGAGGAACTTGAGGCCTATGAAGGATGGGGACACTGTTGATTAAGGAAGCCTAGGTCCCCATAGGATAAGGGAAGGCTTCTCACCCCAGCACGTTGGAGAAATGACCTGAGGTATCCAGAACTATCTCATATACCAGTGACACTCCTAACACCCTATGACTATGGCTACCTTTTCACATCAATGACAGTTAGGACACAGAGGACAGAGGACACATGTTGACTCTGACCCTCTTCCAATAGAAAGTTCCCTGGGGAAATCAGGACTAGTGATTTTTCTCATCTTTTGGATTGGTTGGTTTAGTTTGTGTTTGGGGTTTTTTGCTGTTTCTGAGACAAGGCTTCACTCTGGACCTCAGGTTGGCTTTGAACCTGTTGTCCAGGCTAGTTTGAAACTCTAGATTCTTCTGTCTAGGTATGCACTACCATGTCGAGATCAGAACTATTTTTTTTTCTTCAGACTTGAGACCTGCTCTTACTTTTGAATACTGAGACCTGGTGGTATGTGCTCATTGCAGTACCTAAAGAGGTGAGGGGGGAGGGGGAAGGGGGAAGCTCAGGAAGGAGAAAACCAAGTGGGAAGCCTTTTGTGATCAGTTCCAACATGTTAAAGATGAAACTAAGGTAGAAAACAGTAAAGGTCCTCCAAGGTACAAGAGGTTCTTCCCCAACCCTTTCAGAAGGTACAGATAGTGACAATGGGATGCCAACATATAGATCTTCATCTATAAACAATACAACATCAATAAACTCCATCTAAATTATTAGTGATGCCCTGACTAACTCATCAATTGCTTTTAAAAAATCCTAATTTTAGGGAGCTAGTGCAGTCTTGGGGTAAAAATGTTCTTACCTACTTGTCTTAATTCATAAATCTCCTATTATCAGGCACAATATCAGATCATATCCTAGATAATATACTATGTGTCTTATAGACATGCCTTTGTTTAATCCTTCTACTATTGTATCAATTTCAAAGAGAGATTTGAGCCTGAGGTAGGGTAATCCTTTTGTGCCAAGTCATTTTGCTAGCATATGTACAGGTCAGGGGATCGGCCCAGTTCAAGCATCTTTAGGTCTTTGCTCTTAATCACTATACTACACAGTAATGCTGGTGGCTAGGAAGCCCTTGACATTGTCTGAACTAATAAGACCTCTTAGGTAGAAGATACGCTAGCTAAGCAAGAAGGAGGCAGGATTGGTAGTTGACAGAGAGTCTCTCCAAGCAAGCAGGCCTGGCTGGAGCTTCTTGGTGAGAACCCTGCAGGGTTCCATGGAAGCCTGAAGTACTGAGCTAGGAGCTTCCAGAAGGAGAAAGAAGATATAGCCTACCTCTTCCTCGACTCTTGACTTCTAGAGGGAGATCTGTAGTATGTGTTCACTTCAATATCCGGGGAGGAAAACCCTGTACTTCCCTGCTTTTAGGGGTGCTTACCTGGTAGGGGTACAGGGTAACTCCATTAGTTCTTGAAAGGGACCAGGTGCCGTCTAGATACTGATGAGCCTGAACGGCCACCGAGTTAAGAATGTTTCCATTGCTGGGACTGGTGGCCATCTGGAGGCTGACCTTGGCCTGGTGGGTTGGGGATCCACTCTTCTTTTCTGCTCCATTGCTGACCCCAAGGCTGTTGGGTTTGCCGCTGTGTTTGTTGACAAGGCCTGTGTAGGTAGAAGTGGCATAGGGGGCAGGCACAAAGGCCCACTCCCTGGGCTGCTGGAGCCCACCCATGTGGCGAGACCCCACCAGTGTAGGAATGCTGGAGATCGGAGGGGGTGAGCCCAGAGAGCTGTCATAGTGCTCGCTGCCAGCTGCCTGCTCCAAGGTCAGCACCATTTGGATGGCTTCCTGCTTTAGCTGGTTCAGGTGTGTGGCACAAATGTCACAGCGGTTGTCTCGGTCATTCCACGACTTCCTGATGGTATTAGGAACCTGGAGTTTGTCATGAATCACAGCAGAGAAAGCAGGGTCCTACAGAACACACAAACAGGAAGAAAAAAAAGAGCAATTTGTAACTCGATGCTGGTAAATCCAGTTCAGACATCTGCCACCCAAGGATTTGACTGTTTGATTGACATCACCAGGAAGATGCCAGAGGAAATGCATTAGATGGCAGAAATTATGCAAGAGTTAGAAGCTGAAAACCTTAAAGATACTAAACAGAACACACTCCCATGGTGTTCCTTCCACTCAGTCAATGGGGAACATTTCAGATTCTCCTACATCCACTAAATAATTTCAGACAATCTGCTTCCTCCCTAGTCCAGCGTGATGGTGATGTGTACCTCATTCTTGGTGGCAGAGAACCGGCAAGGGACCGAAGTGTCACTTGCGACCAGGCACAGAGATCCTATTCTGCCAAACTTTGGCCTCAGCAGCATGTGTGCTAAGTCAGCGCCACAGGAAAGAAAGCTAACCAACAGATTCTAGATCTAGGATCCAGCCTGCTCCAGCAGCCAGCACACCTCCGCCAGCAAGCTCAGCCTGTCACCGGCCTTATGAGGACCCCCCCCCCATCTTCTGGACTGTCTCATTTCCTGACCAGTCCAAGATGCTTCCCCCTACAAGTTTTACCTAAAACTACTACTGAAAACTCGTCAGCCAGGTGGAGTGGCTCACACCTGTAAATGGCAGCTCTAGAGGAGCTAAGGAGGATTACTGTAGGCTCCAGGCTAGCCTGGGCTATGACGAGAGGCCTCTGTCCCAACCCTCACTCCTGTATCTCATGCTCTGAGGTAATAGCTGAGAGAGAAGTGGGGGTAATGAGGACTCTGTCTCTCATTCATTTGCTTTAACTTCCACAAAACTAGATTACATGCAAATGGATGTGAAAATATTTCCTTATGACCTTGGGAGTCCCGGGTTTTTTTAGATAAGGCTCTTAGCACACGGAACCTCTCCTCGGTCATGGAGCCACTGCGCCCTGCCCTTGCCGAGCTATCCTTTCAGTCCTAGGACTTCCTCACTTGTGGGGAAAGTGGGATAGCACAGCACTGCCCATGCACAGATGAACAGACCCACCTCAGCATGTTTTGGGCCCGGCAGAGTTTGCAAGGCTCAACAATTATTTTGAGTAATGAATGAGGCTCATCTTTGGAGTCATTTTCTTCAAGGATGCAAAAAAAAAAAAATCACCCTTCAGAAAATCAGTGTCATTTTTATGGATCTGAGACCCATCTGGATGGAGTAGCATGTCTGGAAGGTAACACAGGGCCGCCATGCAGCCATGGTGAGCAGGAAGATCGGTCAGTGGGAGGTTCGTTCCTAATCACGATCTGTCTGCATGATGGACCCCAGCATTTTGTTTTCCCTGTTTAACTACCCTGAGCAGCTCCTCGGCGTGCACTGATTAATTGATTAATAAATCAAGAGGCCTCTTCACAGAGCAGCGGCGAGGAAGGCTCGGGAGGCAGAAACTCAAGGCAGCCTATAAAGTGGCTGGAGCAATGGGAGGTTAAGGATGATTGGGTTCCACCTTGAAAAGCCTTGCAAGCCAGACAAGACTCACTGTGGGGGCCTCCTCAGTAGCAGCTGCGTTGTCCAGACAGACCTTAATCATAGCTCAGAAGCATGTGGGACCCAAAAGAACCCCTGAGGGGACCATTCTACAGAAGACTGTCAACTCAGTTTACCACAAAAGCAGATCCTTTTGGATGCAACCTGCGGTGTACTGTGGACCGTCTTGACCGCTTACTTGTCCATGATCGTTCACTTCAAGAGTCAAAGAACAATTCAAAAGGCATTTATATGCCCCCCAATATGTCCCCAAATAGTTTATTGCTTTACCACATGACATTACATAAGAAAACTTTCCCATCAACAAATACCATTCTCGAATGTTACTTTAAATGCTCATGAGGTATTTTGTCCTTAGGTCATTCCACCATTGTCTTGGTCATCCCCACACTGTACTGCATAATTTACTATAATCTGAGAAGACATATATCTCCACATGCTCTTCAGAAGGGCAGTTTAAAAGATTCCACAGTCAACAGCATATGCTTTCCAGTCACCAATAATCTCCTGGGCTTCAAGAAACCTGTTTAATTGCTTCTCTTAAATGCGTTTGCTGGGTAGCTCTATTGGTAGGGCGCTTGGCAAACATACCCAAAGCCATGGGTTTGACCCAGGGTACCATATAACCTGAAGTGGTAATGCAAGCCTTCTGTTTCAGGATTCAGGAAGTAGAGTTAGAAGGAACAAATGTTCAAGATCATTCTCAGATATAGAGTGAGTTCCAGGCCATGCTGGTTACATAAGACCTGCCTAAAATATTACCATTGTTAACTCAATCGTAAGGAAGACATATTACAGTAAGCCTGTGGTTACAAGAAAAGTTATGGTATTTTGGATTTGGAGTGCCAGGCTTAGGTTCTGAATTCGATTGACACAGAGACACATCTGTCCTCCAGAGCTCATGAGCAACCCTGGTTCTGAAAACTCCTTCACCCCTGTCTTTGATGTTTACTGCCCTTCCCTGAAATAATTCCTTCTACATTCAGCCTGCTACTATTTATAACTCAGTAACCAACATTTAACAAATTGATATGTACTAAATTGATGAGCTTCTAAAGCGCCAATTAGTTCACCAAGCTGTGGAGCTATGGACAAGCCCTCTCCTGTGTGAGGTCACATCCGGTAGGCCTTCTTGGCTCCTAGATTATCAAATGCCACACCCTGCTCCTGCCCCTCTAGTCTAATCTGAGGTGACTCCAGGATCCATCAACACAGTCACACTATGGAACTCTGTAGTCCTTTGAGTTACAAGCCATCTTTGAGGGCTCTAGCTCCTTAATACTCTTTTCCACACACAACCAACACCAGACCTAAAACAGCCAGCAAACCAGCTAATGCCACAGCTGAGCCAAGAATATATCTAATATATTGGCTCAGGCAGCCAAGAAGTTGCCAGTGACCCAGTGCTATCTCCAGAAGAGGAAGGTTAATGAGTCATCAATTGCTGGCTGGTAACCAAGAGATGTCTCTTCACTTAAGCAGCTCTTGATCCAAAAACCCTACGATAGCTCATATCATCCTTAGGTTTCAACAAGTGAAGAGAGGCATATTTGGGAACCAACATGTCTTTCTAGGGCTTTTCTGCACACTATAAATGTTTTAGATTGACTGAAGACTTCAAAGAAGGGTCAATAGGGGGTAGAAGCAAACAGGGAAGGAAGCATTCCTAGCTGTGGACAGCATACACTCGCTGACCTTTCCTGATGTAGACACAGAGAGGACTGAAGGGCCCAGAAGAGGAACTACTACATTAGCAAAACCAGAGATAGAGAGCCAGCCACCTAGTCTGACATCTGCCTTGCCTATGGGCATTGAGATATTTGTGCTGTTCTGCCTCTGACCCACCTACAACCTCAGAAAATCATAAATTGGAGCAGTGTAAACCACACACAAGCAGAACCTTGACTTTATCACCTCTGTCTTTACTTCAGCACATATGAAAACGAGCCATTGGCACCTATGCAATATTTTACCCTAAATTTTAAAGCTCAAAGTACTCTTATCTTTCAAAGAAAATATGCGAAAACTATTTTTGTCTCATCTTTCACATGAAGAGGAATTTGAAAAGATGTTTGAGTACCTGGTGATGGTCCTCAGAAGGAAGGGGGCAGTGAAGTTAACGTTCACACATCTAAACTGTCACACTTAGTGATGACTACAAAGGGACAAGGGACCTCCGTGGTGTGGCTGTTGGGTGTCATCGTTGCTTTGTTGCTTGTTTTAGGGGAATTTCGGGAAACGTGTCTCCCGCTCTCACCTACGGTGCTCTCTCAGTCTGATGACTCCCGTAGACTGGGTCACACATCTGGGAGATTTCATTCCCACAGGTAACTGCTCCTGTGTCCCTGCCTCAGTGGCCATCCACATCATTACCACGGTGTCTAGGAATCCTGTTTTCTGTCCCTGCCTGTTCGGCTTCCGCAATATACCCATTCAAAACCATCCTTCAAACTGACAACTCCACACTAAATCCCTTTGTCCCTAAATCTTCCTTCACTCCCATAATCATTCTCTAAGCAAATGACATAATTAGCTACCCTGCTCAGGGTAGAAATCTAGAATCGTCTTTGTCTGCTTTTCATTCTCATCCAATCACCAAACTTGCTAAATGGAAGTTTCTAGAAAGCCTCACCCTGCCCCATCCCCTTTGTGCCGCTGCCTCCACGCTCAGGGCCAGGCTAGCCTTCCCTCTGATGTCCACAGCCATGTTAATGCATTTAGCATCCTCCACTTCACATGATCACATGGTCTCCTCACACCTAGTCATGGTTTCCCTCCACCCCTACAATAGTTGTAGTAAAATACACATCTGATACCATCATCCCTCCTTTATAAATCTTCAATTCCAAGGCCTAAGTGATTGTTGATGGTGTCTAATTATACAGTTATTTCTCCATTGGACTCTGAGCTATGTAAGAGAAACTATTCCTTTGACTTTTAAGTCCTTCAATGTTTAGCACACTACCTATTAACACAGGAATCTCACAAGAACACTTGTGAAGCGAATGAATGAGTGAGTGAGTAAAGGAATGAATGAGTGAATGAATGAATGAATGAATGGTAGGGATGCACTGTAGGTTAAGGCCATTGAGTAACAAATTCATTCAATGCCCATCACTCCTTTGCTTTTTATAAATGAGTCTCTGATAATATGCTTAAATGTTCCCCCAAGTCTCAAGAGTGCTGCTGTGGCCTTTAAGGGGCGGTACCTACCAAGAGGTTGTTAAGGTATCTGAAGAGGCCTTTGAAAGGGACTGTGGCCCCTTCCCACCCCTTTCATTCCCTGCTGGGGAAGTGATTAGGTTTACTCTAACACAGATTCCCCAACACTGCTGTCTGATACCCTCACGGGAGAGCTAAAAAGCAGAAGCCCACTGACCATGAAGTGTATGAACAATGAGACCACAATACTTTTTCTAATTTTATCTTGGTCATATCTGGTGTTTGCTACAGTGACAGCCAGCTGGCTGAAGGGACACTGAAGCATTTGAATCTCAGGCTCAGACCTCTTCCCAGTCATAACCATTGTGCCTGACTGAAGGGCCTCATGTGGCCAACCTCCTTTTACTGCTTCTGCCTTGATATTACAATAGATTCTCAGGCCTCAGCTAATCTTTTCATCTCTTTCCTAAATTTCTAGGAGAGAGACCTTTACATAGAATGGACTTAAACCATTATTCCATGATCATCATTACAGCTGAGAAATTCTGGACCAGTATCCCAGTTAGTGGTTCACTGAGGTTGGCCCCTAGCAAGCAGGTGGTAGCAGATTTTCAATGGATGAGGAGGGACCTGTAATGAGGGCTGTTGAATCTGCAGGGCTAAGGCAAGAAAAGCCTGGCCAGGCAGACGGTGGTGTTTATGGATGCTCCTGGTTGCTTTCTGTTCTGTGTTTCGGCCTCCTCGGGATCGGTTGCTTAGCAATAAACGCTGATGCCACTGTAGAGGGCAAGGTGATTCTGTGCTCTGTTTTAGCCAAAAGAGTGCTTTGCGTGTGTTCCTGCGAAGCCTCTGGGTCTGTGATGAAGGCAACAGCTGGAGTCAGCATCCAGCATGTGTTGTACAAATTCCTGGCGATGTTTGCTCCTGGTTTCTTACCCTAGAGGCCTCTGGTGACAGACTGCACAAGATTCAGGTTGTTCTTCAAAAGCAGTTTCTTGCCACTTTGTTCCTGAAGTCTCTCCCTCCATAAACAACTGACCCTTGAGGCTTGGAAAAGAAGATGGGGCCCTGAGAATCAACGTTTTATTTTGCCCAGCAGGCAGCTTCTCAGATCAAGGGGATTTGCCTTCACACTCTGGAGAACACTACCTCCTGGCCTAGGGTTTGCTTTCCCACCCTGTCACCTTTCCTGCTGAGGGTCCTTGCTCCCCAGGTGCTCTTTATGGCTGCTCTGTCTTGACCAAGGCAGGTGTCCTTATTAATGAGTCTTCTGAAAGCAAATTGTGAGATTGAACGTTTGTGAATCAATAGATAACCAACTTTAGGTCAAGTAGACCTAAGGATAACAGCCCGTTCTCATCAGAGTCCAAATATTTGGATGCAGTGTCTCTCGGAGAAGTGAGGTTTCTACTTCAAGAGAGTGTGGCCATAGCTTGCTCACCCTGTGAGCAAGGGCAGTTTAAGCACTGGAAACGAGAGTGGTTCACCCCTCCAAACACATTTGCACAAGAAGATTCTGCCTTTAATGCCTTTGAGCTTCCCTGAATTTGCATGTCATTTTCCACAGGGGTTTGATGGTGAAGATTTTTAAAGCGGAGGCTCAGGTGGAAGTGAGGAGTGAGACCTAAAGACATTGGACAGAGTCTCCTTCACCCTTTGTGTTGTTGGATCTACTCAGCAAGAATTAACAGAGAAAAGTCAAGTCTGTAGCCTCGATTCCTGCTGTTCCTGGAATTCCCAGACAACAGATGATGGCTCTGCCTACCGCTGCAGATGAGCCAGGGAGTGAATTAGCATGTTGGACGAAGCCATGATGTACTGTTGCTCTCGGCAGGAAGGGTGCCCAGCCTCCAGGGCTCTGTCCCTGAGCAGCGGGTCCCTTTGATTGCCAGGGGACAGAGTCTCCCCAGCAAGAAGCTTGCTCGAGAGGCTGCTCACAGTTCAACTTCATTAATGTATAATTTCAATAGAAACTTCTGGCTGCCTTTCCTGGACCCAGGATTTGCCACCATTGTTAGTCTGTTCTGTGAGCCAGGGGCAGTTCCCCAGTAATGAAGACCACACATCACATCGCTGTGCACACGAATGTGAGTCCTGGTGTGTGTGGGGGGGGGGGGGGGGGGGGGGGGGGGGGGGGGGGGGGGGGGGGGGGGGGGGGAGGGGGGGGGGCGGGGCAGGGAGAATGTAAAGGTATAAAGACATGCTGGGTAATGAGCTCAGAGAGACAAAAGGGGAAAAAACCCACTGAAGGGAGAAATGTTAAATGTCAGACCAAAGTTGTTTTACATAAGAAAGTAAATTAGGCTGAGATGTCATGATAGTGCCATCCTGCTCTGGACCACTGCAGAGATGTGAGCCTCCCCAGCACAGTGTGCAGCTTCAGTGAGAACGACTGTTCCACATGTGTAGAGCTCGGCAGTACCAAGGCAGGTAGCAAGGAATGAACAGGACAAGAAACAAACGCTCTGCTCAGACAGACATGCATGCACACATGTGCTGCGTCTTTCAGCACAGGACACCACATGCCTCCCTTGTCACTAGAACTGAGCCCATGCTACCACTGGGCTCTTGAATGTCCCAGAGTACACCCAGAGACAGGGGTAAGAAACACCCACTGAGAAGGTCAAATAAGCAAACAGAGCCATTCTGTCAAAACTATGAAGTGACAACCAGAGTGCAGAAGAAGAAAGGTACAAGCATAGAAAGGTGCTCTGTCCTGGCTCCTAGGAACCAGGTGACATTGGTCATCTTCCTGGATCACCCAACACATTATATATCGAGACCTGTCTGAACCTGGAACTCCCCAATCCATCCGATCCTTAATTCTGTCAACTGCTAAGTGAAAAAAATCACCCAGATTATAGAGTTGTAAGGATTAGAAATAATTCACAACCATGTCATTGAGAGACATTGAACATAAGAGACATTGAACAAATCATGTTTAAAGTTACTGAAGAAGAATAACAATAATACCTTCCTACTTTAAAAGAAAAGGGAGAATTCTATTTTTCTTTATTGTTATCATTACTGAAAGTGTGTGTCTGTGGCATATGTGGGTGCCTGGTCACATGTGCATGGGCACAGGTGAATAGTAGCCATGCACACATGTGTGCATGTAGGTGGAGGTTGATATTGGTCATCTTCTTTGGCCACCCTACACATTATGTACTGAAGCCTGCCTGAACCTGGAACTACCCAACTCATCTGTCTTGTTGGCCAGCTCACTCTACTGATCACCTCCCCAGCACTGGGACACAGGCAGGGTGCCACACCTGCCGTTATTCATGTGGATGCTGTGGACCCAAACTCCAGTCCTCATACTTGTTCAGTAAGCCGCTGAGCTATTTCCCACACCCTCAAAGTGGCAGTGGTGGTGACAGTGGTGGCAATTACCTTACATTTTACTTTATCCAGAAGAACTGAGAATGTTTTTATAACTATAAAAAGGGAAAATTATATATATGCATGTATATGTACATACACACATATGTACATATATACACACATATAAAATCTCAGGTACCCACCTCTACAGCTGGAGAAGTTGACGACTTAACTTGAATTTCTTGGGCTGCTCTTTGAATGGCACCTAGTTTCTTCTCTATTTAAAGGTTCAACTCATCTAAGAGTTGTTAGTTTCCATGGCAGCTGAGCCTATGATTTTCACTGGAATTGGTCAACCGAAAAGTGGTTACCATTACTCTCTTCAAAAGGAGTCATATGGGACAGGGAGATGGCTCAGGAGTAAAGGGCTTCCTTGTAAAAGAGTGAGAACCCAAGTTCAGACCCACAGCACCCATATAAGAGCCAGAAGCAGCAGCCCACACCTGTAACCCTGGGTCTTGGGGCATTTTCATGGGTGGATTCCAGGGGACTCTCTGGGTAACCAGTCTAGCCAAAATGTCAAACTCTTCATAAAGTAAAGACACTGTCAAAAAATTGAAGTAGAGAGTGATGGAGTATACTCAACACTGATTGATCTCTGGCCTTATATACATGCGCAGAGTCAATTTCATTTGTGTGTGTGTGTGTGTGTGTGTGTGTGTGTGTGTGTGTGTGTGTGTGTGTGTGCGCGCGCGCGCGCGCGCGCACGAGAGCGTGCACAAACGAGTATACCGAAAAGGCACCTGAATGCTGAATTTTACTTCGACATTGGATTTCCAGTTACTGAAACCCATCAACACCACAAGCATGATCCTGTGCAGGTGCGGGGCACCACCGCCAGGTGCAAGGGAAGTACACCCACTCTGTGAGACATTCTAGCTGCATGGGGCTGTTCAAAATCTATTAACTGTCTATGATACTCCCTTTCGCTGATTTTATATGTATGAAACACAGAGCCAATGTACTTGGCTACATTTCCCTGGATTTACTACAAAAATGTAAAATTCCTAAAATGTAGTTATGGAGATTTAAAGAATAAAATGCTGAAAAGTTCTGCTCTGACCACATTCTGGAGCAGATCTGGCTGCTTCAACAGCTCCCCCAGAGCTGGTGCTTGTGGCTGGGCACTCCAGCCCTCACCTACCTCCTCAATGACTGTCAGAACCTGACCTGGCACCTCAGGGGATCTCCCTTTAGGGTCAGCATGGCTCCCCTTTGTCCCACAAAAGTCCTTGTATCCTCTTCCCCAGCACACCATCTCTATGGCTTCACTGAGGCCCCTGCCCTGGTAACATTTCTTCCCTCCAGTTGAACCCATAGTATACTTTTGGAGGTTAAAGGGTTTGCTCATTATTGTCACTGGGGATGCCTTTGTGGGTGTGTGCGCTTGTGTTCAAATGTGCCAAAGTGTACATTTTAATGGACACACACACACACACACACACACGCTCATTCTTGCTAGGCCACAGCGTCAGTCTGTTCTGAGTCATGGAACTCAGCAAATACTTCCTTATGAGAGAGATGTGTGTTCTATCTCCACAATCACAGCCAATTCCCAGGAGGCAGAAAGCATGCCATGAGGTTTCATCTCAGGGGTAACCTCTAGTCTTGGCCCCCCTGGAGTCTGTCCTCAAAATGGTAACCAGGCTGAGACATTTCAGTGTCCTGACAGTACAAGACTTCTCAGGACAGGTTTGGTCACCTTTGTCAAGATGCTGCTTCACCACAGCCCCCTCCCTGAGTAACCTTTCGGCAGGCAGGCCCTGTCCTCCCTTAGATGCACACTGGGCACGTGGTGGAATCTTAGGAGCGGGGCTCTGGAACAAACCCAAGAGCTAAGGAGCCCTCCAGGAGGTCACAGAGGAAGGGGAGGGAAGGGAGGAGAGAAAGGACAGGGCCTGATTGGTTCATGTGTGATCTTAGCTAAGGCCTGACAGAAGCAGATGAGAAATCCCTTTCCTATTCTGTGACACTGTCTCCTGTGAGAAACTTAATGCCAGGTAACTGCTCTTTACAAAGAACATTCCAGATATGGTGAGGGGTTCTTGAGCATAGTACAAAGGCTAAGGACAGAACAGCACCACAGAGCTTCCTCACTCAGTCCCTTCAGGCTGCCAATGGTGGCAGGCACTGCTGTTCTAACAACAGGACATTTAAAAACTATTCGTTTGCTTTGTTTCGTTTGTTTTCTGTTATAACTAAGACCAGGTAGTGGCAGCTAGTAGGTAGAGGCAAACCTGTTGCTAAGTATCTTACAGAGCATATAATGCATCCCTCCCTGACCTTAATACATAACTACCTGTCCCCAAATAACTTTATGTCATGGCAGAAACCCTAACCTTTGAACTTCACAGTATCCCTCCTCATGACTCTCAGTGGAGGAAAGTCTCTTGCAAGGTTAAGGAGACCCGATATTTTATACCCAGACACACAGCCTGGGTTTCTGTCCTTGATTTTCCTTGGACATAAAACACTAAACTCTAACTGGCTCATTCCCCTAATGCTCTGGTCCAGTGGAAGTGGGCAGTGAAGCTGGGTTTGGAGGGTGTATGGCAACCCTCAGACTACTATAAACCCCGCACGCTGGTGGAAGTCACATCCTGGACACTCGTCCCAGCCCCTATTCTTCCCTCTCACTGGCATTATAGACAGTTCCCTTCCTGACGACAGTGTCATGGCTCAGAGAGTCACCAGCTGTTTCTAGGCAAGCATGCAGAGGAAAGGACTTGGAGTCCCAGTTCTTGGTCACTTAAAAATGTGGATCTGGTACATAGCTTCAAGGACTGCTTCTGGAGTCTGTTATTTACATATGTCTCTTGCTCAGGGTAACAATGGGGACAACTGAGGTGGCTTTGTCTATAAAATAATTTCAAACCTCTGGTCAGACTTCACATCATGGTAACTGTGCAGTTTCCCTTCTGGAGAAAGAAAACCAGTGCCACAAGAGGACAAAGTCATCTGAAGATGTAATTTGGTGCAGTGACAGAAGAGACCAAGAATTTCTTTGTTCTTTCAAAATAACAAGCCCACATTTACGTAGCTCAGACCATTTACCAGGCCTGTGCTGGCTTTGGTTTGTTTGAGGGAACTCACAAAGACTCTGACCTAAATGCCCAAGGCTGGAGGAGACCCTTAGAGATCCTTAGAGGTCAGGGCTGAGTAATACGTGTGTGCGTGTGTGCGTGTGTGCGTGCGTGTGTGTCTGTGTGTGTGTGTGTGTGTGTGTGTGTGTGTGTGTGCGTGTTACATACTATGATTGTATGAGCAAGTATTGCATGCATGTAGGGACCAGTGGTACCCCCCTCAGCATCTTTCTGCTTTGTGTTTTGAGAGAGGGTCTCACTAAACCTAATGCTCGTCTATTTGGCTGGACTGGCTGGCCAATGAGCTCCAGAGATCTGACTGTCTCCGCCTCCCCACAGGCAGTGATTATAGACCACGCTATTGCACCCAGCTTTTACATGGTTACTAGAAACCACCTTACCCATTCATCCATCCCTAGCCTTCATTGCATGTTAATATCTCCATCCTTGATACACTAGAAATGGCTTAGCCTGTACTAGAACCAACAACTTCTCTAAACCTACTTATGAGATGTCTCAGACCCATGGAAACGGCAAAGCCACCTTCTGGTCCAAGGGTTAGGATTAATGAACAACTGAACAATGTTGCAAAGGTAGCAACCACAGCTTCCTCCTCCTGGATGGATGGATGACTGCAGCCTGAGACTGATCCCCTACAAAGACCTCCCGCTGAGACTAGCTTGGCCCCTCCTCCTTGTGTGAGTATGTAATGAACATCTTGAGAAACTGGGTTGTGTGATAGGTGCCACCCATCAAAGCAAGCACGGCCCGCTCAATGCCAGATTTCCAAAGGTCTCATGCCTGTCATTTCTTTATTCCTGAATTCCACCTGTCAGATTCCCAAGACTCAGTGGCCCTCCTTCCTCCCACAATAAGCTTTTGGGAAAAGGTCTGGCTGAAAGTTAAGATTTTCAAACGGAGGAAGAAAACTCCTTCTTCTTCTAAGCCTGCCTCTGTCACACTTCCAGCTTGATCTGGAAAAGGGAGCCGTAAAATGTTTATAGTGATTCACATAGTCTAGCAAAAAATCTAAAACAAAATTTAGCACAAAACTCTGCCCTGAGTATGTTCTAGGGAACTATAAAGGGGGAAAAGAGAGAGGGAGGATTATACCAGACAAGACCTTCTTAAATAGGTCTTGATTTTGACTTTTGCTTATGGATTTATCAATACCCTTTGAGACTCTTGGTGTGAACCTGATTCGGTCTGTCCGCATTCACCATCTATCAGAAGAGAGGAAAAGCTTAGCTGTGACATGCTGCGCGTGGTCACAGTCCTAAACTGTACAGTAGCGTTTTACAGTGCAGAGCGTTACAATCTGAGGGCAGGTGGGGCTTTGTCAGAGTTGTCTAGTCATTCTGCACATGCTCTCACACCTCTTCATTCAACAGTGTCGCTTATTTAGTATCAACTCGTGCATTCCTTTGGTCCATGTTAGAAAGCTAATGTGGTCCTGAAATTTATGGATATTACAAAACACTACGATTAAAGATTCCAGAGAGAAAGCAGTCTGCCCTTTGCATGTGGAGACTCAGTAAATAGCTCTGGACTTCACCCAGGTTTCAGTTTAAGGCTTAAGCTTTGCTATTTTCCAGTTTGATCACTGTGGTAAGTCATTCAATCTTTCTTTATCATTTTTCAAATGTGTGTGTGTGTGTGTGTGTGTGTGTGTGTGTGTGTGTGTGTGTGTACACACGCACATGAGTGTTTGGGCATGCATGTTTACATGTGTGGGCATGCATGTGGAAGCCTGAGGTTGCTGTCAGGAATCACCCTCAATTGCTCTTAATTTCTAGTCATTGAGGCAGTCTCTCACTCAAATCTAGAGTTCAACAACGTGACCATGGCCAGTCTGTCCAGGGAATTCTGTCTTTGTCTTCTGAGGCTGGAGGCCACTAGACATACCCAGCATTTACATGGGTTTCTAAGGCTCTGAAGCCTAGCCCTCAGCCCCCTGCAGCAAGCACCTTAACTACTGAACTACCTCCCCAGCATCTGCCTCACTCAGTTCTTTATGTCTGAATTTCCTTATCAAACAGGCAAGTAGACTTCTCCTCCCTGGGTATTTACATGAAGATGGAATAGAATCACAGACAAAAAAGTACTGTATGATGAGCCCTGCAAACACAGCATGCCATTCTTACAGATGCTAAGATTTTCCTGTGTTAAATATGCGAAAAAGCACAGCTGGGATGTAAGCCAGGCCTGATGGTGCATGGCTCAGCTTGCAGCTAATGGTTCAAGGCCTGTGTATCAGAAGAGGTGACACAGAGCAGAAAAGAGGACCACCCAAGTAAGCATTCCAGTATGAAGGGCCAAGATGCAAGTGCCAAGCCTGGTACAATGTCCCTCTCCATTTGCTGACTCCCTGTCTGGCCAGAGGCAAGCTTTCAGCTAAGTGCCACACAGATGGGTCAAAACGGACAAAGACTACCACAGCTCATGTTCTGCCTGGTCTTTATTAATGCTCACATTAGAATACTGTGCCCACACTCACAAAACAATTGTGACAAGCCACTTCCTTGCCACTTCCTCTTACTGCTGAGGTGGCCAGGCAGACGAATGGAACTTTCCAGAAAAACAACCCAACAGTTTCCTGCCATCTGCTAGAAGCCACTTCAGAGGCAAGCCAAGAGAATAGATGACTTAGAGATGGTGCCCAGAGTCTCTGCATCTAGGAAGAACTGAACCATGGATGCTCTGGCTGCAGATTAGAAGAGATGTTCCCATTAAACAGAGGCCTGCCTGCTAGTTAGCAGTTTTTCCCAGAGCCCAGCCCTGAGTGGGTCTGAGAGGCAAGCCTGAGTGGCCCAAGGTGTGCAGAACTATAGAACATCCACAGAGCACCAGGACATTTGCATCTGGAAGAAAGCTCTGTGAAGCCTTGTTTGGGCCTTGATGGGTTTGGGAAGTGCACGTTGGACTATCTATCCATGGACAGGAAAGTGGTAGGCCTGAGAGTGTAACCACCACATTCTTAGAGACAACTGGCAGTCTCTACAGTCTGAAACAAGATATGCTTCAGAGTGGGCTAAAGTATCTCCTGAGAGCCATGAGGCCACCTAAAGGTCCACTTCTCCGTGCTTCTTGGCCTTGTCTATCCAGAGATGGTTGGGACTCTCCAGGAATTGCCTCCACAAAGAAAAGCTTCAGCCTGGCAAGATCTTATATTCAAGGACTCTGCAGTCCTGGGACTGTTCCCAGACAGACAGTACATAGTTCTGGACCTGCTGAGCTGCCCTGGACCAGAACTTACTGTGTCCAGCGACCCAGCAGCACCAGGCCAGCTGACTTCACAAGCACTGCCTGAATCCCCTATCTTTAGGGAAAAGATTGTGGCAATTATGTACAAACTGTACTCAGGACTGTCTACCCACAATGGCAGGGCCAAGAGGTGTCCCACAAGACTTTAAAACTGTTCCTAGACAAAGCCTTTGGGAGTCTGTCTCTGAAAAATGCTTTCTCATGTGGTTCCCTACTGAATTTTCACAAAAGCTTATTCTCAAAGGACTTCATTTTTTGTGTTCTTTTGTGAGCTTCAAATACAGTTGTAGTCAATATTAATTCTCCTGTGTTTGAGAGCTGAAAACACAGCCCAGCTGTGACAGGGGCTTGATTCATTCCAGATCTTTCCCTAGTATTATTTACAGGCAGAAATTTAGTTGCTGCTTCTGCAAATAGTAGAACCCAATTTATGCTAACTGAGTCTGGCCATTTTTCTGAGAGGCTAATTCATTAATCCAATATTGTTGAGGCATTATTAAAAAAAAAAACCTTTAAACTCTTGGCAGTTACTATCACAGTGAATTTTTGTTGTTTTCTTTTGTTTCTATTAAATGCTTCAACATTAATGAGTTCTGTGTATTTCAAAGGTTTGGGGAAGTATTAAAATAAGATTATTGATGTTTTCCTCTTCAAAATATGATGGCCCTTTAGCCAGACCATAACTTGTTAATGTTATTTAAACCATCCCTATTTATAACCACCGTCAACTAAAAAACATGTTATAAAATCTTCTGGAATCTTTTATTACAGGTTTAGGCACATTTATATGTGTCTGAAAACTTAATAAGGGAGGAAATATGATTCGCTTACATATTCATTATTTTATTCAGTCTCTAAATGGGAATAAATTTATAATCAAAGGGAAAAAAAACCATTTAAACCTAACTCAGCTCATGGAGTTTTGGAAGCATGCAGCTATGCATTCCTGTGGTGATAAAAGCCTGGGACACTATGGAAATTAATGTATTGAACCCCTAGAAACGGTAATGGGTCAAATAAGCAACGCCTAGCCATGCTAACATGGAGTAAATGATGGGAGGTGTCCCAGCCCACGTGACACTTGGGAAACAATAAGGCGGGCAGAGGAAAGGGGGCTTTGGGAATCAGAGTGAGGGACACAGGTGGCCTCCCTGCGAAGGGAGACCTGAAAGGAGTCGCTGTGAGCTACAACCAGCTCATTGAAGAAGCAGGCCAGGCAACGCAGTGAATACATTCTAAGGCCCTGGCCTGAGACAGCCATTGTGCTTAGGAGCAGCAAAAAGCCAGCCTGGCTCCAGTGGAGCAAATAAAGAGGAAAATGGTGGGAATGAGTCGGTAGGACTGCTGCCATCCAACGTATGCTCCCCTAAATCTATTCAGTTGACATTCAGACGATCATTATGCTCTTGGAACTTGGCAAAGTGGCCAGGACTCAAGGGCACGATGACTACTAACCTTTGTAACAGAGACCCCAAAGAGCTCCCACCCCCTTCCAGAATAGGAGGACACAGAGAGGAGATGATATATAAGAACAGGATAAAAATCTGCCTTGATCTTCAATTTCCCAGTCCTCAGACCTCTGAAAACATGAACTTGTTGCTTATAAGTCAGCACGATTGTGATGTTACATTATAGCAGCACAAATGGACCAATAAGCTATTAAGTCAAATCCAGGGATGAAATCTGGAATGGAGGCATAATTGAGGAAATAAATGATAAAAGTACTAAAATTATGAAATGGGGTAGGATCACATGGAGTGAGGGCAGAGAAAAAGATCGAAGATCAAGACCTCTACAGTTGGCTTAGAATACACACACACATACACATACACACACACACAAACACACACACACACTGATGATGATGATGATGACGATATATACACTTTTAAAAGAGTGCTTCTATTAATTTTTCTTTAACTTGAAAGTTAATTTGACATCATTTTTGTATTCCAGTAGAAAGATGGGTGCTGATCTGCTTGCTTCCAAATAAATCCAGTTCTTATCAAGAGCCATTCTCTCTGTTCCTTTCAGCTGAGGGGAAAACAGTGGGAAATAGCAAGGAAAAGCAGATACCAAACTCGGTGGTCAAGGGCACGGGAGAAAACAGATGTGATCTGAGAAGTTACAAAGTGAAGATGAAAGGCTCTCGCAGAAGAAAGGCCAAAGGCACTGAGACTTTCTCTGATAATGGTATGTGCATTCCGCATTGTCACAGTGAGCAGTTGGGATGTAGAGAGCAGATGACAACTGACCCAACCTCCAGCTTCCTGTGACAAGAGGCACAGGCAGGGATGAAAGGCTTGCCGTGCCGAGTCCTGACATTCCCCAGACAACTGTCAGTGGAGGCTAAGAGGTGATAGGAGGGAGGAGAGGGGTCCCCAGCAGGAAGGGGCTCTGGGTTCCATCTGCACACAAACTGAAGACAGGATGCAGACAGAGTGAGGACCATGGACTCCTCACCCCATCTTTAATGTAAAAAGCAAAGCTAAGGTAATTGCTTTGAGCCTCTTTTCCCTCCAGTCAACAGCCAACACATGACATTCAGATATACGTCCATGGTCAAAGTCTGAGTATTCTAGTTTACATTTCCTCTTCCTGTGATAAAACATGTTGAGCCAGAACACCTTAGAGGAGGGAAGGGTTTGTTTGACTTACACTTCCAGGTCACACAATCCATCACTGGGGGAAGTAAGGGTAAGAACTCAAACAGAAGCCATGGAGGAATACTGATGATTGGCTCACTCTCCCGCTAGCTCAGCTACCTTGTCCTGTAGCCCAGGACCATCTGAGTAGGGACAGGACCGCCTACAGTGGGTGGGGTCCTTCTCCATCCATTAACAATCAAAACAATGCCCCCTCAGATGTGCCCAGAGACCAATGTGATCTAGGGAATTCCTCAGTTGAGTTTCCCTCCTTCCAGATGACTTGAGGTTGGGTCAGGTTAAAAATAAGAACTAACCAGCACACAGTGCTGAAATGCCCAAGAGAGCACAAAACTTACTGTAACTATTAGATAAATGCATATGCACACACACACACACACACACACACACACACACACACACACAAAACCATCGCCATGTTTTAAGATGCATATAATGAAGCATCTCTCCTAGTCAGCAATGCTTTAGATGGAATTGGGAATGTGTATGAAAGAGGCAGAAGCCCCTGTTTATTCTTATGCAGAATGACACAGACAAGCATGGAGTTTAGAAAAAGCTATGTCCAAGGCATTGCCATCTCAACAAACTCAAGGCTGTCTGGATCCTGGCAGATTTTTATTCACTGGGAATCAGTTCGCCATCCTCAGGCCTACACTTGAAACTTAAGGGAGTGATTTTCAAAGTGGGATGGAGCTGCTTGTTTTCAAATAAATTCTACACAGAGGTACGGAGAAGCAAATGGAGATAGGAGGGAAGGAAAGGTGAGGAAGGGTTCCAACCTGAGCAGGCCAGAACCAGGGCCATAGCTAGATCCCAAGAACATGCAGAGACTCCTCTAAGGAATCCCTTCAGCACCCACTGGCCAGACACTGCCTCTGGGTCTTGTAGTTTTGTTACCCTGTGTGACAGCTGGGATAGACAAAGCTTTCTGTTTATTTGTTTGTTTGTTGTTTGTGTTTGGGATTCCACCACCTAAGTCCAAACCACACCTCCACCTGTTCTTCACTGGTGAAAGGCTGATGTCCCACAAATTGTAAGTCAATGTCTCATGATTTGTTGTTGTTCTTGTTTGTTGTTGTTGTTGTTATTGTTGTTGTTCTGGCCTGTCAATACTTTCACACACTGACAGAAGTTGTCAGCTGGGTTCCTGTCGTTGATGAATGGGGTATTCATTACAAGGAAAGAATTTGTGCTTAATTGTCAGTGGTGAGGACAATATCCACTCTACCTATAACCTACTGTGGGGAGGGGAAC
The DNA here is from genome assembly GCA_902729485.2 of Mus minutoides. Classification (NCBI taxonomy): domain Eukaryota; kingdom Metazoa; phylum Chordata; class Mammalia; order Rodentia; family Muridae; genus Mus; species Mus minutoides. The sequence goes on along the minus strand of LR749607.1, from coordinate 2,428,504 downwards.
TATAAAGTCTAAGGATGGAAGAAGGGGCTCAGGGACATGGCTCAGTTGATAAAGTCCTCAACACTCAAACATGAGGCCCTGAGTTCAGATTCCCCAGGCCCCATTTAAAAGACATGAGGAGCAGCGCCCCTCCGTGACCCCAGCTCTGGGGAGGTACAGACAGACAGGTGCTTGGAGCTTATCAGACAGCTACTCTAGCCAAGCTGATGAGCTCCAGGTCAGGGAGAGCTTGTCTCAGAAAGAGAAGGTGGAGAGGGATGGAGAAAGATGCCCAATGTCAACTTCTAGCCTTCACATGAGTCCAAGTGTGAACTACACATATGCACACAAACATGTATCTATACCACATACTTACACACTCCATACACTGAGACAGACAGACAGACAGACAGACAGACAGACAGACAGACAGAGATTCATGAAAAACTCTCTGCTCAGTTCACATTAGCTGCCACTACACTGATTTAGACATAGACCTGCATCATTCATTGAATCTCATGGCATTATCTCCCACTCTTGGCTCAAAGTGAAAATTGAGCTCACGTCCCATGGAAGAGCTGGGTCAAAGGCAAAGTCTTAAATATTATAAAGATTTCTTGTGATTTACAGATTTAACATACTCCTGCTTTAAGCTTCAGGTGGCCTCTACACAAATACAATCACAGCTTCCACAGGGCATCACACCAAGTCGCTAAGACACATTCAAGATCCCCAAGGAAGCTATATTTCAGATTCCGGCATCAACAACCTTGAGTACAGTCAGACACCTGGGACGTGTACTTTTGGTTGTTTCTTTCTCAGGGAGGCATTAATCTAAATACTTCATCTCTGATTGCTGTTTTCCAAGTCCTTTAAGTTGGCTCCTGCCTCACGTTTCCTCTCCTCTTCACCCCCAGCTTCTTACAAAGGCCTCAGTTAGCTGCTCGCTCGCTCATTCGCTCGATCGGAGGCTACACTCTCATCCTCAGCTCACCAGCTCTGGAGCACTGAGTGCTTATCTTGACACATTGGAATGGACAGCTGAGAAACTGGACTGGTCACTTCATCCACTTCCTGCCTGAAGTCTCTGGGAGAAAAATGGTGGGAGGAAAGAAAAATAGAATTGGTCTGAGTGGTTCCAGGGGGAAAATATTGGAAACAAAAAAAAAAACTAGGAAAACCATAGACTACATGCTCATCTTTGAATCTTTGGGAGGGGAGGATGGACCCCATTCCTTCTCCGTCCACATCACTCTTCATGTTTTAAAGTACAGCACAAATACTTTTGTTGTTGTTGTTGTTGTTGTTGTTGTTGTTTTCGAGACAGGGTTTCTCTGTATAGCTCTGGCTATCCTGGAACTCACTTTGTAGACCAGGCTGGCCTCGAACTCAGAAATCCGCCTGCCTCTGCCTCCCAAGTGCTGGGATTAAAGGCGTGCACCTCCACGCCCAGCTTCAAATACTTTTAATTAAACAGCATGTTTGCTTGTTTGGGTCCTCGGCATGGAACGCAGGGCTTTGGGCACGCTGTGCAATAGCTCTGCACAGAACTGTACCAACTGCCACTACACGACAACACAATTTTTTTTGCAGGAGCAAAACAGCCAGAAGGCTGTCTCTGCTTTCCTTAGGGTCCCTGGACTTAGAAAGCCGACACTCGGACTCTGACACCGTGGACCCTTGGATTTCGTCATCTTGGTGTGATGGTTGCTAGCCTTAAAAGAAAAACCCACAAGAGGCAGGAAGCCATTTACTTGGTGAAACATGTGAAAATCTTACACAGTCAGGGGTGTGTTCTATTACTTACACACACACACAGAGAGACCATATTTAGCCATTCTTCCACCAGGGGCTCTGAACTAAATGCTAACGGTCAAACAGCAAGGGGCCAGTTTTCCTTCCTGGCCACCTAGTGTGGTCTCCCAAGCACAAATTCTTATTCATCGTTCAACTGAAAACAAAGGCTCACTTTCAACTCAGTTTGCCATTGGAGGATTTGAAAATCCAGAGCCAAAGTCAAAAATAAGAAATATCAACATCTGCGTGGTGAAACATCTGTAGCCTGAAACACTGTAGGGAGGTGGGGCTGAAAGTGCAAAGCACTAGAAGGCTCCAGGCTTAAGTACCAGGGACTGTGCTCCCCCTACCTCTACCCTACCTCCTGCCCATCCTGCTCAGCCACCCGTTCAGTAAGTGATTCTTATACTATCTCAATGCTCCAAATGATACTAGATTTGATCAGGATATAGTATATGCATGTGTGGAAATATACTAAAGTCCATTAATACAGATAATAAAACATGTCAATAAAGATTAAGATAAAATCAAAATAAAGTGCACAAGAGGAGAACCCTCTCAACCACTAAAGCTGGTTATATATATATATATATATATATATATATATATATATATATATATATATTAGTTTACACAACACAATGGTGAGTATAAACTGAATTCATGATCAGCCGCTAAATGTCTTCTATTCATTGACTATAAATGCTGTCGGAGCAGGACCTTACCTGTCTCTCTTCTATACACTCTCAGGACCTAGTGAGGTCCCCTAAAGGATACAGGATCAGTCTCTCTTCCCTTATAGATGGTGGGATTGTAATGGTTCTTGGAAGCTGAACAAGTGACCCAAGGACGGCTCATGTCCATTCTGGACAAAGGTAGTGACTGATGGAGAGGAATGAATATGGACATTCTAACAAATACTCTGCTGAAATGTATGTCATCCCCCAGTTCACTGACAAGAGCAACATCAAAGATGGGGAACACTCCTCTCACCCCACAGCCAGACTGGAGGAAAGAGAATCCCAGAAGGGGAGACACCGGCCACCCCCAAAGACTGTGCTCCGGAAGAGGCCTAGGCTTTGGGTCTTGATATCCTAACCCTGCCCATGGGCTGGAACAATTCCACATATCAGATAAACTCAAGGGACAAGGACTGTCAGAATCCATGCTCAGCAAGTCTGTGGCACACATACCAACTAGCAAATGTCAACATAATATTCCTCAAAATGAACCAATCTTCTCTTATTAAAAAAAAAAAAAAGACTGAACAACTTGATAAATTTACTAAAAACTACTGAGTGGCAAAGTGCCAATTTTTGTGGCATATGAACTAGATCTCAAAATAAGGGGTTGGGGCTAGAGAGGTGGCTCAGTGGTTAAGAACACTGGCATTTTTCCAAAGGACCAGGTTTGGATTCCCAGAACCAACATGGAGGCTCACAGCCACCTATAACTTCAGTGTGAAGGGATCTGGTGCCTCTCTGCAGACACGGTACACACACCCAGGGACACTCAAACAGGAAAAATACTCTAACACTTAAAACTTAAAAAATAAGAACAAAACTAAAGTCCAAGTTATGTCTTAATCTTACTTTGATGTTAATAAGTGCTCTACTGTGTTAATTAATAATCTCCAAAGACTGCTTTCCACGATGAGGATTCGCTTCCATTCCTTGAAAACTCAAAGTATACAGTGCAGAATGATATTGACAGAACAAAGAGTATATTGAAGCCAGAGCTATTATAACCTGCCATGAAGTGGCACTGACCATATTAGCATAGAATAAATCAGCACAGTGGCCCTGGCTGGGGAAGCTTTCTCTGCTAATGGAGAAGACCACAAAAATAACCTGAAAAAAAAATTCTATCTGATAAAGCAAATAATATTTTTCACCTTCACAGTCAACTTCTAGGACCATTTAAAAATCCCACAGGACCTTGTGTAGTCTGGGCTACGTGCTCACCAAATCCTTCACATTGATTCGAGACACAAGGCCATCCATCTTGTGTAAATGTAAGCTTTGGGTACAATCGATACGGGCACCCTTAAGAAGTGACTGCAGGATGGCACCTGTGCACAGATGTCTCCAAGGGAACCGGAGTTCCTTCAGAATGTCTTTTTCAGAGGTTACAACATGCTGCCCCTGTCATCAGCAGAGAGACACAAGAAGAATGATAACTAATTTTGCCCAGACTCTTCCAGAGCTACGTTTCAGAAGCGAGGGAGTGTGATGCCCTGCATTTAACTGTGCTCACTACCTGACAGAACTGTGTATACACGTGTACACAGAGAATTAAATGCACATGGAAGTAGAAGCCAACATTTAAGTGGAGCCCAGCTATGTAAACATTCTACATGAACAGCTGGTAATCTTTAGTCCTATAGGACCAGTCAACAAACACTTTGCTTGGTTGGCTGTATAGTTTCTGTTTTAGTTACTGGACTTGGCTGGCAGGAAAGAGAAAGTTGCCACAGTGAATATGTAAATTAGAGAATGCAGTCACTTCTAATAAAACTTTATTTATAAAGTCAAGAAGTGGGCTGGGTTTGGCTTCCAGGACCACAGCCATTGTTCTCTGCCTCCTGCTGTGTCTGACGGAAGCTCTTCCAGCAGTGACTACTGAAAGAGTCACCTAAGAGTTTAAGGAACCTTCCTGATGTGGCCTCATCTGATAAGTTGTAGAAGAGAATTTAAGCTTTAGATGATTTGGTGTTCACAGTGCCAAGTGACCGAGTTTCCAAAGACACAGTAAAGTGCCAATGGCTGTTTTCCCTGAACCAAGCAGCTCCAGATGGCCGTCCTCTGTGGGGTCATGTCTGCTTTTTGGCTTTGCTCTTCCCATGAAGCTGTTAACATCCACTTCGTTGGTTTGTCGGGTTGCTTGTTTCTATCTTTAATATGCCATTTCTGACCTGCTCTGGGACAAGAACAACACCTAAATTGACCAGGCTGTGAATGGTGACAGGTCAAAAACCACAAGTGTGGGACTTGTCATTTTTTACAGAGCTACTTCATGGATTTCTGTACTACGTTTTAATTCCTTGCATACTTTACACACTAAATGTTAATCCATCAACGGTTTATTGACTAGAGATAGCTCAGTGGATAAGACAGCTTGCTATAAAAGCAAGAGGAGCTGGGAGGTGGTGGCACACGCCTTTAATCCCAGCACTCAGGAAGCAGAGGCAGGCGGATTTCTGAGTTCAAGGCCAGCCTGGTCTACAGAGTGAGTTCCAGGACAGCCAGGGCTACACAGAGAAACCCTGTCCTGAAAACAAAACAAAACAAAACAAACAAACAAAAAGCAAGAGGGCCTGAGTTCAATTTTCCAGAATGCATGAAAAGGTGAGGCATGGCCCAGGCATGCTTGCAACCCTACCATTTCTGGGAGGATACAGGCAGATTTGGGAAGCTCACTGGGCAGCCTAGCCAAAAGAGAGAGCTTCAGCTTCAGTAACGACCCTATCTCAAAAATAAGGTGAGCAATAAAGAATTACACCAACACTCTCTTATGGCCTCCACATGAGTACACACCACTACATGTACCAACACACACACACACACACACACACACACACACTGCACACACACTAAACTAAAAAAAATTACATACATGTAAGAGACTACTTTGTGGGCATCTATGCATTTATATAGACATATTCATTTTCTCCTTCAGTAAATATTGAATCCTTAAATATCAGTCACTGATCTAAGTACTTGAAACACATCAGTGAACACAAAGATTAGAAAGTAGGCGGCAAACAAACAAAGCAGCCAACACGGTGCTGACGTCATCACAAATGCACAATTAGATCTGTCTAATCATTTTTGCCCTGAGGGAGAAAAGGAGAAATGGTTCTAAATTAGTAAGCACAGCAAATTAGTGATCACATCTGTTAAGAACACACACACACACACACACACACACACACACACACACACACACACACACACACCTCTTCCTAAGTACTTCCAGGTCACCAGGTTAAACTTCTAAGGCTGCCCTCCCTGAAGCACCCCCACCCAGACAGTTCTACTTAATAAGCCAGGGTGCCCACTCACTCATGCCAATTTTCTCTGTTTTTCATTTCCTGCCTCTTTCCTCCCCATGGTGACCCTCAGGGAAACAGTTAAGGGACAAACCAGCCAGAAGGCAGGGGCCTAACAGACTGCTGGAGGATGGGGTGTTCAAAGTGGTCAGCTTGGGTTCAGATGCTTTAAAGCTCTGTGTTTAGCTGTTAATGAAGCTATAAATCCCTGTGATCTGGGAGGTGAACAAGAATCCTAGCCTGGGTTCCAGATTCACTTAAAGTGGACTAATTGGCAAAGTGGTGTCTTTCCTGGTCAATGAAGTTGGATTTGCAGTCCCCGAGCTCTTGGGAAAAAAAATAAGCACTCGTAAGCTATCAGCAGTGTTTCAGAGAAAAAAGAACCAAAGTACTGAGTGCTGGAAGGTGGTGAGAACAGAAGAAGAAATGACTCAACTCAGAGGAGCCCCAAAGACCCAAGAAGTGGCCCCCACACAACTGCCACTGTACAGAGAGAGCTACATTTCTCCATCCAGTGCCTCTGGTCATGAGCGCTCATTTGTGAGCAGGCAAGAACGTAGTCTTCCCAGAGCAAGCCAATAATAGGGTGGTGTTCACAATGAGGCCATATCTGCCATGAAACAGTAAGGCACACAAATAGCCATGATCAATGCCTAGATATTACACATGCATGTTTTTGGTCCTTAAGCAAGCCTGTCTCTTTCCTCTCTCCTCGTTTTGGGAATGGTAGATGCATGACCTCTGGAGACTATCTGGGCAGGACAAAGCCCAGGTGTCTGATGGGCAGCTCTCCCTGTGGAGAAAGCTCTTTCCTTCCAGGAAATGGTAGGTGGAGGGTTCCACCCTGACTCCCTTCTCAAGCTTCCTTCCTTGTGATCCAACTCCCCGAGGCTCTTGTGCTTCGTCCCAGCATCCTACAGATGCCAACTCCTCAGGTTAATCAGACTCTTGGTTTCACCTGTTACGTAAGGGAGCTGGAGGGGCACATATATGTGTGTGCACATATACATGCAGGGCTCTAGGCAACAGGCACACCAGGTATAGGGTCTGGGAGAACACAGAGGAAGTAAAAGTCTAAAATAGGGACTGACCACAGAAGAATGCCAAGGAAGCCCACCCTATCTTATGCTAGGTCACAAAGCCAATGATTGCTAGCTCAGAAGGCCAAGTGGGTAGCTGAATTCAGACATAAAATGGACAAGAAGGCAGCTGGGCAAAATGAAGGCAGGGACACCTTGCTGTTTCTCGGCCCGGCTGTGATTAGCCGTTCCCTACTTTTTAAAAGGTAATTGAAATCCTAGGAACACTCTGTAAGTTCAGATTAGCTCCAACCCTTTCGCCATGCAACCCCAGCTTCATCACACAGGAATGTGGTCCCATGGCTCAGTTAGCATTTTTGCACCTTCCTTGCCTACACAAATGGGATGGTGACAATGTCATCTTTGCAGTGTGACATGGCAGAGGCAGACTCACAGCAGATGCTCAGAAAACATTGCCTTTAGTGTGACTAAAACTGGCATTGGGGATCAGAAAACATAAGGCCTCTGAAGTAGTTTCTCTCTGAACTTCCTCCTGTCTCTCTGTCTCCGTCTCTCCCAGAGTGGACGATGTGGGTCTTAGAAAGCTAAGCCCCTTTGCACTAAGCCATCTATAGCCCTAAAAATACTACCATAATCCCTCACACACATACTCCTATTTTGCCTCTGTGTACACAGAGAAGCCCCTTTGGCCTATTTTATTTTACCGTAGGTTCTAATTCCCTCATTCCAGGGGGCTTCTGCCCCATGTGTGGGATGAAAAAGAGATGCTTCAGCAGAAAGACCCAGCAGATCCTGGACAGGCTTTTCTGCATTTGCTGTACTGATAGCTCATGGCCTTCAATGCTAATCACCCTTCCTCAAAGCTTCCAATATTCCATAGATTCCAAACACAGAACAGTGAGTTTGACTGGGGCATGGGGTCTTCAGCCTGAACTCCAGTTCAAGTAGATCTAAAGTTCATTAAGTCAGTCTATTTCTCTACTGTCCGCCAGGCCCATTAGGAGGTGTCAGCTTCTGTACAGGAAAGGGGTTCCCCTCTTTTGTAAGCCCATGATCTCCTTCTCCCTATTTTCTGGCCCTGTACTTGCCTGGCATCCATAGTCCTTTCTGAAACATGGTCCTTGCTGTGCACCATTTCCTCAGAGATCCCAGGCCTAACTGCAGACGGAAGCCACTGTTGGGCAGGCGCCTGCAAGGCTGCACCAGCCTGTCACCCTTTCTGTGCACCCTAAGGCTTCTCACCTCCATGTTATTGCACACGGAAGGACTAACTGGAGGAATTTGACTCTCTGCACAAGACATCTGCTCTGAGGGCAGTAAAGACCCAGGTGGCGGTGTTTTGAAGACAAAGGAAAGAAGGGCAATTACCCTGCCACTAATCAGCCAGGCTGCAAGGACTGAACAGCCTCAGCCATGCCAGGGAAGAACAGCTAATGGCCTTCCTGGGTCTGAGGAGTGAACAAAGCACAAGTTTGGTCAGTGAGAGTGAGGATGGCTGGGGACATATCTGTGGGTGTGGGAACTTCTTTGACAGAGTACAAGATGCTCAGCAGAGTTTCCTCCGCTCCCTCTGCAAAGGAAAAACAAGCTATTCACCACAGACACATGCACACATGTGCGCGCACACACATATATACACACATGCACACACGCATACACACACATACACACATATACACACCATACATGCATAAACACATGCACACACATATGCATGCACACATGCATACACACACTCATATGCATATGCACATGCATGCACACACACATGCACACGCACACACACACATGCACACGCACACACACGTGCGCACGCACACACACACACATGCACACGCACACACACACACACACATGCACACGCACACACACACACACACACACACACACACGTGCGTGCGCATGCGTGTGCACTCGCGCAGACACACACTGATTCCTGTGCCTTACTATATGGGTAACAGAAGACCTCTGCACTTTTCTCCTCCCTAATAAGCCCTAAATAAACCTCCCACCCCCTATATATTTATAGGGGTAATAAAAGATCTGGAGAAGTTAGATGTTAGATGGCAAACTATAGGGAGTCCCAACCATCTGGGTCGTTAAAACATAAAGAACACAGAGTTTTACATATTGATCATTTCAACTGCTCTTCACTGGTGTTAAGCACGTTTATGTTGTTGTACATCCGTCATCACCATCCACCTTCCAAAACTTTCCCATTATCCCAAACTCGACTCCTGGATTCATTAAACAATGGCCTTTCCCTCTTCTCTTCCCCTGATTCATAATAACCAGCGTGCTACTTTGTGTCAGCAAAGATCTGCCTATGAGAAGGACCACCATGTTCATACTGTCTGGGTTTGGGTTATTATACCGAGGTCAGTGTCTTTGACTGGTTGATTGACATGGTGTATGCTATAGCACCGGTATGGAGGTCAGAGAACAACTTTCATAGGTTGCTTCTCTCCTTTACCATGTGACTCTCAGGGGTCACATTCTTGTCACCAGGCTTGCACCCCCAGTGAGCCATCTCACCAGCCCCTAGCTATGTCTTTAGTCATCTTTCAGAATTAATCTATAATGGCTAAAAGAGCATTTAGACATATTTTCTATACAAGGACCAGTCCCTGGCTGACTTCAGATCACCTGGCAGATTGATCTACCACACACACTTATGCCACCAGGTAAGTGCAATACAGTCCAAACAAAAACCTGACTTTCAAACCCCTTGCCTTTCCTTTTCAGTGTATGTGCATGTGTGTGGTAAGTGCATCCATGTGCATATGTGTGCAGGCACACTCTTCCTCGTGTGCCAGCATGTGTGCACGTGTAGAGGCCAGAAGTCAACAGAAGGCACCTTCCTGTAACACTCTCACCTGACTTTTAAAAAGTTTCTTACTACATTTATTTACTTACTGGGTGAGCAGGGTTGCCCCACAGCACAGCTGTGGAGATCAGAGAGACGGCTTGCAGGAACTGGTTCTCTCGGTCTGCCATATATGCTGTGGACATTGAACTCCAGTTGTTGGGTTTGGCAATGAGTGCCCTTCCCTTCCAAGCCATCTTATCAATTCAACCTTACTTGGTGAAACAGGGTCTGTTACTGAACCTGGAGCTCAGCATTTTGAGTAGAGAAGCTGGGCAGCAAGCTACCAGGGTCTTCCTGTCTCTGCCTCTCTGGTGCTGAGGCTGCGGGTACACACCACTGCATCTGGCTTTGATGTGAGTACCGGGAGTTTTGACTGAGGTCATCAGTCTTGCTAAACAAGTGCTTTTTTTTTTTTTTTAATAATCTGTGGCTTCGGCGTTTGTTTGTTTGTTTGTTTGTTTGTTTGTTTTGCTCCTGCCTTTAATGAGTGCATCCCTGGCTTATCCTGGCATTACACACACTCAAAGCATGAACTTCAGCACATTTTCTGCATTATTTCATTACTTCCCATTGCATATCAATAATATGCAGTGATTACTACGCAGTGGGTGTCTACCTCTCTATTATCCACAGCTATGGTTTTGTTGACATAAAACCTTTCAGCCAACCACTGAGTGTTCCATAAGGGGGAAAAAATAACCCTTTCTTTGTAGTTGTCAGTCAAGGGGACAGCCTGAGGCTTTCTGGAAACCCTAATGTCACAGTTGTCTGCCTTGGTAGATTCACTGTGTAACTGTGAATCCCTCAATTTTTCTTAACCAAATCTCATAATTGTTGTTATGGTTTATGTCTGAATGTCCCCCAGAGGGCCCTTGTGATAAGGCTTGGTCCTCAGCTTGACATTACCAGGAGGTGGCAGAACCTTTAGTAGATAGGGATTCATAGACAAAAGGTCACTGGGAGTATGCCTCTACAGAGGACACTGAGACTCAGTCCCCTCCTCTCTCTTTGCTCCTAGGAACCCTGAGATGAGCAGGCTTCTCCTGCCAAAGGCTCTCACCATGATATACTACGATGCCACTAGCTCAAATCAATGGGACCAGGTGGCCATGGACTGAAACATGAGACCTTGAGCAAAACCAAGCTTTCAATTGTTTGCCTTAGGTATCATCACTGCAACAGAATACTAACAAGCCTGTGCTTTCTCTCACAGTCTTGACTCATGGGCAGTTTTTTCGGGCAGTTCTCGGAGTTTCGGTCTTTCAGTTTCCACACTGAGAATGGGATTGAGGGGTGCTATAATTCTCAGCTTGTTTCTGCTTATGCTAAAAGCTGGCTTGCGACACCCTCTCCGTCACTTATCTTTTGGCCTTCAATGACTGAGCATAGTGAGTGTCACTCGTGTGTATTTGCATCTTGCTGAAAGTGGAATGAGACATATGTATGCTCTGCACTTCACCATGAAAACAAGCTCTGGGCTCTTCTTTCTCCTCTACACAAGGAAGAAAGGTGTGGGTTTTAGAGCAACGGATTCTACTCTGCCACCCTACCTGCCTTGGCCCTTCCACTTGTCACAAGCAGGTATCGCCCTGGAGTCTCTTCAGTGGAGCGCTGAGGTGTCCTGCTGAATACCAGCATAACAAGGTCAGAGTTACCCTTGTCCCTGGAACCCCTTCACCCTCTTTCTTCTCTGTCCCATCTGGTTCTCTGGGGTTCCTCCAGACTCCTTGGTGACTATGTCTTTCTTGTTGACGCAGTTTGAAATCATTGAGGGAAGCAGTGAGTAAATCCAACCTCATCCAACACGGACTTTCTTTCCACCCCTGTCCTGCAGCCGTCACTTCTGCTCATCCTCAGGTGCCATGTGGCCACCTGCCACGGGCCTCTGGCCAGCTCGCCGGCCCAGTGAAGTCCGCCTAGAATCATTGGGAGGGGATTCACATAAAGATATTCTGTTACCCATCAACCACTCCTCCTTGAGGGGTCCTGCCCATGAAAAGATGGACCCCTCCACATCTCCTTCCCCTCCTGTGCCCAGCCCTGGGCAGGAAGAGGGCTGTGCTCCAAAAGGGGATAATTCTATGTGGAGCCTCAGGTTCTTTAGAGAGGCATTCACTCTGAAAACTGACAGAGATAATCATGGTAACGTCCTCTTTGGTCTTCCTGATCGTGTGCATAACTAGCCAATTCATGCTTGCTGTGATATCGTCTGATAAACAAGTCATGTACAAATGAGAAGGAGCTGGGAGCCTGGACAGGGCTTGCAGTAGGAGATGGACTGAATGGTAAAGAATGCACTCCAGAGGGATGCTGCTATCTGGGCTTCCACCTTAGCCACTGGCAAGGAAGAAAGGAAGGGACTGGACTGTTTCCTACCACAGGGTGATCTCTCCCAGGGTTCCAGCCTCTCTCACAGTTCAGGTCATTCCGGTGCTTTATCTGAACATTTCAAATTGCACAGGAGAGAGCTGAATGAGCAGAGAGATATAAGACTGTAGGCAGAAAAGAGAGAGTATGCAAATCGCCTGTGTCTCTCTCTTCCATGCACTACTGCTGCCATATCTCTCTGACGGTGTTACTGACAGGTGGCAGGTTGACAGCCCTGAAAAGCAGCGGCTTCCCTGAAGCCTGGAAATAGAATGAAGCCCAAGCCTGAGGTGAAGCCAGTAGGGAAAGCCCCAATTGCCACCAAGGAGCACACCATCAAGAGCATTTTCTCTGGACATCTGCCATCCTTCTCTAGCCTCCGGAAAAGGAGAACACACAGAAATGGTAGAGCTAATGATATTCCCAGAGCCGGTGCATTCAGCTGGTGTGTTCCATGATGGCCACGTGCCCTCATTTTAATCCACAATTCAATGCCTTTTGCAAAGAACTACAAAATGACAGAGAATCAGTGGAAATTGCTCTCTAGTAGGTTATATTATTAAGCATGCATGCTTCAGCTCAGAATGTACATCGACACCCATTGCAGAGGAGACACAGGTCCCACCACGATCACGATATCCTGTTATTGCCTAGGCATCTCTCACCTGTCTTTCCAGCTTCCAGAGAGAGACTTGTCTAAATGCAGCGCCCATCCTTGTCTTCCATGCTCTGCCCAGGTGGAGACCAGACATGGCAGTCAATGAGTGATGTGCCCTCTAGCAATGATGGCAGGCACCACATCCACGGTCTCTGCTATGAGGAGCCTTCTGTCAGGCAGCAGTCACCAATCATCTGGCCATGCAAGTTAATGTGCAAGTCACACCACAAGCAGAGCATGAATTCAGGCAGACATTGCTGACAGCAGATGTAAGCATTCGAGCCATCTCACACACAGGGGTCCAGGTAACTAATGACAAAGAAAGTCTAGCCCGTTATAAATGCAACTGCAGCCTCTCCAGACCTTGACCTCCACTAGAGGTACATGTTCAGAAACAAAAATAAATAGAAATAAGAACTCAAAGGGCTGGTTCAGTGGGTGGTAAGGGTGCCTACAATCATGAGGACCTGGGTTTGGATTCCCAGAACCCACAAAAACTGAACATGGCTGTTGGCACCTATAACCCCATCTCGGAGGGGCAAGGTGCAGAGATAGGAGAATTGCTGAGGCTCACTAGCCACTCAGCTTAGACAGAAAAATGAAACTTCTGGGTTCAGTGAGAGATCCTGTCAAAAGGATAAAGAGGGGAGCAACAGAGATGCACACTCTAGCTTCCACTTTATAGGCATACATGCTTGTATACATCCACACCACCACACAGCCATACAACATAAGCACTAGGAATGAGGGGTCAGGGGAGGAGCACTTGCCCATCATGTCTGGGCCCCCAGGCTTGACCTGTAGCACTGAAAACAAACAGACAACAAAAATCACCAGAGAAACAGACTGAGCTTTGCAAAGGACACCGGGAGTTTGCAGGAACCCTCTAAACAGATTCCTGGCAGAACCACTGACAGTTTACAGTTGCTGAGTCTGACGATCCAATGAGTAACTGACTCTCCCATTATGCCATGCACCAAATGACAAAAGAGGGACCAGCTAAGTCCCTCAGCCCCCAAGTGAGACCCCTCCCCTTCAGCCTCTTTAGCTAAACATAGCTCTGTCATCAGGGTTTCTCACAGGAGACCCCTGCAGCTCTCACCCATCACTCTCCTGACAGGCTCTGACAAGGTCCAGATAGTCTCCTCCCTGGCACTCTCCCCTCAAGTGCTCTTCGGCATGTCTAAGATAAAGATATCCCCTCAGTTCCAGGATAGACCATTACTGCTTGCTAGGAGTCGCATGCTCTTGATGTGATAAGACCGGTGTTACCACAGAAAATATTTTCCCTGAGAAAGTGTGCATGCCCATTTTGTTTTGCATTGTTCTAAAGTCCTAAGGTGCAAGAAGACATTTAATTAGAAAAAAATGTCCTAAAGCATGCTTATGCTCTGCAGATGTCAGTGGCTAGGCTCCTTCGTGATCAGTGTTGCAAGACAGTGGCTCTCGATTCTCCCAGGTCCCAGAGGCCCCTGAGGTCCTGGTGAAGCCAAACCACACCAAAGTCTAAGAGATGTCTGATGCACGGGAATTGTTGCCATAGTGGGAAGAAGATCCTTTCTTGGCACACAGCACTGGGAGTCGGGCTCCCTTCCTCTGTCCTCTGCCAAGTGATGGTTTCCAGAGATGGCTCTAGAAGTTGGGAGATGACAGACCAAACAAACAAACAACAACAACAACAAAACACTCAAGGGAGGAAAACAGGTGAGACAAGAAACAAGTGAGGCAGCCAATGTTGATAACCAAATGGAATGATGAAGGCTTGCTTCCAAGAAGGTTTCAGATTCAAACACTCAAGTGTGTTTAATAGGGAAATAAACGGGGAAAGGTGGGAATGAAGGAAGAAATATGACGAGTCCTAACCAGAGGCAGAATCACCGAAAGGGTAAAGGAAGCTGCAGACCCCTGGTTTGCCTGGGTTGGCCCAGTGCCTGGAGAGGGGAATCCAGCAATATGGACCCAGCAGCCTGCAGCCTGCTTCTTGGAGAAGCACTCACCCTCCCAGCTCCTACTATCTAAGGCTTCAGAGCTCACAAAATTTGCTTCTGTGGCTGATCTCAACATCCATGTGCTCTCCCTTCAGAGTATGACGAATGAGGAAAGAAAGGAGCGAGACACAGAAAGAAGCTGGAGAAGAAACAAAGACTGAGGGTGATCAGAGGGTGAGGCGAGGACCCTGAAAATCACTGGGCCTCTTGAGGTGTGTTCTGGATCTGCAAAGAGAGAAATCACACTGAAATTGCCTAAGGATGATTTCAAAGTAACCTTCCAGTTCTAGGATGCTTTCTGAGACTACAGACAAATAGATAGATTTGTCAAATCCTGAATGTTATTCTGGAGATACAGTGAGACCCGCTAAATCCATACACACCCAACAGCCCTCCTGAATCGCCTCTGTGGGAAGTGTGCCCTGGAAGCCAGCTGACCCCATCCCCACCAGCTGACCTTCTTGGTGCCAAGCCCACAGCCAACATCTTGGCACACACTGAGGCTTTTCTTGGCCTCTCCCTAAAAGTCAACATTTCCAAGCACTGCAGGGCCCCAGGAACTGAAAAAGAAAACGGCTCAGAACCTGTGTTTGACAGCTCTGGAATAAACCTGAGAGCCGTTGGAATTTGAATCTCCCGGTTGAGACGGGGGTGACTACCTGGGTGGGAAAAAAATAAAGGCCATTTCACTGGATTTGAAAGAGGCAAAACAAATTCACCACTGTCCACCAAAGCTGGGTCTCTGCTAATGAACACTAAATAACTCACCTACTAAATCATGTTGGCAGCATTTCTGTTGGAATATTCTAACGGCTTGTTTGCTTTCTAAACAGATCAGAGTTGTGGCAATAAAAATGAAGTCGAGAGATAAACTCTACTACTTGATGGCTTTCAGTTTACCTTTGGAAAACATCAGTTAGATTTACTGCAAGCCAGCTAAACACGTATGCCTCCTTCCCAGGGAAATCACACTTACAAGATCTCATCCGGCTTTTCTCACCTTTTTTCAATAGTTTATGTTTCTAAGAGGGGAGAGGTGGTCCAGCCTAGCAAAGCCTGGAATCCTGCTTACAACACTGTTACATTATTTTAAACCTTCGTTTTTTGTCTCTGGTTAACTATGAAAAAGAGAGATGGACAGCAGAGGCCCCGGCCTCCAAACTGCTCAAGCCTACAACAGCCATGCTGGGTCATAAACCTGCGCCACAGCCCGTATCACACACACACACTCTGCCTGACTGACACACAGGAAGCTGTGCGAACATTCCCCATGCTGACCCATGGTGTAATCAGAGGTGCTGATGAAATGATTCTTAAGCCACATTTGATACCTAGCAAGAGAGAGAGAGCATCAGCTTCCAGTAGGTTCTTGGCTCTCTGATCCTGGGTCATTTCCTGAACATAGTTCTTGGCTCTAGTTAAAAACTACAAACGTTTTAAATGCTGATGATCACTTTTGTCACCTTGGGAGTTTCTAATCATTACAAGCATCTATCAGCCTGAGAACAGAAACTATACTAACTAAATACGCCAAGGAAATGTGCATCAGTACACGTCACGTCAGTTGCTGCAGGCATTCTTTGTCTCCTGACCACTTGCTTGCTGACTGTAGAATCACTTCTTCCACCCACCAATCTAGTCTAAGCTCCTTCAAACACACACAAGAATGAAGTGCTGATCCATCTCACACTGGCTTTTCCTGTCTTTCTCTTTGAAGATTGGCCATCATGGCTAGAGTTGGTGGATCGCCCGTGGGAACAAGGAAGACTCCTCTGTTACTTTCTGTTCATAGCTTGGGCAAGATCTTTCCTCAATCTCGATATTATGGTAAGATTCTCTTCTGATAGCCACACATTACAAGAGAGTACCGCATGTGAAAATAATTTTTAAAGGTTTATTTTATTATGAGCATGTATGTATATGCATGTAAACATATGTACATGTGAACGTATGTACATGCTCATATAGGTACCCACAGAGTCCAGAGCAGGGTGTCAGATGCCACGGAGCTAAACTTGAAGTTGAAATTGACTGAATGGGATTTTGGGAATAATGAAATTCCTTTGTAGGACACATACATATACCCAGTGGCAGAGCATGGTAGGGTTCAGCACTCAATACCTCACTACATGACACATGACACATGACACTATACATATGTCCAACCCACAGACTTCACAGCACAGGGCATAAGCACTAATGTCAGCTACGAGCTTCAGTTAATACTAATGTATTGATGGTGGCTTTTACCAGTCATAACAAACGCACCATACAAATACAAGGTGTTGATAAGGGGGAAGTCAGGAGAAAGAAAGAAATTTTGAGAGTCATTTTGAGTTTTGAATGAGACCAGGTTCTGAAAGCACTGCCTCTTGAGGGAGCCACACCTAAGCTACCACAGGAAAGCACCAACCACAGGCTCATGAGTCTAACCCTCAAAACACTGGCATGTACAGATGCTGGAGGCCACGGGCTGCACGTTCAGTTGCAAGGTGTTCTTCTCCTGCCCCTCTGTAGAAAAGGCCCGGGGCTGTATCTATAAGTAACGAGGCCCAGCACTCACGCACACAAACAAAACCCCAGAAAATGGGTCTGCCATCCTCAATACGGTTCATTCCTGGTAGATACATTTTCCCAAGAAGGACAGAGATGCTGGGAGATGCACGAGACAGAACTCAGAGAGCACTGGATCCTTGGAATAATCCAGGGACAGGAAAACATTCCACCAAGATTTTCTTCTGAGTATGAAGAAGAGGAAGAAGAGGAGAAGAAGGAAGAGGAAGAAGAAGAGGGAAAGGAGGAGGAAGAAGAAGCAGAAGCAGAAACATTTACTGAAATAATTATTTTGCCAAGCACAGAATATGTAATAATGGAGTAAAAGCAACAGTGATCTTTTAAAAAAAAAATCACTTTCTGACAAGTCACCTTCATGGCTGTTTGTCAGGCCTGGCGTGTGGCCAGTGGCAGGAGATTGCATAAGCAGTGCTGAGCAAGATGTCACCCAGCAGCATGCCATACTGTCACCCACACTCTTCTGCAGGCTGTTATTCATGCTAAACGGTGACAGCTGTGGAAAGTCTGGAAGTTGGAAAGTCCAGTAGATGAATGAACGAGGAATTGGGTCTCCGGAGGCCTGTAAGTAAGTGGACGTTATTCTAAAGCTTTGGTGATGTTTGGCCAGTGTTCCCCTTCTGTTGATTATGCAGGGGGTCCTGATGCCCTGGCTGGATTAGATTCCAGGGGGAAACGCTCATGGATGCACTGTGTTTTACCTCTGAGTCCACCTCCTTAGTAGGAGAGCGGTTTTTTCAGTCACAAAAGTCTAAAATCATGAAAGGACACTTGATCTAGAGTGTCAACACCCCAGCCTTCAACTTCCTGCCAGCCGACCTCTCTTTTTGAACCTTCTTAGCACATGACTTCTCTCTGAGGAAGTAAGCAGGACCTGTTGTCTTCTGACTTTTGCAAGGGCAAAGCTTCATTTTCTCCCTGAACCTCCTGGTGCTTCAGAATGTGTTCTCCATCTGGTTGTTGTTGTTGTTGTTGTTGTTGCTGTTGTTGTTGAAACAGGGTTTCTCTGTATAGCTCTGGCTGTCCTGGAACTCACCCTGAAGACCAGGCTGGCCTTGAACTCAAGGCCTCCCAAGAACTTGGATTAAAGGCGTGCACTATCACTGCCCAGTTGTGTTCTCCATCTTAAAGAGTCCGTGTGTTACATTTTATACCACATCTCTCCCCAGCCTGTCAAATGCCAAACCCCTTCCCCCACTGCATGATTCTTTGGGAATCTTAGATTTTTTCCCACTAAGTCAAAGCCGCTAACTAACAGGGAAGAAAGACAACATTTCCTACATAGTCCCAAGAGAGCCATGACCAAGACAGTCCTCTTTTCTTTCCGTTTACAGAGCTTCTCCCTCCTCCTTGGGGTAAAACTGAATCCTCTTGTTTTTCTGGTCAGCCTTGGTTCAGGCTGATCCTCATCACTGAGAAATTCTTTCCCTTGCTTGGCTAGGTGTTGTCACACTAGCTCGGGTTGACCTCTTCTGGCCCCGGGAAAGGAAATCTCAAGGATGACAGACACCCAGCAGGCAGGGGAATTAAGTCATGTACCGTTTACACAGTTTTCACCCTGGGACGCTAATGCATATGCCAGAGCCTCCCAAGCACATCCTTGCTGCTTTTCCGACTTGGCCTTATGACCCTGAGGAGTCTCAGGAACCTCCCTGCTGCCTCCACACAGGACCAGAGCTGGGAAATCTCATCCTTCAGCTCTGGGATAACAGCAGTCCTGATCTACCACCTGCAGAAGTTATGGTGCAAAAAAAGGGCTCAGAAATCTTCATTGCTTGGTGGTGAAGAATCCCAGGAAATACCTTGAGTTGGTTGGTCAAGCTTCCTGAAGAATACTCCCATTAGTCTCGGCTGAACTCTACCATTCCAGAACTTTCCTGTCCCCTGCCTTGGGGAGGCTAAGTGGAATTCACACCTGTATTTGCCAGCCATTCATTATATTGCCTTTCCCCCAGCCAATGACAAGAGCGGGTGTTGATTAATGATTCATGTTCTGTCTTTTTTGTGTACTCAATAAATATTTGCTGATCTGGCCCAGAGTTAAATCTTAATACCCAGGGATCTCTCAGACCTGCTCCAAGTTCTTAATCCTGGAGACAGAGACAATCTGAGCTGGCAGAAACAAAGAATTTGTCCCACTGCACTTGTAAGTAAAGATACCTCTGGAGACAGGTCTGATGCAGGTCCAGCCTGGAAAGCAAGCGGAGTGTGACTCTACAATGGGAGAGACACTTGCTTAGAAGTTTCAGAGGTAACTCAAGAGAGCTAAGATCTGAGCCTTCTGATAGGCCCCTGTCCAGCACACCAGCCTGAACAGAACCCCAGTCGGCCAGGGGCTATGTGGAGAACAGACATGATGAAGTCTTCCTCTGGACAAGTGAAGACACCCAATTCCTTTGCTGGCCCAGCTGGCATCTGGCTACTGCTTGTACCTTTCTAGGTTTCTCCCTACCACTTCCAGCTCCTCCTTCCGCCTGGCTCTTTCCATCTAGAGCTACCTCACTCCCTCAGGTGCTAGTTAGGTGATTAGTCTGTTTCTCAGCAGTGCCCAAAACAAACTGCCTCCCTTCCAGCTCCGGCCTCAAGCTAAGAATAAACAGATCAATCAACCCTGGGGGATAGCAGCAGCCTGGAGGAAAGCCACAGACACTGAGCCCTCTGGGCTTGTCAGGTGGAAAAATGTAAGGGATCTCAGATCCCGGTAAGACTGCCATTTGTTAGATAGCATCTCAGAATCTATGGCAGGCAGGGTCCTCGGCTCAGCTCTCCATATTACAGAGGAGAAAATTAAGGCCTGGCTCTTCAGGCCTTTTAATAATGCAGAGTTGAGCACCATGCGTGCGTTTCCGAGCTTGTTCCTGGGTTCATTTTTCTCTTCTTGAACAGCAAGGCACAAAGCAACAGAGCAGCAGAGTCCTGGCTGGGAAGGACAGAAAATCCAAATCAGCCCTGAAACCTAGGAGTCGTAGATCACCACAACAGCGCCAATATGTGCTCCTGACTGGGGCATCCATCACTGGACGCTGGAGCCCCAGCCAGGGATCTTAGGAGAAACACACAAGGAAATGGAGAACACAGACCTCATGGTTTCCTTGAAGAGGTGGTGGGAGTAGTCAAACTGCTTTTGGTTTGTCAACACCCTTTCAAATCATGCTTTGGTCCACACTTGAGTATTATTTCAGAAGCAGCAACCTAGAAGCTGTCCTAGTCTGGTGGCCTGGAGCAGACAAGGCCCGTGAAGTGATGGACATATTTTGAGAGCTTAATTCAGCTAGTATTCTGTTTACATTTTTGGAGTTAATAGTATACTTCTTTAGTGAAAAAAATCTATTTTTATTGTGGTAAAACATACACAGAACTGGCCATTTGGGCTATTTTTAAGTATGCATTTCAATGGTACCTCATGCATTTCCATATTGTCTAGCCATCATTACCATCTGACGATGGGACACTCATATCAAACTGGAACCATGCACCCGTTAGATAACAGCTAACGAAGACGACAGACACATAATCCAGGAGTCTCCTGGCATTTCATCATTCACTATGTACTGGAAAATAAGCTCAGATCTTGAGAGAGAGAGATGAAAAACTACTCAATGCTAAAATAGAAGACATTTCTCCCACTTCTGGAAGGCTATCGGGATATAAGACAGTTGACCAGGGCACCGCCCAGGTCAACACTGATACTGAGAGCAGACCTGTGAACCAAGCTCAGAAATAAGAATCTTATCCAAATCGTACAGCCTAGTCAGGACAGAAGAGAGACTTGTCATCTCCCACTGGCTCAGCACTAATTTTCCCAGCCCCATTGGCCCATTTGTCCCTACAGCCATCAACTAAACAAACCTTAGCCAGGTGTTCCCAGGCCATAGGAGGTCCAGTGCTAGATCTCACAAGGGGGTGGTGGAGGACATTTGGCACCCAGTGGGGGGGTTCACCTTCTCAGAAGAGAAGAGGAAAGGGGGGTGTAGGAGCAGTTGCATGAAGGGCACTGGGAGGAGAGGAAGGGCTGATACTGGGTTGTAAAGGAAATAAACAAATAGATTTAATAAAAATAAATTTGAGAGAAGAAAATAAAAATCTTAGAGGTAAGAAATTCCACTGGTTCATTTTCCTTACCCCAAAGCGTAAGCCAGATAGTGAGGGAGGGGGTACATTATCATGGCTTCTGTGACAAGCACCCAGTGGTTAGTAAGAGTAATCCAAGCCTTACGAATGTCTACTATCCACTGAGCTTACATCCCCAGCCCAGAGCTCACATTCCTCAGTCCTTACAGTTGCCTTAATAAACATTAATAAGTAGTGCCTAAAATGGTAGCTTTCCTTCATCAAGCGACATAGGAAAAAACATTCCCCTTCTCATGTATTTATTGGGAACTAGCCTATTTTCGTGTCTTGTTCATCTTAATATAGATTTTTAAAAAGAATTATTTATATATTTTATGTATATAAGTACATAGTAGCTGTCTTCAGATACACCAGAAGAGGGCATCTGATCACTTTACAGACTGTTATAAGCCACCATGTGGTTGCTGGGAATTGAACTCAGGACCTCTGGAAGAACAGTCAGTGTTTCTAACTGCTGAACCATCTCTCCAGCCCCCTTAATATACTTCTTAAAGGCAGTATAATTCATTTATATACTTGTATAATGACTTACCAAATATATGGGCTTTATGTTGTGTTATTAAAACCAGTTGAACTATCTTGTATGTTTCTATCCTAGCAGTTAGAACACTTGTTACAATTTTCATTGATAAGAAAATTTAACTATTGAGTCCTGTGCTTCACGTGTCTGATTTTATTTGCTAAGGAAAGCAAAAGCCCTCCAGGAACTATGCTCAATCTTACACTCATCTATGTATGTTACAACTATAACTTCATCATTTGCTAACCAAAAGGGGGGGCATTCTGGGAAGATGGCTCAGTCAGTCACATGTCTGTTGAACCAGCATGTGGACCTGAGCATGGATTCCCAGTACTCACGCAGACAAAAGCCAGGGCATGTCTGTAATCCCAACAGTGGGGGCACAGAAGGGGATAGGAAGATCCCAGAGCTCGCCAGCCAGCTGTCTAGCCAGAGTCATATAAGTTTCTGGTTTAGTGAAAAACCCAGTCTCACAAAAAGAAGACAATGATCAAGAAAACCAACTGACCATAGTAACATCTGGACTCCATTCCCATGTGCATGCATACATGAACACATGTAATGCACTCATACACACATGCACCAAAGCTAGAGCACTTGCCTTGCATACATGGGGACCCCTGTGAATCTGGCATAAAGGAGCTGCCATAATTGAACCTGGCTTATCCTGGCTGATAGGAGAAAAAAATCTGCCTGGCCTTGAACTCCACTCTCCTATAGATCCTGTGCTAATGCTGACCACCCTACTTCACTGAGGCAGTGAAGGGTAGACAGTACTGACCCAGCTCCTGTAGGAAGTGGGTCCTGGTGGTGTCTGCAACCCCTCAGGCACCGGAACTTGAACAAATCCATCAATCCTGCAAGACCTGCTTTCACCTCTAAAGGGTCCCTCTGTCTCTCTGTCTCTCTCTGTCTCTCTGTCTCTATCTCTGTCTCTCTCTGTGTGTGTGTGTGTGTGTGTGTGTGTGTGTGTGTGTGTGTGATACTTGTCACAGCCCCCCCCCCACCTTCTGATAGGAAATTACACAAAAGGGGAGGACCTGTGAAAGATTTGAAAGCTATGATCATTTTCCAATAGCTGCTAATGGCAGAGTCCTGGGGACAGGAGAGAGGAATGAATTAGAATTTTTTAATCTCCTTCTTAAAAGGAGGGGGGCAAAAGATTTCTGTATTCATGTAGATTAAAAATCTCATTTTGTTGCTTGACTCGTTTTGGGTTCCTTGAAAGCGCCTGTGAAAGTTGATTAGCACATGCAGTTTCAGATAATTTCCCCAGAGAGCTAAGCAAATTAAAATATATTTTTTAACTCCAACCAGCTGACATGGGCCATCAGTTGCATCCTTGGTACGAGTTCCGTCTTGTCGCTTTAATCCTAGACTGGGTACCTAAGCAACACTTACCTGGCAGGAAGCAACAGCCCAGGGAGTGGTTGGATGGATTCTAAGGCTCCAGCGCCTACTCTTCCCATAGCCCCATCCTGCCCTCAGACCGGCCTGCTATTCATCCGATACTAGGCTCTATGAAGGTGGACCAAATTACAACCTCCCTAGGAGACTTTCAATCCAAATGTAATCTATCTGTAACTCAACGTCAATCCAGCTTGGTTGATTCTGCATTAGGGTGATTCTCCAATATAGCAGGCAAGATGGGCACCCACAAAGAGTTGTTTGGGAAATGGTTAAGAGGGAGGAGAGGATGCCACAAGGGGCACCAGCCTAAACAGCACCCATGGCTTCAGTAAGCACACATCTTTGCATTCTCCTCATGAGAACCTCCAGACCCTCTGAGGGCCACTCCACATCACACAAGCACCTGCTGAGCTGAGGCTGGACTGAGGGAAGTGGGGTACATACAGAAAAGGTGGGGTGGTGCTAAGAATAACTACAAGAGCTGCAAAGCCAGTCTAGCTCTTGGCTTCCCTGTGCTCTCTGAGAACGCCTGCATGTCTCAGGACCCCAGCTCTCCTCCCTTTCTGGCTGCATGCTGGTATTTAGACAACTGCACAGTAGAAATTCCTGAGGTTCGTATGGAACTGGTGAGAAACAGAGGTGCCATAAGAAAAGCCGGAGGAGCATCGAACAACCGGGGCTTCAATCCTTCCTGTTCTGATCCTTGCAGCTTTGCATGATATCGGGAGGGTGACTGGTAAATTGCAAGAGGCTGTGGGAAATGAACAGTTCATTTGCAGCCGCGCTGCGGGCAGTTCCCCACCCCACCCCCCACCCCACCCCCCGGGCATGGATTCCCACACATCTCAGAGGCTCCTGCAGATATTCTCCTTCCTGTGAGCTTGCCCCCCATCCCTTTGGGTCAGCCACAGACTGCATGTGATATATAAACAGCCTCTGCCTCACACATGTCTGTCAGCCTCCCCATACACCCCTCCCCTCCCCACACACATTAGAGAGAAAGAGAGAGAAGTCTTTGGTACAGAAGAAAGCTATGTCTGGATTATCTCCCGAGATGGATCCCTGCCCTATTTCTTCACAATAAGACTCAGAGGATGGCCTGCTTTATTCGGATCTGGGTCTTGAAAACATTACATCATTTTTTAATTATGCAACCTTAAGCAAGGCTGGCCACTAACTTCCCTTAGAATATCGTTATGAGGTTTAAGTGAACTACTAAGTGTAAAGTGAATATGACCATTGATACATTAGAATTACCTAAGGCTAATGGGTTAAGAGTCCTACCAAAGCCTCCCATCACTCAAAGGCAACGATTAGAAAGTCTTTGAACCCAAATAGTGTTTTTGTGTTAGAGTTCTCCTGAAAACCAAAATTAATAGGACAGATTACACAGGTAAGGAGAAGGAGGTTTAGAAGGGGAGAGATAGCTCAGCAGTTCAGAGTACACACTGTCTTGCAGAGAATTGGAGTTCAGTTCCTAACACACAAACACAGTGTCTTACCTCCTATAATCTAGCTCCAAGGAATCCAACACCCTTTCCTGGCCTTTTTGGACATTTGCACATATATGTGCACATGCACACACATACGCACACCGGTTTACATTTTGATGAGGTAAGTTTATTTGTAAATAAAACATTTGACCATTGTGTTGGTCAAGATTTTTTTGTTGTTCAAGATTCTATATTGGAACTTTCCATATGGAAATATATTCCATATATTTCAAGGAGACCACAGAGCCTTCCACCTTCCTTCCCAGAATGCCAGGAATTTGGAGACAAGCCATCTACCAAGTCTACATCATTTCCCCAACCCAGGGGTTGATCTAAGTAGACTAGGTGGAGACTTCTGTGCTATGGGCTTTGGGGTAGACCCTGAACAACACAGGCAAGTCAGATGGGAGGTTCTGAAGAGCAGCCCAGACTCAGACCTGTGTCAGTGCCTGCCTCCGAGCTCAGCTCACAGACTAACCAGATAGAGATATCTGGAAGAAGTTAAGTGTCACCTTCAGAAGCAGGGGTGAGACATAGGGTGGGTCTAGAGGAAGGAGGTAGTTCGATATACTGTTTTGGGATGTTTAGAAGGAGAGAAGGAAGGAAGGAAGGAAGGAAGGAAGGAAGGAAGGAAGGAAGGAAGGAAGGAAGGAAGGAAGGCAGGCTAAGACAGTTGGGGAAAGGCAGTATTTGCTTGATGTGGGAAGTGGGTATAGTGTTTACATCATTCCCTACATTTCCATACAGCTAAATATTTTTAATTTTATTAATGTGCTTACTTAAAGAATTCGAGAGAACCTATTACTGCCATCTCCAGAGACCAGGATAATTTCTAACTGCATTCTAAGGACTTATCCTTATTCCCAAAGATGAGTATGGCTTTTCTAGTTCTCCGGTGCCAGCAGCAGTGGACAAGAGAGCATTATAGAAAGTCATAGCCAGTCAAAATACAGAGGACACCTGACCATAGGGTGCCCATCTCCAACTGACACATCTATAGCATAAACCCTACACCCGGGACTCACGGAACATGCAGAACACAGGCAGAAAGACTGAGAGCGGGAGGACCAAGATGGACATCAGCTGCAAGACAAGGTCTTTTATGTACAACACGGAAGCTTCACCTAGGAAATCTCAGCAGGATGTTTGCCAAAACAAAACATTAACAAGGACGCACCAATTGGCACGCCAACGTGGATGGGAGAATTCTCACACGCCTTTACTCCTAGAAGGGAGCTACAGGCAAGTAATGATGGCTGAGAGAGGAAGAACCAGGCTGTCCTAGGACTGAGCACCCCGGTGGATGGTTAGCAGATGCTAAGAGGTCATATCTGAAACAGCACTAAATGACTTCAGCAGGCTGTGTGTATACATACATACACATACAGATAAAACAATATTAAAGAATGGGAGCCACGAAATTGAACAGGGGTGGGGACAGAGGAGTAATTGTAGGGAGGGCAGAAGAACAACACAGTACTCATCTGTAAAATCTCACTTAGATATATTTTTTAATTAAAGAAAAAAATTCATCTTGAAGCAAAGATTTCTAGAGAAGATCAACTTTGACCTGAACCAAACTAGATTTCAGGGGCCCAACACCCAGGATTCGGCTTCTCTGGCCCTGATCACTGGCAGAGCTACAGAGGAGCAGAATAGGAAGCTAATTTCCTCACCAGATTGCCGCTCCTCATGGCTGACAGGGGTTCAAGTGTTTGCACAGACTTCTGGCCTCCTCATGCCTCTCTGTCACGGGCCCATGTATGACAGTTTTGTTTACCACCAGGAAACACTGCCAATCTCTTCAAAGGCAACGGTGCCTAGAAAAAGCACATTACCTCATCCTGACAAACTAATGTCAAAGATAAGGATTCTGAAGGGTGCTGCCAGGAGTTAATTGACACTAATTTGAATAGTTACCACGGTTACAAATGATAATACCCTGTGCGGTTTCGAGAGTTTAAAAAAAAATGTCTTTATACATTGCTCCTTAATTGCTTTCTGATGACCCCAGTGAAGGAGGCAGGTAAAGGCAGTACGGTGCCTGGGATCATCCCTAATCCAATCCTGTCCAGATGTCCTGTCAGGTGACAGAAACTTATTGTATCCTCACCAAGTAGGTTGGCCAGGTGCTCATGTGGGATGCTCACACAGCCATGCATGCTTCCTTGCCTTGACGTGGCCTCGATCCCACACAGGAAAAGAAACAATAAACACAGTGATAAAGGCAACACACAGCAGTCCATGCAAGGGCAGCTCCTGTCTGGAGGGAGAAAATGAACCCATTTATTTGGATGTGGCAGCAGGATGTGACATCTGAGTGAAGCACAAGGTTGATGAATCCACAAATGAAGGAAGGCCCGAGACACACGGAAGACATGGGAAGAGAGAGGGAGGCTCTTAGTCTTGTATTCCAGAGGCAATGGGCAGAATTCTAGAGTGCAGACACACTCTATTCCACACTGTAAAACCTTAACTGAGATGGAATTCACATCAGTACAAGTCACCCACATAACTTGTATAATTTTATACTTTTGAGTACATTTATAGGGCTGCACACCATCGTCAATAAAGCACTTACACTTTCCCTACAAGAAACTCCAGATCCATGAGTCCGCTGTTCCCAAACCTGCCTCTTGACCACCAATCTACTTAGCAGCTATAGATGGGCCACTTCTAGATTCTATACAACTGGAATCATAAGTCCACTCTTTTGTGCCTGGCTTCCCTTGCTTAGCACACACTTTATGAATGAATGCATACTTAATTTCCTTTAATTGCCAATAATATTCCAATGTGTGCCACATTTTGTTCAGCTACTAAACAGTGGGTAGACTTCTGGGTTAGATTTCCATTGGGGACATCACAGGACATGTTCATAATGTAGTGAGATGCCTGACACCTTTCTGGAGGAGCTGGCTTAGTGATCAGGAGGAAGCCATTCTGCCCAGGGCCTGAGAAGCATTTAAACCACAGGAACAGCTGAGATCTACATGTATGCACTCCATGAAAGGAAGCTAAATATTTCCCAAGCCAGAACTTCTACTTAATAGGAAGTCAAAAATGTTCATAATCATTCCAAAGCCACCTGACAGGAGAGGGGAGGCGGGAGAAGAGAGACGGGGTGTAAAACCAAGGGCAATTGTACAATTCTTCTTTGTAACTCAAAGGAAATGTGTAGACGTGTGAACTCAAAGCAAATGTCCCCCACGCCCTGACAGTGTCCCATGCTCCTGTGCTGGAGAGAGGCTCAGATCTGCTGACCAGCTAAGCCACAACAGGAGCAATTTAAGAGAAAAGGAAGCTGAGAAAGAGAAGCGTGAGAGATGTCTGTGTTTAAGAAAAGGAAAGAATAAAACCAACAGGAAAGAAGACCGGGGAGTAAACATGAGAAAGAAAGCACCATGTCCCAGGAAACAACAGCAGTTAGCATTTATAATTCATAGGGTATCCACCAGAGCAGTTCTAAGTGCACACATGATTGTACCATTTCACCAGAGGCTCACCATGACCCTGGGAAGGAGGGCTAAAGAGAAGCCTTCACAGAGTAGAATTAGAACCCAAAGTACCAAGATGTTTTGTTTTGTTTGTTTTGTTTTTTAAAAACTCCTGAAGTCTCACAAAAGAGCTTATTAACTTGTGGTTGGCTTGATAACCAGCAACTTGTCAGCCACCTTGGACAAGGCAGCCTCAAGCAACTGCTCATGATAAGAGCGGGTGTGGCAAGTGTAATTTTACTTTCGAAATGTTAGACACTGCCGTGGGGAGGCAGTGCAAACGTCTTCTGTGCACACAGCAATCTTGGGGATGAGTTTGGATTCCCCAGAACCCACATAAATGCTGGGTGGGCAGGGCAGCCTACCTTTAATCCCAACAGCAGGCTGTGACAGGGGATTCCCTAGAGCAAGCTAGCAAGCAAGACTAACCATGTCAGAAAACTCTGGGTTCCATGGAGAGACCCTGACTCAATGAATAAGGTAGAAAGCAACTGAGCAAAACTCCAGATGTAAACCTCAGAACCATACACACACTCAAATGCATGCACACCTGTGTGTGTGCACAAACATGCATACATGCCACCACTCAGACAGACAGACAGACAGACACACACACACACATACACATACACACACACACACACACACACACACACACAAAAAAAAAAAAAAACTAAAAAAGAAAACTGGACAGTGGATGGAGAGCTAGGCCCACAATAAGTGGCTTGCAGGGATACCTGGGTCTTCTTTAGATTTTACTTGTCTGTGAGCTTCTGAAAAGTCAGGCTAAGCAAAGTCCTTGAAAAACAGGGAGTTAAGGGGTGCCCAGAACCAGGCAAGAATAGACATTAGAGACAAGGTTGAATCTAACATCAATTCCATTTTGTATCATTGGGTCAGACATGCCTTCCTGAATAAAAATATCATCTACCAATCCCCACATAAAGGAAATTTACAGAAATTTCTGCCAACAGCCATCAAGCCCTTCTCTGATCTCGTTGGGTAACTGGGCTGGCCAGAGAGGAGAGGGGTGCCCTTGGGTGCTTTGAGCCTCTGTGGTCAGAGTGGAAATGTATGAACACTTTACTCTTATGAACTGATGAGACTGAAATCACATCAGACTTGTTAGCTAGTACGCTTTGCCTCACTCAAAGAGCAGTTGTGCTGGTTTAACTACCAACTTTACACAAGAGAGTCTCCCCTGAGAAATTATCTAGATCAGGTAGGCCTATAAGGAATACTTTGGGGGAAATGTCTCTATTGTTAATTGAGGTGGGAAACCACCCTACTTTCCTGAATACAGGTAGCACTGTTTCATGGGCTGGGCCTGAACCGTTTAGGAATAAGGATGCTAGCTGAGTCTAATGAGCAGGTGGGGAGCGAGGATGTGTTGTATAGGAAAGAATTATCTTGTGTATTGTATGGATGCATCGCCTGTCAATTTAAACAACCTATGGCCTATAGGAAAGGGTAGAATAGGAGGTCGGACATCCGGGAGGCAGAAAGGATTCTAGGGCTAGAGCCAGGCACAGGAGATTCTCCTGGGAGGATATGACAAGAGACACATGGTACCTGAGCACAGGCAACTAGTAGAATGTAGATTAGAATAAATGGGTTACAATAAATTATGATCTAGTCATAGAAGCCTAGGTATATAGCCAAGGTATTTGTAAACTTATTTTGAATCTGAGTCTTAGTTCTGGGAGCGGCTAGGAAGAAGAAACAGGACCTAACTTCTACACCTTGTTTCTCTCTGCTCTTGACTGTGGGGGTACTGTGACCAGCTGGCTGCCTGAGTCCCTGCCTCAACTTCCCCTCAGTGAGGAGCTCTAACTTGGAATTGGAACCCCTTCCTCCCTAAGCTGCTATGAACTAGAATATGTCAGCACTGCACCGGAGATGGAATTACAGCATCAGGAAAACATGCCATGCCCCTGTGTGGTTCCTTTATCCCTGGAACGAGAGACTCCTTGTTTGTGCTCCATGAAAGGTGACCGTGTGGCTCTGCTAGCTTCCCTACCCATCGGGGTTCTCATGTGAAGTGGGGAGCAGCAGAGTTGGAGAACTTTCTAGCATCCATTGACTGGAAAAGTGTCATATTTGCTAGGGGAAGGGACCGTACCTGTCTGAGGTCCCGCACCGGGTCATGTTCCCTATGGTGTCATGCTTCGGGAGCATGTGACAATTTTAAATGCCCAGAAACTTGGTAAAGAGGGCAGAGGGTCCAGCATGGAGGCTCAAATGCCAGTAGCTCCATTTTATTAATGCTTTCTCTGTAAGAGAAGTTTCTGCTAGCCTCTGTCTTACTGAATGCCGCATCCTCTTCCCAGTACCTTTACTTGACTACTCAATGGCTGTTCTTTGGGTAAGCAAGCAAGAACTATCCAGAGGCAAACAATCAAAACATCCAGATAAATTCTGCTAAGATCCTATAAGTGAATGTACGTTGATATACTGAGTTGTCAGGACAGTTTCTACGGATAAGGAAATTCAGGACTATCGAAATAAAGCTTGCTCAAGGTCATTCAGCATGTTAGAAGATATGAGTCTAGGTCACAGAATGTCCTGGCTTATCCCATCATGTTTTTCATCCTGTAATGACTGTGTCCCATCTCTATTGTCACATTAGTTCTCCGTGTTCTGAAAGAAATAATAGAGGCAGAGGCAGGTGGATTTCTGAGTTCAAGGCCAACCTGGTCTACAAAGTGAGTTCCAGGACAGCCAGGGCTATACAGAGAAACCCTGTCTTGAAAAACCAAAAAAAAAAAAAAAAAAAAAAGAAAGAAAGAAAGAAAGAAAGAAAGAAATAATAAAATTTCCTGTTACCCTGGGAAATCCTCAGATGTTGACATAAGTGGACCCCAAGGACACTTGGGTTACAATGACTGGGGTGATTCTCCTTGGTGTCTGTGTTCAGAGCAGCTCAGTGGTATGGAAAGGTGTGGAGGTTACATTGTGATGTTTATAGGTAAATAATCAGACAATGGAAGGCAGAGAACAGATAAGAATGTCTCTGCAATCTGATTCAGTTCTGTGGTTCACACACAGACGGTTGAGTCTTCCGCCAAATTCATTTTCACAGTAAACAATGGCAATAATATCAGTGATGTAATATTTCACCTCTGCTGAAGAAAGCTCAGATGCTGTCAGGGCAGAAGAGAGCCTACAGGTTAAGATGCAGCGTAAGAGATTACATCCAGCCCACATCCAAAGACTAAACCCTGAAGATTAAACCCTGAAGCACAACCAGGAAGGACAGCCAAAGCGGCTGGGTGGTCACACATCGTGTGCCCGGCTGTTGCTTAGACAAATACACAGCTGAGGAGAAGCCGGGACCATCTCCAAGAGAGAAAGCCCCGCTTTTGTCTGACAAAGTTGTGCTGACCCCAGAGGAACACACAATAGGAAATGAGAGTTGGACAGAAAATTGATTCCGACAGGAAACAGAATGATCCACGCTGAAGCTCAGCTCCAGGACAGATCATTGCAAAAACCCAGAGCAGCTGGGAGCCATCCTCCACTCTGCATACACTGCAGAATGGGCAGCAAGGAGCAGCCTAGAGGAACAACTCAGTCATCCCTATGGATATGCCAATACGATTTAGGTTCGGGTGCATCTCTACCAATGGAAGGCTGGCAGAGGATGCCTGGCAGAGGACCCTGAATAAAAGCCAGGAAAGCCTCTTTGAAAGGTAGGCGTATGGGCTGGAGAGAGATGCCTCCCTGGGTAAGGGTTCTTGCTGGGTAAACAAGACAATATGAGTTTGGATGCCAGCAGACATAGAAAACACTGGTTATGACCTGGTGCTCTGCAACACCAGCCTTGAGGGGAAGGCAGACAGGAGGCTCACTGGAGCATGCTGGCCACCAGCCTAGCACTTCAGTGAGTTCAGTGAGAGACCCTGACTCAAGGGACTAGAGCAGGGAAGGGAGCAGGGCACTTGGTGTCCTCCACTGCCTGTACACTAGCACAGATAAGCACACCCTTTCACCCACATGCTCACATAGCACACAAACTCATCACTCCTGCATGTATACACCCCCAAATATAAAAAGAAAGAAAGCTAGGGGTGGAGAAATAGGGAAAGTCAGGTCTGAAGTCTTCAGCAAATGAACCTGCACCAAAGTAAAGGTCTTCCAAAGTCCCCGCAGCAGCTCCCGAGTTCCTAGGGTGGTGAACAATGGGGAAAGCTGCAGAAATAGGAAAGTAAGTAGACACAGCCATTCATGAGCCAAGCCAGAAGTCTAGCACTGCAGGAAAATACACTGTCCCCAATCTTTTGCAAGTCTCTGGGGGCCATCACAGAAGTGTCCTTTATAGGATCTGCTGTCTTCCATGGTCCCATGATCCTTGCTGGGACAGTAAGGACCACAGTTCAAAGGGTCATGGCAGATAAGCAAGCACTCTAAGATCAAATCCACTCAGTCTCTCCTCACGTCTCTGCCTCACTTTGCAGGTCATTAAAATGGACCACATACACCACATGGACAGCACGGACAGTAAAGTGCTTCTGTGCAGGCATGAGTGCCAAAGGTCAATCCCCAGAGCCACCCATGGGGAACCTGCATAGTGGTGCTCACTGGTAACGCCGGGGCCAGGAGGCGAACAGCAGAGCCAAAGGCTCACTGGCCAGCCAGCCTAGTCTAGTCAGCAGTCCCAGGCTGAGAGATTCTTCCTCAAACAGAACAAGACAAAGTGGGGGACCAGACAGCATGTAAGAGCACTGGCTGCTCTCGCAGAGGGCCCAGGCTCAGTTCCCAGCACCCACATGGGGGCTCACAACCATCTGTAACTCCAATCAAAGGGGGATCTGACACCCTCTTCTTACTTCCTCTCTGTACCAGGCTTATATGTGATGCACATACATACATATGTGATACATACATACTTGCAGGTAAAACTCTCATACATATAAAAAATAATTAAAAGATTAAAAAAACAAGAGGTGGATGATACCTAAAGAATAATGCCTGATATTAATCTCCATATGCACATACATCCACTAGTGTACACATGCAGCCCCATACATGCACACCCACCCACATATGTGTGAATGTACACATACACGCGTGTGTGTGTGCGCGCGCGCGCGCACACACACACACACACACACACACACACACACACGACCACATACAGACCCTTGTTACTAAAGCACAAATATATAAGGGATTCTTATAAAGGCTAAATGGTCACTGTGATGTATCTAGGGAAGGACAATGTCCCCATATGCCACTCAAAGAGATGGGTAATGCTGAAACTGTCCTCACCAGACTGAACTGTCTTTTCCAGAGGCATATTGGAGTGATAATAAGTGTTCTGGATGTGGATCTAGAAGGTACAGCCTCAGATCTGGCTTTATCCCATGTCTGTTGGGCAGCCTTGCGCTCATCACTTAACTTCTCTGTGCCTCTCTTTCTCCCATGGCAAAGCTGTCCAGCTCCTGCACAGAACTGCTGCAAAGACTGAGAGAGGGCAAGGATGTGGCTCGGTTGATGTAGTTCATCCCCAACATGTAGAAAGCCCTGGGTTTGGTCCCCAGCACTGCATAAAACATATGGTGGCACAACCCAATATCCCAGCACTCAGACATCGGAGCAAAAGGATGAGGGGCTCAAGGCCAGCCTCAGCCACCTAGCAAGCTCAAGGTCAGCCTGGAATACATAGGATCCTCTTAAAACATTTTTTTCTGAAAGTGAAAGAGTGTGTGTGTGTGTGTGTGTGTGTGTGTGTGTGTGTGTGTGTTCAGATCCATGTATGTAAACATACATGTGGAAGTCATAAGTCAGCATTGGGAATCTTTCTCAATCTCCGTCCACCCTGTATTTTGAGACAAAGTCTCACTGAACCTGGAGCTCATGAATATGGCTACTCTGGATAGCCAGTGACCT
The DNA here is from genome assembly GCA_902729485.2 of Mus minutoides. Classification (NCBI taxonomy): domain Eukaryota; kingdom Metazoa; phylum Chordata; class Mammalia; order Rodentia; family Muridae; genus Mus; species Mus minutoides. Next base: position 2,394,241 of record LR749607.1, on the reverse strand, counting down.
GCCTTTCTCTCCAACAATGGCATTACAAGCATGCACAGCACAACCCAGCTTCCCCTCCGCCCCCATGGGTGCTGGGAACTGAACTGGGGTCTTCATGCTCATGCTGCAAGTACTTTACTAAGTATCTTCCAACCCCTAAAAGATTTATTTATATAAAGAACATTGTGAAAATCCTTTTATCAGTTGCTCTATATTCCTTTTCATTTCTGCCTTCCTAGTGCAGTTTTTCTTGAATTATACATAAAATTGACTCGATTCCTTCTGAAAGTTTCGTCTGGTGGTAGGATGCCAGACGGAGAAGGAGAAGCCAGTCTAGCATCAGAACCGCTCCTATTGAGCGGCATCAAGTGGAGGATCCTAACTCAAGGGGGGAAATCAGAACTGAACATCAGGATCACCACTCATAGGACCAGCCCTGAAAAACAAACAAACAAACAAACAAACAAACAAACCCCGCAGGCTTTCCTATGCTAGTGTTGGGGCAGGTATTAAGGGCTCAAGGTGGTGGGGTTGGCTTTGCTGCATTAATAAAAGGGAAAGGACACTGTGGCCATTCACACGGTGCCACAGGCATGGAAGCTACGCTAAGGCAGGCGAGGCAGGAGCTGGGGGTGGGGGGGAGGAACAGGTTTCCTAAGCAATACAGAGCCACAGTTGTGAAAACCACATAAAACGCCATCTGGCCTGCTGGATGGAGAGGAGCATTAAGCAGGGGCAGCCTTCCAGTGTGTGTGTTCTCATTTCTCCGAGACAACAGTGATTCTCCCTACCAATCAACTGTAAAAGAATCACTGGGTCCTGGACGGTGTTCACTGTCACCAGGACTCCTCCGAGCATCGAGCATCAGGGAAGGAAGCAACTGGAAGGACACAGGACACCTGTGCAGTCCCAACTGCCTCTGGCTCTGATCCCATTTGGTACCACAGGGCTGTCCTCTGCTTTCCAAGGACCGTGTGCTTGTGAGCATTTCCATCTCTGCTCGGTTTTTACAGGCACAGCTGACAATGTTCTAGTCTATAAACTAATGTGGATATGTGAGACAAACAGATACATACGATAACATTTGTCAACATCACCATTTTGGAGGACACGGTTCAGTAGGGCATGTATGGTTAATGCTCTTTAACCACCACCAAGAACCACAGCAGACATTTTTGTCTTCCCAACTTGAACACTAACCGCTCACCCTCCACCTCCCAACCCCATGACCTCTATTCCAGACTCTAGCTCTACAAAGGAGTCTCTCGTCTAAGTGGAATCATGTGGTATTTACTCTTTTGTGTCTGGCTTGTTTGACCAAGGTCTTCCAGGTTCATCCATACCTCTGGTGTCAGAATTAAAAACTGAGTGACAGTCCTTTGTATGTACCTAGTGCATGCTGTTTAACCATTTACCTGTCAATGGATTATAGAGACTAGTTTTTACATAGTAAATGAAGGTTATATAGAGACTAGTTTTTACATAGTAAATGGACGTTATTATAGAGACTAGTTTTTACATAGTAAATGGACGTTTTTGGCACTAATGTTCCCAGTTCAGCACAAGTCTTCCCCAGTGGTGACCGTCCCACCTCCCAGCCATGGAGCTATGAGTTCAGCAAGAGCAAGAACCAGCGCCTCACTTAACCCTGCGCTGTTCTCACTGAGGGGGAGGCAGTGCCACAAGGCAGGGATCCATAATGCCTGATAAAGGAGTAACTTGGGAATAGCATCCTTCTAATTCAAATTATTCCACAGCTGTTCAAAAGATCTCATGTTAAAGAAGATTTGTTACTACTGCTACTGGTGCTGCTATGGTCGTGGTGGGTGTAACTTTTGAAAGCAACACCTATTTTATCAGCCAGCGAAAAAGGCAGTGCATGGCGGTAGAAAGACTAATAATGCATCCTGCTGGCAAGATACGTGCTTGTCATCCTACTGCAACACCAGGCCTACCATAACATATCATAACATAACATAACATAACACAAAAGAGTGAACATGAAGTCAGAAAACAGGAACTCAAATCCCGTCTTGCCTTCATAGCTGCTCTTGTGACTTTGATGATGTCATTCTGTCTCTCTGACCTTATTTCATTTTCTTTCAAATGGAAATATTAAGAATTGTGTAAACCAGCTGTGTGCTTCCTTGTACACACATAAAAGGAATACATGCTATGTAGAAGTTTCTTGTTTGTTTGTTTGTTTGTTTGGTGTGTGTGTGTGTGTGTGTGTGTGTGTGTGTGTGTGTGTGTGTGACATGATTTCTTTGGGTAGCCCTGGCTGTCCTTGAACTCACTTCGTAAGACCAGGCTGGACTCAAATTCACAGAGATCTGCCTGCCTCTTCCTCCTGAGTGCTAGGATTAAAGGTGTGCACTACCACTGCCCAGCTAAGCATGGCTGAAGTTTCTAAGAAGACAAATCATGCATGAAATCACTATACAACACTTGCATGTTATGTGCAGAATAACTATAAAGTAAACATGCACACAGGCCATAAAAATAATATTTGCTGAATTTTTATTGAGCTCCTTGGGATGGAATTCTACACAAGACACTTCTTTAGGTAAGTTCCTAAAAAAAAAAAAGGTGACATGGAAGCTGGAAGCTAGGCCAAGAAAAGTAAGGTGCCTGTGCTAAACAGGTGTTTTGTCCCTGACATAAGGGCACTCAAGACTGAAAGCACAGGTTCCCCTGTTGAAATGCTCCAGGGAAGGTCCTCCAGGTAAAAGTCCCTGGGACCCACACAGTACAGAGCACAACCTCACTTCCAGCAGTGAGCCCTAATGCTGATGGCTCAGACTCCTCACTGCGCCCCTGAGAGGATCAAGGGCTCTGCCATGTTGTGGGTTTAGAAGTTGTTAATGAAATGCGTCAACATCAGAGGTGTGGGGAGATCCCTCGTGGTAACATGCATACCGAGTAAGCATGCGACCTTAGTTTGGATCCCCCAGCACCACAGAAAAGGCCGACAAGCACAGTGATGGGACACACCTGTACTCCTGGCACAGGAGACTCACTGGCTGGTCAGCCCAGTTTTATCTGTGAGCTCTAGTCCAGTGAAGACTCTTGTCTCCAGAATGACTGGAGGACACCTGATACTGCCCTCTGACCTCCACAGATGCGCACTACACACCTAATCACCCCAATTAAACACATAAACTATGTTCACTGTAGAAGTAATCCTTTAACACAGGATTCCCGAGGAAGAATGCCTGTGAATGGGATAGGAGTCCCTGGCCCCCGGAACATCTTATATAATATATACACAGCCAAGGACCCCTGGTTCTCTGGACTTTAGCTCAGTTTCCCAGTCCAGAGCAGGAGTGGTGGGGAGCATGACGACATAGCTGATAGCCAGGACCCAGAAGCTTCTTGTCCTAAGCTATAGATAGGTAGGACCAGCAAACAGAGCCCAACCCAAGAAATCAATGCACGTGTCTTAGGCCAGTGAGAGTCAGACCCTGAACACCTGGATACCGCCTGCCCGTGAATAGCATGCTAGACACGGCTACAGAGATGCAGCACAGAGGGTCATGGAAGTCTTCCCAGATGTTTAGTCTAGACAAAGCTATCCCAGGAGAATCCAAACTTTCAAAACACGGTCTATGTTCGCTGAGGCCACCGGGCCAGTCATGTACTCTCATAGTGAAATGAAAAACAGTTTCTCAAATGCAAACTAGATGAAACTGTCTTCCTGACTATACTTAGAGAGGACTGGCCAGACGGTTCTGCAGGTAAAGCCATCTTGCTGCAAGCCTGATGACCTGAATTTGATCCCCTGGAACTCCCGTGGTAGAAAGAGAAAACATACACCACACAAAAGAAATTAAAAAAACGTTATAAATAAATATGCTTAAAGAATATATTCTTTTACAATTTAAAGTCACAGAAAAGCAGTGTTTCCACAAACAATAAAACAAAAACAAAAAACAAAAAACACTAGATAGGGTCATGTCTAATGTTCACGTCGATCTGGGGCTCCCTCTGTCATCTCCTGCTACAGGGTCACTATGGAGTCCAAAGGCATTGTCTTTCATGTGCTTTCCACCATGGATGGAGAATATCATTGAAAGTGGGAGATGAGACTTGGAGGGGATGCAGTGACTTCATTCGCTCTTTGGGGAGCCATGGAGAAGTTGCAGGTCTTCCTTCAGCCTGATGATAAGGTTTATCACTAAGCCGTTTGACTTCATTGCCCCTGCCTGGGCCTTTAGCACACAAATGGCCAGTTGATTCAAGCAGTAGTTGGCTTGGTTTTGTTAAAACTCAATTAAGAAGCTGGCCGAATCAACCATTTGTTTTAAGTGTCCAATTAATTCAGAGTTAAAATGTTAAAACCAATGGTGTGTATAGACATCTCCCTAGAACATATGATGTTGTGGTTGATATCTGGAAAGCGGTAGTTTCCACTCTAAGCCAAAGGTTGTAGCACATCTACACTTCAATATTTACATTCTACTTTGGGCCCCCACTCTCGTCCATCTTCCTCCACAATTGAAGGAAATAAGACCAAGCTTACAAAAATATCACAACATTCAAAAACTTATGCCTCTAAGAAACATATATACCCAGCATCATTACCAACATTTCTTTCTACAGTTCAACCCTTCATGACTTCAGCTCTCTAAGTCTCTTCTCCCTACTCCCAATGTGGGTGGGCAAGTCATCGGATAAAGTCATCAAAGACAAGAAGGAGCCACGGCAGAATTCAGAGGGGGAATCTACCTTGTGCCTTCAAAGGGAGCAAGCAAGATGGGGTGTGTGCTGAAAGGAGTTTTGGGGATAGGCCCTGGTGCTTTGGTTCTCCCCTGAGTAACAGACAGAGGGGGAGAAGGGAGGGGAGGGGGCTTGTAACAGATCGTTTCCCTTTATGACCTGGGTTGAAATGAGAGCCTGGAGGCTCTGAGGGAGGTTTCCAACACAGACAACCGCCTTCCATTTCTATGGCTCCTTTCTCCAAGAAAACTCCAAGTGTTTTATGAACCTTGCCATAGACTTCCTGTCCACAGCCCCTCAGGATACAAAACAGGGCCACCATTATGGTCTATGTTCCTGAAAGGAAGAACTCAAAACATTCTGACTGCCTTATTTCTCAAAGGAATTCTGCCCAAGGGAAATCAGAGTTCGATCACAAAAAGTCAAAGACTTATTCATCTGACTGCTTCTTCTAAGAATACAAATCAAAAGGACTGGACTGCACTACATGAAATTTCCTAAGCAGGAAACTGTAGGTGGAGGCTTCTCTGCACTGCCAAGCTCTTCCCTGTACTCCCCATCCCTTACAAAGGAGTTACCTGCTGCAAGCTGACTTCCATCTGGACAAAATGGACGCTGCCAGGGTTGAATATCCATCCTGGAGTCTTTGTTCATTTAAGTCAAGAGCAAACAGTTCACACAAGTCCCTGTTCTCCTTACTAAAACAAGTCTTCACTGTGAAAGACTCCAGCCCCACAGCACCCAGCTGCTGCTCTGACCTCTTGATCCTACAATTCAGCCCCAGCTCAGGAGCCCAAACATGTCAGCTCCTCACATTTTGGTACCAGTGAAACAGGTCAATCTGGACCTGGCCAAGAAAATCAGCAGCAAAATAAAGGAGACAAATCAAGTAGAAGATAGAGAGAAAACAAGATTTTTCTCAGCCTTGGGGACAAGATCATAAAAGATTAAAAACACTCTCATAAAAGGCTTGAGTCCAAAGCCTTTCTAAATTACATTTCTTAGATTTGATTATATTATGTTGGTGGCACAGTTATTAAACAGTGAAGATAATGACTCCATCCTGCAAGTAACCTAATATTGAACACTACTGATAAGCAGAACCAGGCTTTCAAGGAACCCAGGATGTTGAAATTTCTGGAGCCAGCCGGTGTCTGGGTATGCTTGGCCCGCTATGTGAATGAACTGTTGGCCAGAAAGGGATGTGAATTTTACATTAGGAAGAAGCTGGCCAGGGACCACACTGCCTCTGTGAGTCTGAGAATTGAGGATGGAGAGCAGGGAGGAAAACAGCTTTGTAGACACCGATTGGTTGTCTCCACAAACGATTCCTCAGTCACTTCCAAGCAAAGCTTGAAAAATAACCCTTAAAAACCAGTAGCCAAAGCCAGATAGGATCTCACTCCTGTACCCTGAACACAAGGCACCCCATTTTGAAAGCAACATCCGTTGCAGGGGATTGGGTGGGTGAGGCAGAAGCTGTAGCAAGTGACCCCAAAAGGAACCAGAGCCTCCCCACCTGAGAGAACCACACCCAAAGCCTGTCTGGGACCTGAGCAACAACACAGCATGAGACCCTTCCCCAGCAGGACCTCCCAGGTCAGAAGGTGCAATGTCCCCAGGCAGCTGGTAGTGATGGCATCTCCCCTCCCCTTTGTCCTGGGCACCCTGGAATCCCCAGGCCCAAAGTGCTCTCAGGCCCTGATGCTACCATGGAACACGGATTCAGAAAGACTGTGAAGCAACGCATTGATGGTCTCTCTGAACAAATGTCACCAAGTCAGTGCTGACACTTTACTGTGAATCTGCTAGATGGCATAGTTTCTCCTTCACACCTGCTAGGAGTTGGGTTCTAACGGCAGAGACTGAAGGGGGTTTCCCATCTGGCCTCACACAACCTCGGAATCTAGTCTCTCCACAACCCAGATTCTTAAAGGAAATCGGTTCACTTCTCTTCTTGGTCTAAAAATCCTTTCACAAGTCTTCATTCATCTCTGGGGAAAGAGACTAGGGGCCCACCCTGATCTGAGTGGCATCGTGTTTACCTTCTTTGAAAGGGATTTTGGGTTTCTGGCTAACTGTGATATTTGTTGTTTTCAAACAGCTCAAATGCTCCCATGCACTTATTAGCTGCCCAGATGATAGCTTGCAGAACTGTGTCAGCCTTTTGCAGTGTGACACTGGGACAGTGTGAGCTTGGGCCACAAGAGACCATGCATGCATACTTCTGCTTGGGTTTTGGAAACCCTGCTCCTGACACATCTACAAGTCCAGGCTAGCCTTCTGGAGGATTAAAAAATATATATCACTTGAAAAGTATGGGAGACCATCCAGTTGAGGCCAAGTTAGTTCACTTTATCCCTCTACTGCCCTAGAAGCTGTTGAGGCTTAAATCAGTAGAACTATGAAGCTGAGTGAGCTATAACTGCTAGTCTAGTCCACAGAAGCATGACTAAATAGCTGATACATTAAGGAAGTACTGGAGTATTTGTTATGCGGCAATAGGTAGCTGATACACCAGGTAATCAGAAGAGATGTGCAGAAAACCACCATCTAACAAGACTCACTACTCCGAGCCATTCACTCACTCACTCACTCACTCACTCACTCACTCACTCACTCACTCACGCAAGGCCTCACTAAGCCTAGCTGGGCTCCATATTGTAGGCTGGAGCTATAAAAAGAACAAGACACAGTCCCTGTTTCCAAGTATAGGAAGATGTAGTGAATACATAGGCAGTTCTGACATAGAGAGTCTAAACTACTAAGGCAGGGTAAGATGTCCTAAGGAAGTTAGAGGAACAAGGGTCCCCAGTGCAGTTTGGGAAGGGTTCTCAGAGAAAGGATGTGACATTTAGGAACCCCAGGAGGCAGTTTGTCTAGGCAGAGGGTTGTAACTGACACATCCGCACTGCTTGCTGTCTACAAGAGACCAGCACACGCTCTCCCCATCACATCTCTGGCTGTTCCTCTGGTCTTTGCTGTTCTTTCAGATAAACTAAGAAAAACACAGGGAATGAACCTCCACGCTCCTGCAGAGAAATTGCCAGTTTGGAGCCTATCACCCTTACAAGAGTTTAACTGAATACTGTCCTCCTTAAAACAGCAACAGCAACAAAAAGGGAGAGGAGAGGAGAGGAGAGGAGAGGAGAGGAGAGGAGAGGAGAGAGATCCCATGGGTGGGAAAGGGAAACAGGGACACTCCCTATGAGGTTATTCAAGGGGAACAAAGACTTCAAGACTACAGAAACTCATTTGAGCCACAAAGCCACAATTGAAGTTAGCAATTTTCACCCTTGATGCTGCATACCACTCCTGATTACACCAATTAATTAAAGTGGGTGCATCTGGTTCCTTCTAATTTTCTGCTATCAGGCAAAGAGAAGCTACTAATAAATGTTTATTGGATCATTTTTTTTCAAGCCCATACACTTGCTAAGTAGAAAAAAATCACAATAATAATAATAATCATTGACTAGGGTAATAGAAGGGTTCTACAGAGTTGTTGGTTTGCTTTTTTTCCTATAACTTGGCAGTAATTTCTTCAATGATAGTCTTCTACTCCAGGGACAGAAGATGTTTTCTAAGCTCATCCTATAACTGCATCTAAGACTCAAGGGAAAATATCCAATCTTATTACACCTTCTGAAAGAGACTGACTTGATCAATTAGTAGCCAGTGATTTAGAAGAAAGCCCTTATTTTCTGACAGTTGCTGTATCCAAGGACACTAGTCCCTCTATCTCTAAGTCAGGGCATTTGCTACTTTCACATCACTAGGAGGGAAATTTTTTATGGAAACTATTTCAGAGAGGGAAGCTTTACTTTGGTCCATGTTTCAGAAAATCAGCCTATTGCAGTGGGAAGAGCAGGTGGAGGGGCTCAGTCCACGGCAGGGGGAGAATGTGGGCAAGGCCACAGCAAAGCAGAAACCAGGGTCCTGGGGTTAAAGCCTCCAAAGTCGTCCCTCCACCCACCCCAATAGTCTGTTTCAGCCAGCTAGACCCCACCACCTAAAAGTTCCATAGATCTCCACAATGGGACAGTAGCTGAAGTTTAAGCATCCCATACAGGAGGAGCCTATGGGGAATGTCTCTGATCAAACCTCAGGTCCCACAGACAAGGCAGTACACATCTCAGCAGGAAGCAAGTAAGGTTGGAGCCTGCTGTGTCGTTTGCCAGTGTGATACACGCAGGAGTTATGAAAAAGACTTGTTGAACTATTTGGATTAACTTTTTTTCTCTCCCATAAAAACTCCCTTCTTTAATAACAGTTCATCGAAACCTGAGTATTAAGGTTGCACGGACAGTATGAGTCTCTTGGCAAGGATCCAAAAGGCCTTTGGGCTGTTCTTTTTGCTGCCAATTTTTTTTAAGTTTATTTATTTTTGTTTCATGTATGAGTGCTTTGTCTCCACAAATGCACGTGTGCCACGTGTGTACCTGGCAAAGAAGAGGGCAGAAGAGGGCATTGGATCCCTGAGACTGGAGCTACAGAAATGTGTGAGCCACAATATGTGGGTTGGAAACTGAACCCACATCCTCCAGAACAGCAGCACGTGTTCTTAACCCCTGAGCCATCTCTCCAGCCTCTGTGGCTGCCACCAACTTTAGGGAGGCTTTAAATGTAAGTCTCTGTTTTGATAGTTTTCTCTCTGAAACATTCAGAAACCAGAAATCACACATTTAAAATAAAGGTATTAATAACCCTGTTATCTATCATGTGATAGTTCTATAGTCCCCCTCTCTCTCCCTCCCTCCCTCTGTGTGTGTGTGTGTGTCTGTCTGTCTGTCTCTCTGTCTCTCTCTGTCTCTCTGTCTCTCTGTCTCTGTCTCTCTCTCTCTCTCTCTTTCTCTCTCTCTCTCTCTCTCTCACACACACACACACACACACACACACATATATACGCTGTAGGGAAAGACTATATCTTCCAAGAGCCCAATCCCAGTTCTCTTCTATACATATCCCTATACATTATTCTTGGGCATCCCTTTTCCGAGGAAAATGGCTTTAGTGTTCTTCAGTGTCCGCTATAAATAAATCCCAATTAAAGTGATGCTAGATCATCCTCAACCCTTTTAGGCTGTCCATTTCCCCGTGTGCTGTTGACTGCTAAGCAGATTAGAAGAGAGACAGTCCCTGTCCTAAGGATTGGACTCCTCACACTGCTCAATCCCTGCAATCTGCTGCCCATGAAATCACACGTAGTTGCTGTGAAAATGGTTATGACATTCGGAATGGGATATTATGGCTTCTGGATGGGAAGATAGTAAAGAGAACACATGAATCTCTAGAAAATACAAAAGTCCCTTTCAGGAACATTTGCCAAGTAGACAGTGGTGAAGGGAACATACAATATAAGGAGTCAATTTGGGTCAGGAAGGTTGACTCTGTCAATGGATTTTCTAGCTATGTTTTTCTTTGCTCATTCATTATCTTTCTACCTGCAATAGCGTGATTGGATAATTACCATAACCCAGAATGCAATGAGAAACAGGGCTGGGGATGGAAAGGGTGGGATATCACAATGAAGTCCCAGGTCACTGCTGAAGCTGGGGATCTGTTCCTCTCTGGGACACACATTGGCATAGAAAAGAGCCTCAGACACCCCTGGATAAAGGTACTTAAGCGGACTAGGGAGATGGATCAATCAGTCAAATGCTTGTTAGGTAAGCAACTCGAGCACTCAGTCCTCAAAACTCACACAAAACATCAGGCAAGGCAGCTTGTGCTTGTAATCCCAGTAGCATGGAGACGGAAATGCCTGTCTGGACAAGTCCAGATGGACAAGTCCCAGGCCAAACCATAGCTGGTCAGTACCTAAGGAATGCCACCAGCGGTTGTCATCTCCCCCCAACCACGATGCCCACACATGCATATACACATTTATGTGAACCCAAACACACATTAATGGGCAACACCAGGGTCAGTACATTAGCTCAGTGGGTAAAGGCACCTGCCGGCAAGCCTACAACCTGAGTTGGATCCCTGTGAATCACATGGTAGGAGAGAACAAGATCCCATGGGCTGTCCCCTGATTTCCACATGCACATCACACACACACACACACACACACACACACACACATGTGCATGTGCATGAGTGCGCATACGCGCAGGTGTGGTTACACACAGAGACAAATGGATTTTAAAATTAAGAAAAAAATTAACATCACTCTTATGCATCAGTCTCCCATAGTGCAGGTCACAAAAGCTCTTAATCAGTCTTGAAAATTCAGCCAAGTCCCCATAATTTGGGGGAAAAGAAGAAGCATATTCGTGTAAGCTATAAAACACTAGCTATAACTAAGCTGCTGTGTAAATGCACACGAGTTTTATGACATTTAAATTCTGCTTCGCGTGAAAATCCAGCAAAACTAGAAGAAAGTAACAAATGCACAAAAATCAATCAGATATGATTCTCAGGCTTTAAAAAATAAAATGTACTAAAACTGCAATCATCATGAAAGCAAAATTGTTCTAGGGCCAAATAGATTTTTCCAGTTTCAGACAGATTCTGAAAAGTTTATAAACTTTTAACAATGTTGAAGAAAGGCTTGGAACATAAATGTGCCTTCAGCCAGCTCCTGGTATAAACTAGGAAATCTATGTTTGGCATATGTCTGTATGTGTTGTACATATGTGTATATGTTTGCATACTTGAGGTGCATGTGTGTGTTTGTGTGTGTGTGTGTGTGTGTGTGTGTGTTTGTGTGTGTGAAGGCCCAAGGTTGATACCTGGAGTATTCCTCAACTACTCTACGCTATTCACTGGCACGAGGTCTCTCAACTAAATCCAGAGCTCACACACAGGATAAGCCATGGAGGATGGGGGACGGAAAAAGAGGTGCAGGAAAGGAGGAAGGGAATGAAGGAGAGGGGAGAGAAAGACTACACAGATATTAAACTGTCTGCAGCAAGACATCACCGAGTTCACCATACCAGCAAGGTTGTCAAACAGGTCTCCCCTTCTCCCAGCGAGTGCGGAGGAAAGAAGAGATGCTTACGGCAGGACTGCTTAGTGTAGTTGGGAAAGCTTCAGTCCAGTGATGCAAATGGGGGTCTGAGGGCTGGGTGGACAAGGAGGCTGCTCAGCAGTCTGTGAGGACCTGTGCTGCCATCGTTCCTATGTGTGGGCTAAAGCATCCAGCACCAACCCTCAAGAGTGTACTCCAGGGTACTAATCACTCTGTTCTCTGAAAAATCTGACACAAGGGAACAAGAAGAGCCCTTCTCTCCCAGGCTTCTGCAAGTTCTTATCCCCCCACCCCTTCAGAGTTCCACCCACGTGTTCAGCGGCAGCACACTGACTCTTTCCCATCTCCCTTGCTTGGCCTAACTTGTCTGGAAATGCTGCGCAGTCTCAGCGTGGAGCTAAGTCAGAGGAGCCTGGGTGTGGGCTCAGTGCACAGCCTCCGAGATCCATTCTTTCACTGTCCCCTCACCCAGCCACATCTCATGACAGTTACTTGGTATTTCATCTAGCAAAGCAGAGAGCAGCGATTATCGATCTTAGAGGCGTGAAAACAGGAAAACAAGCTCCGTTTCTAACTGCCGCGCAGCAAGACTGGAGGAGTTGTGGCTGGGTTAGTTTTCAGGGCACCCTGGACCCAGAAACAAGTGTCTTTCTTTGGAGAAGACAGACAGGATGAGAAAGGCACTGCCTGCAGTGTATGAAAGACAGAGAGCAAAAGACAGCCTCTTTAGTAAAGAGGGTTTATTTGTTTGTTTGTCTGTTTGTTTGTATGCATGTGTGTGCATGCATGTGTGCACATGCATGTGTGTACATGCGTACATATGTGTGAAGAGGGTAGTGGACCACCTAGAATGTCATTCTCAGGAATGCCAACCACTTTCTTTGAGGCAGAATCTCTCCTTGGCCTGCAGCTCCCAATTAGGGTATCAGGCTGGCCGGTGAGCCCCAGGAACCTATTCGTCTCTGCCTTCTCAGGGCTGGGATCGAAAGTACATGTCACCATGACTGTCATTTCATATAAGCTCTGGAGATCAAACACGGGACCTTGTACCTGTTGTTGGTGAAGCAGGTACTTTACCAACAGAGGCATACCGGAAAACCCCACAAAGACCTCACACAAGCATGGGTGTGTGCACATGCACATACATTTTGGTTTGTCTTGTTTTGTTTTAAAACAGAGTCTTCCTGTGTAACCCAGGCTGCTGGAATCAAATTCCTGGTTCTCCTGCCTCTACCACCACGTGTGAAGATGACAGACAAGAGCTACCGTGCTTAGCCCCACCCCCACTTTTTTAAAATTCATCTTTCCCTCAAGCAAATTAAGACTTCATAGGCATACTAGCTACTTCCCACACTGGACTTCTAGAGAGAGAGAGAGAGAGAGAGAGAGAGAGAGAGAGAGAAAAGAAACCCTTTGATTTGAGAAATGAATTGTCAGTGCCAAACAGAGAGTGCAGGGGCCTGCCTTTGTGTCCAGGCTATTGATTTCTGCCTGAAATTCTGAATGCAAAATAATGAAATAAAGGAGCCCGGGAAGTGATAAGTGATGTAAAATAGAAACTGGACTTAATGATGTCCGTGGCTTGAAAAGGGAACATTTTGGCAGCCAAATCAGTGCACAGAACACTCAACAGCACAGATAATAACGTCTGAAATTCGTCCCGCTGACTGAGGCTGGGAGGATGCTGACCACACAGAGGGAACAGTGCTGGTAAATTGTTCTCCTCAAATTTATGCATGGCGGAGAGTCTGAAGTGTGATTTCTACGGCGATACTTAGGGGGAAATTACAGCACTCTGATGCAGGTACGGCGTTTCCTTTAGTAAATGCAATGCCTCCTCCTCTAACCTTTTCAAAATAATTGTCCTGCCTGCTCACTTTGCCCTTGCTCCGTATTTAGTAATTTCGCCCCACTCCTCCTGACTTCTCTTCCCCGCCTTGGTTGGCCAAGAACCATGGGTAGGCATGAGATGCCAGCCTAGGACCAGTTAGATGCTGCTCACCAGAAGGGGTGAAGAATCTACGATGAAGACTCGTAGGCAGGGCAGAGGGCAGCCCCAATTTCCTGGGGGCTTTTATCTGAAAAGCAGGGGCTTCTTTGGGTTTCCATCTCACCATGGTTCTGAACCAAACCTCTTCCCCATCCCCCCAAAGCAGTGTCAGAGCATCACTGTGACTGCAGAAGCCGCTACACTTCAAACAGAATCGGCCAAGAAAGACCATCAAGACAGGGAAAACTGCAGAAGAAGAAATGGCCAGAGTGAAGCCAACACAGATCTCTGACAGTTTCTTTTTAATTTGTTAAATGACAGAACCTTTTTAAAGCATTCATTACATTCATTTACTGGGGGGGGGGGGGGTGTCACAGCATCTGAGGGAGGTCAGGGGACAGTTTCAGAGGACAGGGCTCTCTCCCTCCACCGTGAGACTGAACTCTGCATGGTCTGGCAGCGGCACCTTTACCCACTGAGTCATCTCACCAGCCCCTGACCGTGCATTTTTTGTCTTTGTTTTTATTTCCTTATTGCTCCCAAAATAACACATGTAAAACAAAGTTGTCATGGGCAGGCAGACCGACCGTGGTCCTGAAGCCTTCACCTCACACGCTCCACTGACAGTTAACACCAGGACACTGGGGAATACAGTTTGGTGCCACCAAATAGAAATCTCAACCAAAATAACTGCATGGATGACAGCCCCAGACACAGGCGGGCTCCTGAGAACAAGAGAAGGTAGGCTGGCAGCTAAGCATAGATTCATACTGTCCTCCCAGCCTGTAACAGTGGAGCTCCCTATAATCCTTCCTGCTGTGCTGGTTTTCCAGAGTTGCTATAGCAAATGACCACAAAGCCTGCTTAGTTACTGAGCACAACTGCATACTCTCTCATTGTTAGAGGCCATGGGTGTGAAATCAAGGTCATAGGGAAGATGGTTTCTTCTGGAGGCTCCAAGGGAGAATCATTCTCCTGCCTCCTTTCTAGCCTCTGGGAGTCACAAACAATCCTAGGCTTAAAGACATATCGCTTCCAATTTGCATAGCCTTTTCTGTATCTTTGTATCTTCTGCTTTTATGTCTCTCATAAGGACAGTCATCCTGGGGTCCTTTCAAGAACATTAGCTCATTTAAAACCTTGTAGAGACTTCCTGTGAGGTAATCTTGCAAGAAGGCAAATTCCCACACGGACACAAACCTAATAATGTATGAGCTACTTCCTTTTGTGATGAATCCAGAAACAAATTAAGAAAGCTTCTGCACTCCAGGGAAAGTGCAAAATCGGATTCAGCAGAACCAGTGGGGAAATTCCCAGCATGCATCAGTCACACTTCTCCCTCTGGGGAAGAGCTGCGGCATGCGTCCCACCGGTTAGCTTTTTAGAGGGGTGTCTGGGGAGCCGGTTTCTGTCCTCCTGTCTCGGGTCCTGACAGAACCCACCATACCCTGGAAATCTGGAAGCTGCTGATGACTAAAGAGAGCTACACTGTCAAGAAGCTCCAGAAAACCAGCAGTTAAGCTCACCAGAGAGAGCAACTGGAACAGGAAACCTAGTGAGCAGCTTGAACAGGAGATGTGTATACACATAAGTCCAGAGAAGACTTAGCTACAGAAGAGACACCAGAGGTCCCCAGGAACTCTGGGTGAGCTGGCTGGTAAAGATTTTCCTGTGTGAAACTCGACGATGGAAACTAGGAACAGAGCTGGGCAGTGGTGGCACACGCCTTTAATCCCAGCACTCGGGAGGCAGAGGCAGGCAGATTTCTGAGTTCGAGGCCAGCCTGGTCTACAGATTGAGTTCCAGGACAGCCAGGGCTAAACAGAGAAGCCCTGTCGCAAAAAACCAAAAAAAAAAAGAAAGAAAGAAAAGAAAAGGAAACTAGGAACAGTTGCTAATTTTACAAGGATTCAACACACACACAAACACATACATACACACGTACACACAGAAATAAAGCCCTATCAAATGATCAAAAATACATCTCTGAAAACTAGCTTTAAAGCAATAGATATATATTAGTTACCAAATTAACAAATTGAAGAACAACTATCACAAAGACACCAATATGCTTGAAAAAAATGACACATGAACAAAATAAAATTACCAACCAATTTGACTATTTTGAAAATAATCAAATAAAAACTTTGGGTTGAAGAATATAATAACTAAACTAAAATACTGACTACATAAATTCAACAGTGGACTTGACCTCAACCAAACAGAATTAAGAATCAACAAACTCAAATATAGAAATTGAAAATTATCCAATCTGAAAAGCCAAAAAACATGAAAACATCTACTTTTACAGCACTGTGGGATGCCATCAACTGGCACACACAATTGAGAGTCCCCAAGGAGTCAAGGGTACCCAAACTGCTATGAACATAGCCCAACAGAAAATTATAATCTTACTTAAAGCGTCATGTGTTTTCTTGAGATTATTATTTTCTTGAGATTATTTGTGTAATTCAATTGCACAATCCTTGACCATGAACTTTGTAAATGATAATGCTTTGTGATTTCAAAAGATTGGACAAGCCAGTAGTCAAAGAGACACAGGCAGAGCTTTCTTAGAAGAAATAATGTCAGCAAACTCCTCAAATCAGTGAAAGGAAATGGGCATCCAGATATAAGAAAGTTAAATTCAAAGAAGTCTGCACCAAGACACAATATTATCAAGTGGCCGAAAGACAAAAGAGGATTTTGAAAGCAGGAAAAGAAGGGCAACGTTTCGCATCCAAGAGAGCCATTGCAAGGCTGCCAGGAGACCTTCAGCAGGCACCTTGCACACCAGAAGGGAGTAAGACAGTAGCTTCTGATCAAAGGGCTGGAAACGAGAAAACTGCCAACCAACAATAGGAGAATTTCCCCAAAGAAACAACAGTTCATCACCACCAGCTCAGACGAAGGTCAAAAGCATATAAGCAATTCCGAGTCAACCACGCTTCAACGCAGCGTGTGGGTCATTTTAACTCTGGTATAAATATGTTTAAAGATTATTTATAGTAACTATGAACCTCCCAACAAAGAAAAGCCTGGGACCAGATGGCTTTGGTAGAGACTTCTAGCAAAACTTCAAAAAAGAAATAATGCCAGTCTCCCTCCAATTCTCCCCCAAATAAATAAGAGAGTGGAATACTTCCAGACTCGTTTGTGTCCAGCATTACCCTGATAACAAAGCCAGACAAACAAAACGCAAGGAAAGAAAAATACAGGCCAATGTCCCTAATAAATATATATGCAAATATTCATATGCAGATATGGAATTCGACAGCACATTGTAAAGACCACACAACATGACAAAGTGGGATTTAGCCTTTGGATGTAAGGATGGTTCAATATACAAAAGGAATCAATGCTATAGACCATATTATCAGAGTAAAAGATAAAAATCACATGATCTTTTCAACATATACAAATGAGTATTTGACTGGATTCAATAACCATTCATGACCTGGTTCGTAAGAACTAGAGAAAATTATTTTAACATCATAAAAGCCACAAATGAAAGTATATATCCTTAGGAGTATACCAGGGCAGGAAGGCAGGAGTGGGTGGGTGGGTAGGGGAGCACCCTCATAGAGATAGGGAGAGGGAGATTGGATAGGCGGTTTCCGGAGGGGAGACCTGGAAAGGGGATAACATTTGAAATGTAAATAAAGAAAATATCCAGTAAAAAAATAAAAGAAAATATATATCCCTGTACTTATATCTGCATATATTAATTACTTTCTTTGAGGTTGTGGGGTTGTTTTCAATGTGACATCTCTTTGGATAAACTAATGCTCTGATGCGGTCAAACTCGTCAACCTCACAGCTCGCACTTCACTAGTTTTACATCTTCTAAACGTGGTCATAAAAGTATCTCCCCACTTTTTTCCCCCTAAACTGTTTATAATCATCTGCTTTTCACACTTAAGTGTTCAGTCTAACTGGAATGAATTCCTTGTGTTTATTTTAGGCGGTGACCTGGTTCATCGCTGCTCTTCGGTATGGCTTCCCTGATGTCTCTGCACTCTTTATTGAACATACCTTCGCTCTCTTGGATGTCCACAATGCCCACCTGTGGTAAGCCATGAGTCTGACTCCAGCCAGTCTGTGACAATATCACAGCATTGAAAACTGCTTATAGCTTTATGTCACCTTCCCTACTGTCATATAAATTCAATAAACAGTACGCGTAATTCCCTTCCCCAAATCCAATTCTGATTCTCATTGGAATTGTGCTGAATCATTAGATCATTTTCTCAGCTTTTTAAAAGTTTTTCCATATCTTTAAAAATTCTTTTGTAATTTTCTCCATCGGGTTTTTACTTATCTTTGGCTGGATTCATCCTGGAAATCATTCCTCTTTCAAACTGATAACATAAAACACACACACACACACACATTTAAGAACAAAATCTGGAACCAACTTGCATGAGATCAAAACGAACAGTTTCTGTTTTTCTCTGAGTAACACTCACACAGGGTTAACAATAGTGGGTCACGGTGAACTTTGGTTCTCCTCTTCCCCTCAAGAAAACAAAGATATAGTAAGGTGTGACAAAGACTGTCACTGTTTAGCTGTAAATCACAGGTATGGTTAAAAATATAGCCATCACCATGCCCACTCATGCATCCAATCCCTTAATTTACCAACACAATCACTCAAAGGATGCTGGTCATGATGGGAGAAAGGAAAAGAATAAGTATCATTACTAAAATGTGGTCAGCAGCTTCGAACTCTGAGGAGACAGACATCACAACATTAATGCTGGGCACTGCTGTTTTATAACCAAGTCAGTCTTGGAATACATTTTCAAGAAAGAAATAATACACTATTGTGTCTTGCAAAGTTTGGCCCCAAATCTCCATTGTGCATGTGTTTGTTTTTAGAGGACTAAATCTGCCTTAACAATTCTTTATAATCAGTTGGCATAAAAACACAGACCTACCATCTGTGAGTTTAGTCATCTAAATACTGGAGGATGGGGGCAGGGGGACACTGACAAGAAGGGGGGCAAGCATGAATGCAAGAAAGACAGACAGACAGACAGACTGGTCACAGATGACAGAACTAGTGAGCTCACTCATTCAACCATACCAGTTTCTCTGTGTTTTGACATCTGTTGAGTAAATTTTCTTTTCTTTTGTCCCCAAATGATTCTGGGAGAATACACCAAGGCTGGATGGCTGATGCTTAGTCCTCAGAGAACAGTCTAGGAGAATTACTATTCTTACAAAGAATGGATGGCATGTCTCCCAAGAGGTCTAAGGATTCTAGGGGTCTTTGAGCTTCTAGACCAAACTGGCCCAAGTTCCTGAGAGTGGGATACAAGTGAAATCAATTACTTTTCATCTTCCCATCCCCACACCTAATTTACTGCCTCCAATGCACTAAATATTTGTTAGAGTTTGTTTCCATTGTGATAAACACCATGACCAAAAGCAACTTGGGGAAGGTAAGCATTTGTCAGGGTATAGTCTTGTCTATCAGCAAGGAAAGCCAAGGCTGGGACATAAGCAGAGAACACAGAAGAACATTGCTTACTGGCTTGCTCCTATGCCTGCTCAGCTACCTTTCTCATCTGACCAGGGATGGCACCACCCACAGTGGGCTGGGACCTCCCTCATCAATTAGCAATCAAGAAAGTGCTCAGGACATGCTAACAGAATGATTTAACAAAACCAATTTTTCAGTTGAGGTCTCCTCTTCCCAGGTGTGTCAATTTCACAACCAAGATCAGCCTTCAGAGCATTCAAATGATGCCTGAGATGCATCCGCACACCTCCTTGGATAATTTGGGATATATTTATGAGTGACATATATCTGGATTGTTGATATAGATTAGAGTTCGTGACATCTATCCATGTATATCTCACTAAACTTATCAGCTCATCCACTGTGCTAAACATGGTGATTGTAGAGGGAAGGGGATGTGTTACAATGCAAAACCCAGACACAGAATCAGGACCCATGATGCACCATGGCTTCAGGTACCAGGCCCTCTGCCTTCCCCCCAGCAAGCAGCAAGCAGTGGATGTGAGCTCTGTGTAAAAAAGTACAGTTAGTGTTAATAACGAGGCTGGAAAATGCAGTGCATGCTGAGTACACCCGCAGTCCTTGCATCCACACTGATGGGAACACCATCCCCCCATGAGCACATCTCCTGCCATTCCAAAGCTCTAAAAGCAGTGGCCGGCAAATCTGACAGAACCGTAAAGGTCCCTTGTCACACTTATCCCTGTCTAAATGAGCCACTGAATACCAGTAATACAATGACGATGAGAGCAAAAACACCCAAAAGAGGGCTGCTCTTGCTGAGGACCAGGGTTTGATTCCCAGCACCCACAAGATGGCTCATAGCCATCTGTAACTCCAGTTCCAGGGGATCCGATATCCTTGTCTGGCCTTCTCAGGCACTGCAAGAATGCGGCGCATAGAGTCAAAACATCTGACACACAATAAAATGGAAAAAAGTTTTAAAGAACACCCCCAAAATAATAGGAACAAGAACAATGAATACTTAAGTGTTTTTACTATGTACTACATGTGGTTCTGAGGACACACAAGCACACACACACACACACACACACACACACAGAATGGTCCTTCACATTCTACCTCTCGGTTGGGATGAGGCTGATAAAATACAGGTGAACCCCACCAAGTCACTTGCAGTACTGCCTTCAGGGGATTCAGAGTTAAGTGGTCCAGCAAACCATTAGACTTCCTTTTCCCTTTGAGAGACTTTTGGGCAGTCTAGGTAATGGCAAAATAATAAAAGAGAGAGAGAGTCACACTTGATTCCAGGATCCCATGGATACCAAATTCCACATAGATTCTCCAGATCCTTATATAGAATGTTTCACATGACCTATACACATGTGCTCACATGCTTTAAACCCTCTCTGGATTACTTATAATACCTAATATAATGTAAGTTCTATGTGGATAGTTGTCTAGGGACTACTGACCTGCATATGTTCACTACATATCTAATTACTTTTTCAAGTATTTTCCTCTGGTGGTCTCTTGAACTCATGAGCGTGGAGCCCACAGGTAAGGAAGGCCAAATATGCATGGAGAATAAGGAGAATGTTCTCCTAAATAAACCCTGAACACTGGCGCGCGCCTCACATGCACGTGAGGCATCTTCCCATGAAATACCTTTCATCCTTTTAAAGATTGTGTTCTACTGCCAGAGACAGGCTCCTGGGAGATCCCTCCAGGAAGTCAGCCTCCCCCATGCCCCACTGAAGACTCTACCTGGAAAAGAAATTAAAAAGTAAAATCGCAGGCAGATGTCTAGACCTCCCCTACATCATTCTTTGTCCCTTAGGAGCTAACTATCAAGTTAAACAAGTAGCTGTCACCTGAGAAATCAAGTCTCATGCATAGCTCTGCCCCAGGCTATCACCTCAGCTGTCCCTGGTCTTTTCTTCAAGCTGCTGGACACTTGCTTTGATTGGTGGCTGCCCCTCTGCTCCTCCTCCTTCCAATAGTGACTTGGGTGTGCATACTACATATGAGGAAAATGAGGATCTCCAAAGACAAGTGCACAATGTCTTTGGAGACACCCAATTTGGCACACCCAATCTGCCAATCAGCATGGGCATCAGTACGGACACCAGGACCCACCTGCAGTAGCTCACACCCCTGTGCAGACAGGGCAGGATATTTCAAACATGTTCACAGCACTTCTCAGTGATCAGAAGAACATGAGAAAAGCTACTGTGGTGAGAGATGTCATTAATGTCAGATCCAGGGTCCAGACCTTAGACTTTGCACATCAAGAACCCAAAAACAAAACAAAACAAACAAACAAAGTGTCAAGAACGGGCAACTGCCTCCATAGGCCAAGCAGTCATCAGTACACATCTAGGGAGATCTGCTCAGTGGGGTATTTCCTCCAGGCCCCTAGAGGGGGCTCAATAGTATCCTTTTCTCTTGGGAATAACAGAGAGGTGAGGAGACTTATGTCGGGGCACACAGGAAGTGACCACAAAAGCTGATAAAGCCCCAGCTCCTGCCCTGGGCACCATCACTCTGAGATGCTGTAGCCCAGATCCCATCCTGTTCATTCTTCAAGAGTCCTGCACACTCACAGATCAAGTCCTCTCCGTTTTGTAGGCTGAGCTCTTAAGGCCTTGCATGGGGGAGCACTGAAGGGGAAGCAGGCAGAGTCCATCCAGGGGGAGGATCTGCTCTCTCATAAGGAACCTCAGCAAGACGGTACCCTCCTTCTCACCTCACCAACCTTTGGAGCTCCAGCCTCCTACCCTGGCACTGCACCTCAGCACACAGCAGGGATGCCCCTCTGAAACATCCGGTCTTCAGGTATTACTCAAAGGGTGAATGTTTCTTGGTGCAACAGAAAATTTAGTGACATGTTCCCAGGGATAAGAGGTAGAAAGCCCCCTCTCCCCACCCCACCCCCACCCCTCTTACAGACCCCTCCCCCACTTTTACAATTCTGACATGCTCACTTCCTTGGGCTTTGTGACTGCTGCTGACCTGACCAGGGTATTTACATTCACAGGAACAGACCCCAGCAACCCTGCCAGTAACTGACACCTGTGGGTCCCTGTGATGGGGCACTGGCCCTCGCTGTCAGGAGAGAAATCATGGTGGCCGTCCACTGGTGCCAGAGAGAGGACTTTGGAGGTTGTGTGTCAGGCTTTTTACACCAATCAGGCAGGCAGTGACACAAGCAGACAGAAGTGAGCTGAGGGCTGGGGTCATGGCTCAGAAGTAGAGTACTCTCCAGCATGTACAAATCCAGATTTAAAGGAAAACCAACAGGCAAGTCTCTAAAGAAAT
Source organism: Mus minutoides (assembly GCA_902729485.2). Classification (NCBI taxonomy): domain Eukaryota; kingdom Metazoa; phylum Chordata; class Mammalia; order Rodentia; family Muridae; genus Mus; species Mus minutoides. The sequence goes on along the minus strand of LR749607.1, from coordinate 2,371,768 downwards.
TATCCTCTCCAACATCCCTCCTTTCCGCGGTAAGCGGAGTATGGCTCGGGGCGACTGTGCGATGTGCTGACCCCATACAGTCATGCTGGCCCAGCCTGAGGTGTCATGACCTGATACTGATTCAGTCACTTCATGGGTTGCCCTCCTCCTCAGGCCTAGCCGGTTCTGCACCCAGGGGCTGTCACAGCAACGTGATGGGCGCTTACCTGTTGCATAACGCACAGGGCACCTGTGATTCCCAGGTGTCGTGGCTTTGCTTTCCTGCCAGTTGGCTAAAGCAGGGTGCCAAATGGGAAAGCAGGTTCACGCAGAGGGAAACAGGAGCACAGACAGGTTAGGTAACCTCCCAGACTCCGGGTGAGTCAGCGGCCTGCACCCATGGCCTATGCAGCATGGCCTCTCGTCATGGCCCCACCCACAGGCCCCACTTGCTCTGACCTCATGCTGTCGCCCTCATGGCCTGCTCCTGGGGCTGCTATGCCACTGTTATCCTTGGCACAGACCAGCATATTGTCGCCCCAGGCCCCTGGTCAGATGCCATGAGGAGACTCCACAGTGCCAGAGAGAGCAGGTGGAATCTGGCAGGTGGCCAGCTGCTAATCGCATCAGACAAACTCTCACTGTAGCTTCTCTCTATTTTATGGCTCCCATTTGTTTGCCGGCTCTCTTCTGCGGGTTAGGGGAGAAAGAGCTCTGATCCTGATCCAAAGACAACACCAAGGTTTGCCCATGCGGGAGCACAGGAAGCTGACTGAGCAGCTCAGGTTAGGACCGAGGCTCAGCTTCTGCTCTCAAAATGCCCAGAGACTTCACTTTCCCATACGGAAGTTGGTCTTAGAAGCTATATCTCACCAGAGTGGGTAGCTGGGTGTGTTGTTGACTTCTCATATGTGGTCATGCCTCCAAGGGTGGAGGATAGTAGTTCCTGGGAGTCTGGCTCTGTGTTATAGCTGGGTACTGCCTTTTAAAATGAGAACTCACCAGCCTAACCATGTATCTGAATTCAGTGTGAAAGAGTTTCACACTGATCCAATCAGAAAACTCAATGAGAGATTCTAGAGACTTCTCCAAAGGACACGGGCTGCAGGAAAGCTGGACACAATAATTTGGGTGGGCAGGAACAGAGACAGAGGAAATGTTTGGACCATTTATACAATAGGTAAAAGAGAGAAAGGGTATGGCTCAGTGGTATGTGCCTAGCACACATGAATACCTGGATCCAATCCCCAGTACTGAAAAGGAGGCAGAAGAGAAGGAGGAAGAAGAGGAGGAGGAAGAAGAGGAGGAGAGAGAGGGGAGAGGAAGGACATGGAAGGAGGAGGAGATAGTGTCTTGCTGCTGTTAAAAACAGGTATAGAAGCTCTCCATGCTTCACCTACATAGCACCGTGAGGTCACATGGGCAGCAAGGAGCCTGACCTCCATGGACATCAAGAATAGTTCCACAGGGTGTTATACACTGCTGTAAGACCTGAGCTCCATGGGGAGTAGGGTGCACGTCCTTCCAGTTCCTGTCCTCCTGAACTGCGATCCCACCATCTTTGTGTGCCTTTAGAACTATGTGCAAAGATAGAACTATGTGCAACAGAACCCACTTGGGCCCAAATCTCTGAGCTCATCTGTCCAGGCAGGATGTGCTTCAGAGTAAACCAGCATTCCAAAAGAATGTGTCACCTCTTCCCTCAGGAAAAGGAAAGCCCCCTCCCAACCCCCACCCCACTCCCGCCCCTCAAAGTTCATTTTCATGGCAACCTTTACCCTCGACCTATCGAGGACGAGGAAATCGCTGCTTTCTGGGAAGTGACCAGTGTCTGGTCAGACTAGAACATGATGTCAGCAGAAATCGGTGTGTCTGCTCTGATCCCTGGTGCTAACTACACTACGTACATTACACAAGTGACCTTCTCAGCTGCAAGTGACAGCCTTTGTTCTTGGGAGACCCAACCTAAATGACAACTACAAAAATAAGCAAATGCATAAAGCAAGGATTTTAAGAGCTATCTTCTTGAGCCAGATGTGGTAGCACATGCCTTTAGAACTGGAACTCAGGAGGCAGAGACAGGTAGACTTCAGAATTTGAGGCCAGCCTGGTCTACAGAACAAGTTTCAGGACAACCAAGCTTATGTGGAAAGGCTCTGACTCAAAAACAAAACAAAACAACAACAACAAAAAAAAAAACCTGTCTCCTTAGTGACTGCATAATGATGTCAAAATACCCATAATATTAAAGAGAAAAATAATGACTGAAAATTCTATACACATAATTAAATGTTTCCTCTATATATGATTTAAAAGTAAGTAGTAGAGAAGCTTGGGAGGTGGCTCAGTGGTTATGAGCACTGGCAACGCTTTCAGAGAACACGGGGTTCAATCCTTAGCACCAACATGGGTGCTCACAGCCATCTGTAACTTCAATTACATAGCATCCAACACTCTCTTCTGGCCTCCTTGGGTACCGTGCACATAAGTGATACATAGGCATGCATGCAGCCAAACACTCATAGAGGTAAACATAATAAAATAAAATTTGATAATCTAAGTAGAAACAGCAAACACTTCTATAGTCATTTAAAAATATGAAATTAGTGACTTAAAATTGACACACCTGTGATTCTCCTATTAGATGTGGTGGTGCATGATGAAATCCCAGCACTCAAGAGATCAGAAAAAGGGTCATGAGTTTGAAGCCAGCCTGGACTCCATAGCGAGACCCTTGACTTAAAAGTTAGTTTAATCAAAATTAATTAATTAATTCTTAATCATCTATTAAGGATTAATTAGTGGTTAGTTAATTGGTGAATGGCTAATTGATGGATAATTCATCTTACATGTCCAAATAGCTTTACAGGTAAAATCTGACAAACTTTATCAATACAAGTTGTAATGATCTTTTTAAGAGAGTAGAAAAGGAAGAAGCAGTCCCAAACTGATTTGATGATATTAAGAGAACTGAGATCTAACCAAGAGAGAAGACTACAAAAAGTACAAGCCATATTCACTCATGAAAATACACATTAAACTCTCGAGCTGGTGAGCTCTTCTCAATTCAACTCAAGCTGGAGTTATCTAAAAAGAGGAGGTATTGTTTGAGAAACTGTCTCTATCAAATTGGTCTGTGGAAAGCCTGTAGGGCATTTCTTGATTGGTGATTGATGTGGAAGGCCTGGCCCACTGTGTAAGGTGTCATTCCTGGGCTGGTGATCCTGTGTCAAATAAGAAAGCAAGCAGAGCAGCCCATGGGGAACAAGCCGTAAGGAGCATTCCTCCATGACCTCTACTTCAGTTCCTGCCTTGAGTTCCTGCCTTGGCTCAATGATGGACTGTGATCTGTAAGGCAAAATAAAGTCACTTCTCCCCAAGCTGCTTTTGTTCATGGTTTATCACACCAATAGAAAGCAAACTAGGACACATCTAAATAAAACTTACAGGGTTTTGGTTTCTTGAGACATAGATTTCCTGCAGGTTGGCCCTAAACTCAAAAACTTTATGCCTCAGGCTCCCAACTTGAATCACAGGCATATGCTACCATGACCAACCTCAAAATATCTTCAATACAAACAACAAAAGAACAGTATAACATTAGGAAGTCTGCTTATGTTGCTTCCTTATTAATATTAAGGACAAAAACTATCTCCTTGACAAATATAGAGAAAACATTTCAACTTCCATTCATAAAAATTTTGAAATACTAGTGAAGTGAAATTGAACATTTCTTACTCTCACAAAACTTACTCAGTATAACTGCAAACTAAACATCATATTTAATAAACTAACAGCTTAGAAATGTCCAGAACCATCGTAACTCCAATCAACATGGTACTGGAGATCCTAGCTACAAGAGTATGTCAAGAAAAATCAATACAAAAAAATTTTTTTGAAGGGGCTGAGGAGATGGCTCAGCATTTAAGAGTACTTGCTGCTCTTCCAGAGGACCCAAGTTAGGTTTCTAGCAGTGGCATCAGGCATCTTACAACTGTCTGTAACTCCAGCTTCAGGTATCCAATATCTCTGGTCTCCAAGGGTACCTGCACTCATGTGTGCATTTTTCCATGCAGACACATATAACACACACACACACACACACACACACACACACACCTACACATAATTGAGAATAATAAAATTAAATTTTAAAAACAATGGGACAAAAAATATTTATTAAAGTTTAAAGCTTTGGTACAACAGGAGACTCTGTAAACAAGGCCAAAAAAGATGGGCTAAACAAAAACAATGATTATATAGAATGTGTGAAGGACCTCTAGATAATCATAAGACATGCACCTACCAGACAGAATATGCAAAGTGTATAAACAGGTAACTCAGAGAAGGAAGAACCCTGGATGTATCTGCAACCAATATCCATCTCAGAAGGGATCAAGGAAATGCAATCCACACAATGAGTTATCAGAACACTCCCATTTGATTGGCAAATACCCCAGGTTTGACAAGAACAAGCACCAGGCCGGCACAGCAGAAACAGGGTGAGCATCCATTAGAACCACCTCTTTGGAGAGCAATTTGGCAACAAAGAGAAAAATTGAGAAAGTGAAGAGGCTATGGTTTGGTACTACACATTCTGGTAATGTACTACAAAGAATTTCCATGTAGACGCAAAAGGAGACACACAAGAGTGCACACAAAAACATCCTAGGTAACAAAGGCAGCCATTCTCGGTGTCATTCAACAGAAGTACATAAGCCACGTCCTCACACAATCAGACAGAAGCTTTAAACTTGAATAAAGGTATTCTAGGTTTTGTCCTACTGTTTATGTGTGTTAGTTGTCAGCATGTAGGTATGTGCACATACACATGTAGCAGCTGGGTTATATTTCATTACCATATATAGAGGAACAATGCCAACTCCAGAATGGTGTGTATATGGCATCATTTGCATTGAATTCTTTAATGGCTTGGCATAGTATATGTGTTTAGAGTCACTGCATAGCTATAAATCTAAAATAGGAGCACCATCCATTGGGGCGATATAGGAGAAAGTATATTAGCAAACACAGGACTTGAATTTTAACCCTTGGAACATACACAAAAAAATCAAAATAAATGGCAAAAATAAGAATAGGGCTGGGGAGGTGGTTCAGTCACTAAAGTCCTTGATATGCAAGGATGAGGACTTGAATATGGGTCTCTAGCACCCACATAAGAAGCCAGGCATAGCAGTATAATCTTGTGTTCTCCATACTGGGGAGGTAGAAGACAGGAGGACCCTTAGAGCTTGCTGGCCAGCTAATCAGTCAGTAAGCTCTAAGTTCAGTGAGAACCACTGTCTCTAAGCATAAGGTGGAGAGTGATTGGCTAATGCATTGCTGTTGACCTTTGACTTTCATATGCATGTGCACACGTGTGCCCGCATACCCACACATATGTGCACACACAGAGAACATGTTCACACAGACAGTCCATGCACAAATAACATACTAATACACACACACACAACTGTAAGATTCATGTACTATTTTAAATCCAGCAGTGTGGCAATTTTTGCTTTGATTCCTGACCAAAGAAGGGCATGTGAGGCTCAGGGAAAAGTACAGAGACTCTAGGCTTCATGGAAATTTCATCCCTGTCATCCTGTCAGGAGGGGCTAACTGGATGAGGGATGAGCCTCCAAGTGAACCAAGGGATGTGGTGTGAGTATATGCCACAAGCAAAGGTGAGCCACTGAAGCCAATTCCCCAAAGCAAGTGTCGTGGGGACACTGCTCATTGCTGATGTCACCTCTGCTGCTACACAGCTGACCACAAGGGGGTGGCCTGCCTGCTGCCCCCAATGCTGCTCCGTCCATCCCATTCTTAGTATCGGTTCCCAGAGTTGCCTCGTGGACACAGAGGAGAACACTATCTCCTTGGGCCACCATACTGCAACATCATGGAGTTGTGGAACCACTCTCAAGGCCTCCAACTGTGCACTGTGAGAAGCTAGGATCTCTCATCAGGTGGTGTGCTTGTTGGTTTTTTACTGTCAACCTAACACACAGTAGAGTCACCAGGGAGGGAATCTCAACTGAAGAATTACCTGGATCCTACTGACCTCTGGCCATGTCTGTGAGAGATGGTCTTGATTGATGATTGGTGTGTTAGGGCCCACTGTGGGTGGCACCACCCTTAGGCAGGTAGGTCTGGGCTATGTAAGAAAGCTAGTAGAGAACATCAAAGAGGAAACTAGTAAGCAGACTTCCTACATGGCTCCTGTCTTCCTGTTTTCCTCAGTGGTAGACTGTGATGTGGAAACTAGAACAGATTTCCTTACTAGAAGAGAGAGCAGAGGAGCCTGGCGTGTGAGACAGTGCAGAAGAAAGTCACATGTTCTGTTAGACACCTGACCACACCAAACTTCTACTTCATGAGGCAAATTTGACTGAGAGCCGACTGCTAACATCACAAGTTTAGAAAGGATTTTTTTTTTCACAGTTCTTTCCAATGATGAAATATTATGGATTTGGGGCTGTGGGTGAAGCTCACGAGGAGAGTGTGGGCTGCCTGTGTGAAGCCCTGGATTTGATCCCAAGTATAACACTTCAAAAAATCCTATAGTCACATGTGACTATCATATATATAGTTATATAGTTATATAATCTATGGAGCATCAGTTATGGTGGTGGTACACACCAGTTCCTGTGTAATGTCCTTTCATTTGCACACATTTGTGGTGTGTGAAACATTTCATTTCCATGCCCCAGTGAACACACTCATGCTGCATGAGGCTGAGGTTGCCTTGCTGGAATCCCCCAGCTCAGAGTGTCCACACCAGGAGATGAACTGGCACTTAGCATCAGCTTCCGTCCCCGCACAGACCTTGTTCACCAAAACCTAAATGACACAAGCAGCCTGGTGCGCTGGTGGCATACTGAGAAGGTGACCATTTCTTTTTTTTTTAACATAATTTTTTAAAGATTTATTTATCTATTATATATAAGTACGCTGTCGCTATCTTCAGACACACACCAGAAGAGGGCGTCAGATTTCATTACAGATGGTTGTGAGCCACTATGTGGTTGCTGAGATTTGAACTCAGGACCTCTGGAAGAGCATTCAGTGCTCTTAAGCACTGAGCCATCTCTCCAGCCCGAAGGTGACCACTTCTAATTCCAACTACTTGGAACTCACCCAGACTGCAGACCATCTTACTCCTTCATCTTAAAATTCAATATATAAGAAAACTAAGGTCATACAAATGGTTCCCCTTTAGCACGGGGATAGCTTGAGGTCTTTGAAACTGTAGCCCGGTTGTCTTTAATAAACTTTGCCACACAGAGCCATTCAGTACTCTGTGAACTCCTCCTGACTATGCTTTGAGCTTGTTTTTAACACTGAATGGCACATCCTATTGAACCATTAAAAATTTCACTTGGTAAAGGGCACGCACCTTTACCTATAGCCTTGTGAAGCATAATCTTAAAATATGACCTAATTCCTTTAAACAGAACATCTACAGATATTTTCCTGAATACCTCAACTGCAAAGAAAGGCCAGTGCTGTCTCTCCACAGGCACCAACCTGGCCCAAAAGAATGAGACGTGGGGGACCCTAGGGACAATGTCCATGGGCACCAGTTGGCCATGTTACCAAACAGTAGTGTGGGAAACAGCTCAGATACCACCTTCAGAAAGACTTGGGAGGCCGGGGCCTCCTACAGAGCTGGTTTCTGGGCCACCCAGTATCCAGCAGATTGGCTAAGGGGCCCAGGACTGCTGAGGGAGGCACTGTGTTTTGACACAGCAAGCTCTCTCATTCTCTTAGAAACCATTAATGGCAGGCCTGTGTTGCAAGAGCTGCAAAAGGATCTCCCCCACTGAGCTCACACCACAAAAGCCTCCTAGTCCATCCAAGGGAATGACAGCTGAATACACTGGTGCACTATCCTGCCACACCCCTAACAAGTACCCGGGAAAAGGGTCTTCCCACTTGGAGACTGAGGATCCCCAAGCCAGGAGGCCAAAGCACCTGCCAGTCCCCAAAGCAGGTCTGTCCACCACAGCTCTAGAGACACGACAGCCTCTGCAACCCCCTGGACATATTGGGACATTCCTTCTGCGATATGTGAGTCTCTCAAAGGGCACGACTGTGCATTGACCAATTAAATGCACCCAGTGTCACTTGTTGGGTTTGTCAGTTACTAAGGGGCTTGCAGCTCCTGTTGAGATGCTGTGTTTGTAATGCCATTACACTCTACAAATGAGATGAAGATAACACGTAATAAGGCCACAGACCCAAACAATTAGAGTAAGGGTGGCATGCGTGTTCTCACTTACTGGCTAATGCAGACAGACAAGGGATGGCTTCTCAGTGTGCTGTGGTGAGCACAAACCTACGGTTTATTTATGGAGTTCAGTGAAAAAGAGGAATTGCCAAGATCAATTACAGATACCCAACAGGACTTCAGAGGGAGAAAGTGAGTACATCCATGCCCTGGCTTGGCAACTATCTCTAGGCTAGGGCTCCCCAACAAGTCTAGAAAGCCAAAGGAGAGACGTGTTCATCAATGTCCCAAATGAAACTCAACTATTATGAGTATGTGTCTTTAATACAATAAGATATATCTTATATCTGTAAGATCTATAAACTCACATGTACTTATTGCTCATTAAAACTTACCAAATACAATATTTCTCTTCTTAGAAAGCCCTCTAATTGGCCTGTGGAGTTATGGCTCAGTAGTAGAGCTCTTGTTTAACATGGACAAGCCTCTAGCTTTGATCCTAGTAACACGCACACAAGCGTGTGCACATGCGCACGCGCGCGCGCGCACACACACGCACACACACACACACACACACACACACACACACACACTTCCCTTCCAATGAGGCATTGCTTTTCGATATTCCACTTGCTGCTCCTGTGGGTCCCTCCATGCTTTATAAATCCAGCTTCTAGTGGTACGGACATCATGTAGATTTGTTGGGAACACTGCAACCTGGCCTGACTATGCTGTTGTAACACTTCCTTAGCAAATATTCTTATTTGCTAAGAGTTAATTGGACACATCCAATTGGATGACGGGTCCAATCAGTTTCAAAGACATAAAGACATCTTTCAAAATAGATTTGCACCTTAGTTTGTTCAAGTTATGCTATTTTGACAAATTTGGCTTGTCTAGCTACCCAGCTTGTCCCAGGAATTCCCTGACTCTGCCCAGCTGCTGGGATTATGAGCAGGTCACCACACCAACCAAACTCCAGCTCCAAACTTGCATGACCAGCCATCTCCCACTCTGAGAGGGTTTTTTTCTCTATGTATAGGTGAACGGGCCATCAATAGGATACGTTTCCTGTCTGTGACTGGTCCGTGGCTCAGTTCAACCAGAAACCCCTGCCCAGGCCATGGGTGGGTTTGCGCACCCAGCCTGCCGTTAGTCCCTGAAACCCATTCAGAACAAGAGTCATTTGGCAAAGCAGTGAGAGAGACACAGACGCATGGGAAGGAGCAGAGGGAAAGCAGAAGCACCCGGGGTTTCCTTGGGCCACATTCACGGGCACTGAGCAGCCCACAGAGCATCTTCAGGATGTTTCAGAAGCTTCAACCCATGAATGAAATGACATCTTAGCAAAGTCACTGGCAGCACATGATTCTGCTGTGATGCCCGGCTGAGAGTCCCAAGCAAGTATGGAGAAACCCTGACCAGTGACGTTCAGCAGCCCGGGCTCCAGCCAACAAAAGAACGTGACACGTTACCCAGCAACCTGGGCTGGTCAGCTGATCTGCAGGCTGCGAGTCCATCCCATTTTCTGTTCATGTCTTTCATGTTCTGGAGATTTTAGGAAGGAAGCCTGTCACTGTGGGACGAAGCCTGGATTCTAGCTCTTCCCAGCTTCCTATGTTACTCAGGACCCAGCACCCAGTGCTGTGTCTGCCCCTGGTATAAAATAAAATAAAATAAAATAAAATAAAATAAAATAAAATAAAATAAAATAAAATAAAATAAAAACAGCCGACTCTGGGGATGCTAGGAGGACTAGACAAAATCGTGAATACGAATTGCTAAACTTAGTTTCTTGCACACAACATTCATGGACTAACAGACGCCCTTGTTGTTTCCTGAAATGCAAAATGAATTTGCCTAGTGCCTGTTCCCTTAATCCTGAACCCCATGTGTGTTTTAAGAGAATCTAGACCATATGGTTTAGCTCCCACTCACAGATAAATCAGCATAATGTGTGTCAGTAAAAGCTGTTTTATGTCCTCCTTTTTATGAGCCTTCTTATCCAATGTCCTAAAATAATAATAAGAAGAGTTAGTTGTGCTTGCTAAGGGTAAATAAACTTGGGCTTAAATTCCACCCCAAGAACTAGAAAAGGAGTATTGCCTCTGATGCCAGCTGCAATGAGTATAGATAGCTCTCACCTCGGCCACCTGCATGGGCCTGGAATCTGAGGGACTGAATTCCTAGCAAGAGAGCCATAAATTAGTTGGGTAAGGGTAACCAGACAAAAAGGCAGCTGCTTATTCCCATTGGGAACTATTAAATTGTAGGAGCAATGGGCTCCTTCCTGGGCTCAGATGCAGGCAGCATGAACATCCAAAGCAGGCTCCCCCCAGGCCTCCTGCAATCCAGAGAGTCAGGAAAATGAGCACCTGTAGCCACAGCGACCACGGGGTCCCAAGAAAGCATAGAGAAACTCTGACCAGTGACGTTCAGCTCCAGCCAACAAAAGAACGTGACACCGGCAACCTGGGAGGATAGTCGGAGCATTTCCTGTTGGAAGGAGAAGCTGCCTTTGTCCCGCCCCTGGGCACAGTGCATTGGTTGACCTTCAGAAGGCAGAACACAGCTTGGTAGCACTTCCTGTCCAAGGTCGCCGACATCCCCTACCTGTGTGCCTCACGCCCTTTGTCCCCTTGTGATTTCTTTTGCTTTGCTTTGTTTGTGGCTGTGGGGGTGGAACCCAGAGCCTTGCACTGCTGGGCTACATTGAGCTACACCCTCAGCCTCCAGTTTTACCTCGTGTTATGTTCTAGAGTCGCACGGATGAGTATGGGGGTGCATGTATGTACATGCGTGCATGCTTCTGTTTTAATTTCATTAAAAATGCTCTTACCACACCCATACGTTGTACAGAAATGTAAAGCGGCAAACTTCGGTAGATGGTAAAACACCGAGGAATGTCTTACACAGTAACGCTGAACACTTGCGACTTGACTAATCCAATTTATCTCCTCAGTATTTACCCTTCAGAAAGAAAAGCCTGTTCAACAAACATTTGTATAAGACTGGACATAATTCTATTCACAGTACTCCAGATCCTGAAGCAGCCCAGGTGTCTATTAAGAGAAGAATAAACAACTATGATAAATGTGCAGGACGGAACACAGCCCATAATTAAAAAGAGCGAAGTTCTGACATTCAGGACGACATGGACACGCCTTCAATGGACTATGGAAATCAGCAATGCTCAAATTCAGCGGTCTTGGGACCTCTTTATAGTCTAAAGTATTGAGAACCCACGAGATTTACTAACATGTATTACATTTTATAAGAGAAGGTAAAAATGGAAATTTTGAGAATATGTATTAATTTACTCACTACAAATTAACATATTTTTGAGAAAATTAACTATTTCACCAAGTTTAAAAACAACAATGAACAAGCACTATGGAGCCTCTTTTCAAAGGCGTTTGCAGATCTCTTCAGTGATCTCACATTCCCCCTACACACACTCTGCTGTGCTACATTCTTGTGGGCGATGTGTGTAAACAGCACTCTACAGCTATGTAATTGGAAAACGATGGGCTATGTTAATAGCCATCTAGATAATGATGGCTGTTGGCTTTTGGTACAAACCAAAAGTCCACAAATGGTGGGTTCCTAAAAGTTAGTTGTAATGTAAAACTAGAAACCATATCAATAAACGTTTGTGCTTTGTTACATAAAAACTCCTTGTAACTATGTTTTGGTTGGAATGGAACTTTTACCCATGTGAGAAGAGAACCATGCCTGTGTCACCAGTGGTTCCAAGTTAAGCAGATCTTGCAAATGTTTGTGCAGGCGCGCCTTACATAATACCTTTAAAGTCTTGTCTGTTAATGCCAGAGCACTTGTTCTGAGGGGCTGAGATTTAACATGGACGCTACTGACCCTGTCTCATCTTCCTACAAATGACTACTAATGAAAAGTAAACAGAGGTGTCATGGCCCCTCAGCCCAGGCAGCAAGTGCCACAAGGGGAAAGGCAATCCACATTATTATGAAAACCACTGTTATACTCAAGACTCCTTTAGCAGGCTTTGAAGACGCCCAGAGACACACAGAGCACCCTTTGAGGGCTGCCTTGCTGTGTTCATTAGCAGGCTCAACAAAAGGGAAGATATTCTGTTCTGGTCCCTGCAGGTTCCCTATCCACAGATTCAACAAACCCTGCTGTAACCTTTGGAAATATTTGAAATAAAAGCAAAACAAGTGTATTGAACATGTAGAAATTTCTTTACTGTCATTCCCTGGACAATACAGTGTAAAGATTACTTATAGATCTTTTATCATGAGGTTGGAGAGACAGCTCAGCAGTTAAGAGCCTGTACTACTCCCCTGGAAGACTTTAGTCTTTCCTGCACAGGGATCTAATTGCTATAGCCTTTCCTGGTAAACGTACACATTCTATCTATCTATCTATCTATCTATCTATCTATCTATCTATCTATCTATTGTACACACATGTATTTGGTATTATAAGTCATACTGTGATGATATGAGATAGATAGTACACACATGTATTTGGTATTATAAGTCATACTGTGATGATATGAGATAGATAGATAGATAGATAGATAGATAGATAGATAGATAGATAGAGATATAGTCATTTAATATAAGGGAACTGACCCCTGGAAAGCATAGCCTCCTAGACCAAATATCTAGGGATACTATGGAATATTTTATTTTAGTGTTCTATTTATGTACAGTCCTACAGTCCTAGAACAGATATACCTGTGGTGAGAAGAAGTTAGAGCAATCCTGTGTCTGGTAAAGAGGGGTGGGGTGTGTATGGTAATGTTCTGTACCTGACAGGGCCTAGGCAGCACAGGTGTGTGCATGGGCCAAAAACTCTGTGAAGACATGCTTAGCATACTTAAGATTCTGTTTTACACCATGATTAACTTTCACAGAGAAAGAAAACCACTATAAGCAAGCACTAAAACCTAGCAAATGATATGTATACTTCAACATTCAAAGGAACATTCATTGATGTCCGTCTTTGAAATACATAAAGATGAAATTACATACGATGAACAAACGCAGCGTTCCCTGACCACATGACGGCTGCTATTTGTTGTGCAGTGGGACTTGCTCCTTGAGATACGGAGCACTGAGTCCTACCTCTGGCCTCAACTAGGTAGGAAAGTAGACCTCACCCTATCTGCTCGAGCCAAAGTGTCTGCAGATATCTGGCAGAAAAAAATCATCCCAAGATGAGATCTTTTGAATTAGAAGTGGGTGTGTTATAAAGCAAATACGGAATGACTTTCATAGCTTAACGCATTCATGGCATTCAGTAATTTACTGTAAAAAAAAAATCTTTCATTTTGCTGGCCAGGGTGGCACATAACCTTAATCCCGGCACTCAGGAGGCAGGATCTCCTTGAGTCTGTGGCCAGCCCAGTTTCAAACCAGCCAGGATTACATGGTGAGACTCGGCCTCAAAAATAAGCAGAACTCTTTCAGGTTTACCTGATGTTTAAGCTTTTTCACAGGAAGGCACGGGGTTGGGCATGTTATTATGTTGTACTTTTTACATTTAACATTATTTTTCCAGTGTTGGGTGTCATTTGTAGCTCATTAATTTGGGCTGCTCTTTTTGAAGTTTTCCCTCAAAAAAAAAAAAAAAAGTGTGAAAAGCATTCTCTACTTTATCTGTTTTCCTTCCGGTGCATTTTGTGCCCTTTCAAAGCTTTACAGTTGGGTCGGTATGAACATTCTTGAAGTTTAACATTTGTCAATCGTGTTCACAGACCTCTCTTTTCTTGCCGTTAGGTTTGGATAAGGATTCCTACAAGAGCAGATGAAAGGTGACCTTCACTTTCTTCTAGTTCTTCCAGTGTTTCTCTTTCTACCCTGAGCTGTGTCTTTTCTGGACATGCCCCTGCAGCACTGCCCCTACCTGTTATTGGTTATGATCTCTCTCCCCTCACTAATTTGCACCAAAGGGGTCTTAGCCTTCACTGCTCACTTCCTATGCAGATGAACGTACTGACTACCGACTAGAACTAGGATTCTGGGCACTTGGAGGGATTGTTACATATTTTAAGATCCTACAGCATTCACCACGTTTCAGGGCTAGATCCCTGTGTGGCTCAGCAGTTTAGAACACTTGCTCCTTTTCCAGAAGACCTGAGTTCAGAGCTTAGCACCCACACTGGGAGACTCACAACTGCCTCTAACTCTAGCTCTGGGGTATCTGATGCCCTCCTCTGGGACTCCACAGATGTAGCCAGTGAACATGTGCAAGCACAAACATATACACATAAAAGTATAAAAGGGAGACATAAAAGTGAGTGAGAGAGAAAGAGAGAGAAAGAGAGAGAGAGAGAGAGAGAGCGTTTTCAAGCCATCCTCAGCCATGCAGCGGATGTGAGGTCAGCCTAGGCTACATGAGGCCCTGCCTCAAAAATAAATTTTTTTTTTAAAAAAAGTTTTCTAAGTACACATCAGAATTAATCAATTTTGATCAGTTTGCAGACCAAGAGCCCAGGGATTCTAACTCCCTCACAGTTCAAGTGATCTGAAAATCATTATTTAGCATTACCTTAAAAACCCAGAATTGAATCTCACAAGCACTGAAAAGCTGGGTTGGTTGCCTGAGCTCCTGGAGTGTGAAAAGTTGGATGCAAACACTGAACATAAAGCAGGGCAGTCGGAAGAGCAGAGGTGAGTGAGGGGGCTCTCAGAGGAGAGCCGGGCCACCCCGACCCCCCTCACTGACCCCCTACAATCACACTGCCAGCAGCTCGTGAGACAGTCTCAAAGGATGCTGTCCTTGCCTCTCTGCTTCCTTCTCCCTCTTTGGCTTGACCCCACACCTTTACAGCGATGCCAGCAACCCGTCCTCACGTTGCTGTGTCTGCTGTTTCAGAAATATTTGGACAGAGACAGACTGCATTTTTTTTAAGACTGGAAGGAAAAAAATCAATTTCTCACTAGCATAATTCTCCCAATGTCACTTTGGGACTTAATTGCCACCATGTGCCTTCTCTGACACCAACTGAGAGCCAGCCAGTCATCAGAGGTCACCCCAAATGGGGCTGGCTTGGGCTGGTGTTTGGCTTTTATGGCCACTGTGGTCCCCTGAGGCCTGTTTTATCCAGATCTCCATTTTCCCAGGCTTAAACTTGAGTGTCCAGCAGATAGAGGGAGGATGGTGACACAGTGTGAAAACTGCTGAGGCTAGAGCCGCTCCCCTTAAACCCACCCAAGCCCTGGAGTGCACACTCACACTCAGATGATTTCTATTCTGTTTTGAAATTCCGTGGTTTTCTGGAACAGTGCTGGTGTTAGGAGGGGTTAAGAGAAACCAGCTGCAAATGAATTTAGCCTCTCTTTGAAAGAGGTAGAATTTCATGCCTCAGAGAACACATCTCAGCCTCGGCCACCACCCCGTACACACACACACACACACACACACACACACACACACACACAAACACACACCCTTCAGGGTCTCTGTAAGAATAATTGTGAGTGTTCTCAGATGATCTCAGAAGCCATTCAATGTTTCTGGTTCTCATTGTTGTTCCCCTGAATAAGAAGCAGATGAGCAATTCTCAAGCAGGAGGATAAGAGCCTACTCTGCTCTTCTCTATTCCCACTCCCCCCTCCTTGCTCATTGCCCCCAGTATTTTCATTGATTAATTGATTAGTTGGTTGGTTAATTGATTGAAATAGAGTCTCCTTGTAGCCCAGGCTAGCCTTGAACTTGCTATGTAGCTAACATTTACCTTGAACTTCTGATCCATCCACAGCTACCTCTGTCCTGGGATTGTAAACTAACACTGCCAGGCCCGGTTTATGCTGTGCTGGAGACTGAACCCAAGTCCTCCTTCATACTAGGTTAGCATGCTACCAATTAAGCTACAGCCCTAGCCCTGCCCATCAGTCTTCAGTGTGAAACTAGCAATGCGCTGTAGGAGACACCACAAACTCTCCTGGAAGAAATGAGCCGTGGCCTTTATCTCCTGGTACTTCCCTCATAGCAATCCTCCTATAAGAAACAGCAACACAGACTTCGGCCAGTCCTGGAACTCAGAAAGGGTAGATTGTCCCAAAAGCCTTTCAGGGACACACACGAGACTCTAGCTTCTGTGTGTTCCTCTCAATCGGAGCAGCTCTCAAGGACAGAGAGATCTGCTTCCAAAGGCAACATGAGCAGATGTTCCCCTCTGGCTGGGTGTCACAGACACATCTATTCCAGCCAGGACAGCCTATCAGAGGCACCAGTGAGAGCTCCGCAGGGTTTCAGACATCATGGGTAAAGAGCAGGACTTAAGAGCCAAGCATGTTCAGTGGTTTGTTCTGTCCCAAATTCCTTTTCCAAAGAGACTCGCCCAGTTTATTAATTCACAGGTGTGGAATTATAAAGCACGCCCATGGCAAGGGACAGTGCACATACTTGTCCATTGACATTCTTGCCTAGAGGGCTGGAGATGTGCTCCACGGCCAGAACTCCTGCCTAGCACACACACCACCCTGAGTTCCAGTCTCAGATCAGCAATTAAACAAACAAGTAAAGAAAATTCTGAGCCAGAACGCACATGTGAAAATTAGTCCTAAGTAGTCCAGATGAGATTTAATAATATCATGCCGTGCATGTCGCTTCTCTACAGAGTTCCTGAGTCACTATGCTGGCTTGGGCAGTCAGGAGATGAGGGAACACTTGATGCTTTTCTGCCTGAGGTGGTTAAAAGATGGAACAAAAGACCATCAGACCCCATCACCGAGCCTCCCATGAGCCCCTTTCTCCTCTCTGTTCTTCTGTGCCTTAGATGGGAAGAGGGGACCAAGGAAGAACAGATAGAGCGCCTTGGATCTTCACCTGAATTCCATCCTCTTCCTTCAGGGAGATAGCTCCTGATGCTATGCCTGTTCCTCCTGTGCAAACCAGAGCCAGGGGACAGAACACATTGGGAAGGCGATCCTAACTCGCTCCAGGAAGAAGCCACAGGCCTGATCTGCCCCACCCCCTGACCCCAGGGATCTGGGTCTCATTGCTCATAGGACACGAGCCAATAGACAGAAAGCCAGATGGCCACCCCTGGAAGTCCCAGCCTTCGGGAACTGTGTCTTCTACCAGGACCTCTGCCTTCTGCCTGCTACAAAAGGGTCTTCATGAGCAGAATTAGGGTGAACCCTCTTCAGAGGCATTGTGAATAAGGGATAAAGAAAAGGGACCACCTATTACCTCACTATATTGGATCTTGTGAAGCATGATGGTGCACTGAGGCTAGGGCTGCAGCTCGACCAGGAGAGTGCTGGCCCAGCATGCGCAGAGTCCTAGGTTCAAGCCCCAGGAATGGTGGTGCATGCCTGTGGTCCTAACTCTATCCAGCCTGTGCAATATGAGACTCTGTCTAACAGAAAAGAAGATGTGCTACCTATGGACACTTTTCTTCTAGCTCACATTATAAAATTAGTAGGACGTTAAAACCAAACTGACGGGGTGGAAATGACCAAACAGGAGAGTGTGTAACTGGCTGATAGCATTGGCTGTCATTACTGCTCAACCCATGTCCTTGAGCAAGCTTTAATTTCCTCATCTAAAAAATGAGGTTAATTATCTTTAACAGACAACGACCCAAAGACAGAAGTAATGTGTGTGTGTATGTGTGTGTGTGTAACACCAAATAGAACTCACCACCTAAAGGAAGGCAGGCACCATTTGGCATCTGGCTTCTATAAGGAAATTACAAGGTTTCCATATTATTCTAGAGTGGGTGGAGTTTATCAGAGTGGGTGGAGTTTATCAGAGTGGGTGGGGTTTATTGGAGTGGGTGGGGTTTATCAGAATGGGTGGGGTCTCTTGGTGTTCCAATTTTTTTACCTTTTTCTTCTTTCAAGCTCTACCATGTTAGAACAAACAGGGCTTTGATCAGGAGAGCCTGTGGACACATCCTATGTCTCCAGAGGAAAGGGCAGCAATAGAAAGTTCCCTAGTGACACAGTACTCTCCCCGTGAGCTCCTTCAGGACTGGGCCGGGAAAACACAAAGGTGGTTGTGGGAACCTGGAGGGAACATGGATGCAGTCTGACAGGGTCTCAAGCATGAAATGAGACAAAAGGGGGATGTTTTCCTATTAAACAGTAAAGACTGCAGCAGAAGAAGGAAGGTAGCCTGCCTTGAAGGGACACCTTGCTACAGCTCAGGAAGATGCTCTGCCATAAGACGCAAGCAAGGTCACATGGGACACTACCCAAGACAGAACTACCTGAGGCAGAGTCATCCAAGGGAGAGCCCAGCCACACCAAACAAAACAAAAATGGCTCCTCTTCATTTAAAATCCAAAGATAATTCCAGAAAACACAAAGCCTGCTTTCCAAAAGCCTACGATAAATCAATTTTTCTTGCCTGTGCTCCATCTAGATGTAGCCACTCGGTTCATCTTAATAAACAAGTTAGTCATTCAAAGGAAAATAAATGAAATGTTTTGCCTTGAGGGACAGTTTTATTTTTAATAGTTTGATGCTGTGGCGAGAGAGGTAATATTCTGTGATCTGAATTGCCTTTTGTTCCCGGGGACCACTGAGGGGATAGTGGGGGTAGTGTGGAGACCGTGTTCAGGAACATAGGAGGGAGACTCCTTCTAACTAGCACACGTCTATCTGCTCTCTTTAGCGTCCTTAGAAAACGGGACTGTTTGTCTCCAGGAAATGTGGACACAGTATGGAGTAATTTGCAACTCTTTTCTTTTCCTTTTTTCTTTTTGGGTCAGTCATTCCAATGAAATCATAGTTCAGGGGCTAGGGTGTGAGTTGGGGGGAGGGGCACTTGCCTAGTATGAGAAAGAGGCTGAGTCTCATCCTCAACACTGCAAAGAGGGGGAGACAAAGAAGGAGAAATGGGTGACGTCATTATGAGGTTGGGGTTGGTCTCCTTTCATGGGAAATCTTGGGAGATTAATTCAAGCCAAAATCCTGTCTTTCTAAAGGAAAAGTACAGGGCACATTTTCAAATTACAACACGAACTCCAAACACCCTGCTTGCTCTATCTCCTTGGGGGGAGGGGGGGATTACATGGTGAGACTCGGCCTAAAGTTCCTCTGTGTGTCTTTAATGTACTCAGCTACCCACCGTGTTCCTGAGAGTGTGGCGGGAGCTCTAGGAGGTGGGACCCAGTGGGAGGAATCTAATCACTGAAGTGTGACCTTGAAGGAGATACTGGGACGCTGTTTCTCATCTTCTCTTTACTTCACAACGGCCAAGAGATGGCCAGATTTTCCCTGCCACACACGTCTATGACAGACAGCCTTGATGTGTGTCAACAAAGCCAGTCAACCATGGTCTGAAACCTCCAAAACAGTGAGCCTATATTAACTTGTCTTCTTAGTAAGTTGATTTCCTCGGGCATTTGTTACAGTAAGAGAAAACTGATGATCACACATAAGCAGTCTCAAACTGTAGGTACCTACTTTGTTTTCTCAGGTGCATGGATTCTTGTGATAAAGATGAAAATATGAATATGAAAAGGAATGGCCATAAGGAAAAGATTCCAGTGACAAGGGAGACGGGCCTATCAGTAAAGTTCTTGCCACTCAAGCATGAGGACCTGAGGAAGATCACATCTTTCCTCCTAGCAGAGTTTTATGCCTGGCTCTCCTCCCCATCCTCCCAGAAGACCTGTGCTTCCCAGGGAATCATCCATATCATTACACAGCACTCATCTCAAGTCTGATGGCCTAGTCTGGTGAAAGGACACAATTGCCATTTAGAAAGTAGTTGTTGACTTAAATCAAAATTTAGCATGAAAGCAATGTTAAAGTCTATTGCAAATGTTGAAGGAGTCTGGAAAGTTCTGGAAAACTAGGTTAAAGCTGTATGTTGTTTAAGAAATTTAAGAAAAGAATAAAAGGAGGATGGAGTGACAAGCAGAACATGGAGGTAAGACAGAACCAAAGAAAGGGGCATGGCAAGACAAAAGCAGTTAAAATGTTCATTGCTTTCATGTAAAAACGTGTTAAATTGCCCCATACACCAATATCAAAGAGCTGGACCACATGTGGCCTTGGAGATGAGAGAAATTTGGAATGTCCTCCGAGCCCCCATGTGTCAGCTATATGTCTGTCCATCTTCTGCAAGGAACAGGTTTCCCTAACCAACTCTAGGCTACTGGTCCCTTCAGAAATGAAACATCATGGAAAGAAGCAGTGGATTCGTTGCTTTTGTTTTTGCTGTCATAGAACATGTGACGAAAACAAGGGAGGGGGGATCTGTTTTGGCTCACAGTCTGAGAGGGTACAGTCCCTAAGGACAGGGAATGCACAGTGCAGTTCATGGAGGATGGTGACTGTGCTGGGGGAACACAAGGCTGCTTGCAGTAGGACAGGAAACTGAGAAGACAGGTCAGAACACAAGGCCCGCATTCATATCCACACTTCAGAAAGGTTTCTTAATGATGGTAGAAATGTCTGTGACTCAAGGGCCACTTGTGCCCCTTATATTCAGGGTCGATCGAATGACAGCCTGGCCACACCTTCATCCCCATGCCCTGCCTTTGCCATGAGTCTTCCCGTCTAAAGTCCTGCATCCTCAGTTGAGTTATGCCCTACACCTGTGTCCTGTGGAGGGTTAAAGTTCGATAGCCCTCTTCCCAAGAAGACAGAGGATGCAGTCTATTCTGGCAGGGGAGATACAAAAAGGACAGAAGAAACAGGAAAACTTTCAGGGTTGTAACACACATTGTTTTTATTATTTTTTCCAGAGTTTTCCACGTGCCAGCCAAGTGCTGACACACCCAGAAGCACATCCCCAATCACTGCCGGCCGCCATAACTGTCAGGAAGTAGGAAAAGCCACACCGGTCTCCATGTGAGATGATGTAGTCATGGGTCCCTGTCCCAGCTTTATAAGCCTGAGAGTCATTCTCTGGGGGCCAATTATGGCAACCAGACCCCCTTAAGGTCTGGTTAATTTCCTCTTCCTACAGAGGTTCATTCTTTAAAAGCTGGAATTGACCTAAATTGCTGTGAACCAAGAAATGACTGAGTTTAACGGGGGGGGGGGGGGGGGGGGGGGGGGGGGGGGGGGGGGGAGTAGCAGGGCAAACACCCTACTACATTTGATCTCTACCCCCACCATAGAAAGCCACACTCACCCAAAGGGTATCAGTCAATAGACCTAAAAATGGGTTAAGGCTGCTTATTAAGTTGAACTACAGAGGAATTAGGTCAGCTTCTCATTCCGTGGCAGCTCCAGGGAGGACACCCACGAGCAACAACTAGAATCTTTTGGTAATTACAGTCATGGAAAATTCGAGCTACAAAACAATTTTATTCGATCCATGGGTATTAAATGCCCATCAAGTGGATGCTGTTGCTCTAAAGTGTGGCCTGTGACAGACAGGAGCAGGGCAGAGGAGGGTGCACACAACAGACTCCCCTGCCACCACAGCACGCCCTTCTCTCATGGCAATGCCACAAAGAGCCACATCAGCGTACACATGTTGGCTCTGAGTCTAAGGGGAAAGGGGTATGATTCACATAAGCTGAGTGAGACTTCCACCCTGCACCAGTGTGGAAGGAAACAGGAGACTGACTCTCTCTATAAGGTTTGAGGCCAGGCTGTGTGTGAGGAGGAGGAAGCAGGGAAGTTACAAATTGCATCTCACTCAGAATTCAGTCAGCACAATATCTGTCTGTATGAGGATGTTGAAAAAGAGCAAAAGATTCGGGGGTGGGGAGGGGATCGTGCACCCATCCCAAGTGGCAACTGAGCTGAGAGGTAGTAAGTATCCTGCAAGAAGAGGAACATCTGACCCCAGTTTCCATGACTTTCTTTGGCCACCAGCAAATTTCTGGATCCCCAGGCCCTGAAGTTAACAGTGGAGATGAATAGGGTCAGCAGTATGGCTCAGGAGCAAAGCCATTTATAAAGCCTGTGTCTAACCCCTATACTGCAAAAATGAGGCTAAAGAAAGTACTTCTACTAAAAAGGAAACTGTAGAATCGCTAGGCAGGGAAGTGGAGGCCAACCCTGTCTCCCAATTGCCTAGAGCATCGCAGGCAAGCTGTCCTGGAAATGGTGGGTTCTTTTCTCATTGCTAAAACAGTTCATTAATTAATTAATTAATTAAAGCAGGGGCTGGAGAGATAGCTCAGTGGTTAATAATACACACCGCTCTTACAGAGGACCCAAGTTCAGTCCCCAGCATCCCCACAGAGCAGTGCACAACTACTTATAACTACAGAGATAGGGATCAGACTCCCTCTTCTGAATTCCAAGGGCCTTGGTACTGAAGTGCACATATGCATACACAGGCCTACATACATACACACAATTATAAAATAAAGCTTAAGTAAGGGAGTGTTTATGCTGGTTCACTGTTCAAAGGTATATATGGGTATATAGTTTATGCCAGCTCACAGTTCAAGGGTACATATGCCCTTCATAGCAGGCAAGCCATGACAGAGAGTGTGAGGCAGCCAGTCACACGTGTCCACTGTCAAGAAACAGAAGTGAATGCTTGTGTTCAGCTCACTTTATTTTTAAGTCAGTAGGAGACCGGAGCATAGGGAACAATACATCCATGTTTAAGGTAAGCCTTTCCATCTCAATTAGCCTAATCTAGAAGCATTCCTCACAGAAGCTCATTTGCTAAGTGATTCTAGGACCTGTCCAGCTGGCAGTGAATATTAAGCATCACATAGGTGTGGCTAAGGAGCCCTGCTGACGGCCCAGAGCACTGTGCTAGAGGCAGTAGCTTCTTATCAGCCCAGCCCTCCAGCCTCCCCACCCCAGCCCACTTCTGTGGGTGCCTGCCAAGTGGACACCTACACGATTAACTTAATGTGGTATCAACAAGTTCACTTGTTTTTCTCAATAACTGAGAGAGAACAGGAATATTCCCAAGAAGGAACCAAATGCTAGGAAGTCTTTCTTTGTATGACTATAGTAGGAAAAGACAAAGGCCAGAGAGGATTTAAGTCTTTATAAAGTATGTAATTCTGGGTAATGGAGGTGGAGGGGTATGAAGGATATGTGGAAGAACTGCATACACAGTAGAACCACTTCTGGAGGCTCTGTCAGGAAACAAGGCCCAGAGCAGCATCTGTGGGTGGGTACACCAGGAAGTGACCCAGCCATGAGCCTAACTTGGGGTGACCCTGGATCCGAAGGCACCTCGGGTGACAAGCCTGCCATGACCAAGCACCTTCAGCTGTCTTGAGTTTTCAAAACAGGACCGTGTGGGAAGCTGTGGAAGCTGCAGGGCTGGAGAGGTGTCTCGTTCAATAAACTCCCTGTTCTGCAAGCATGAGGAACTGAGTTTAGATTCCCCAGCATGCAGCAGAGGACCAAGACCTGGGTAGAGGCAGCCAGATCTCTGGAGTTCCTTTGATGGCCAGCTACCTAAAATCAATGAGCTCCAGGTTCAGTGAATGATCCTGTCTCAGACAATAATGTAGAGTGTGATAGAGGAAGGCACTTGACTTTGACCTCTGCCTCCATATGCACACATTATACACGCATGTACGCACATCCACATGCAGACATGCGTACAGACTCAAAAAAAATTGTCTAGGAAGTTGGACAGCTGTGGTGGTTGGTGACAAGGACGCCTCCATTCTTTGGATGGCAGGTAACTAGTATGCATCAGCGAGCAGCTTTCTGCTTTGCCTCACTGGGACCAAGCACCTTGGGCCACACAGGAGCTCGGGAAGATGTCTGGGGATCCTGTGGCAAAGGTTCAAGTCCACGCCCAGCCAAGGCAGAGTCTGGTTTGGCTGTAAATTGAGCTCTATTCACAAGGGAAGACTCCATTTAGCAACAGTTGGTGAGGCTTTCTCTTCAAACTCACCACTGGGACACACACTTGCAGACACGAACCCACTCAGACATTCCCTTGGTGCGAGCAGAGAAGCTGCCAGGCTTCCTTGGGATGTACTTCTGGACTGGAAAAAGTAACATGACTGTGGTGTCCCAAGAAGAAAAGAACATTCTTCTGTGGAAAGAAGGGAGGGGCAAATGTGTCAGCAAATGGTTTCCTACGACTAGGAGCTCCCTCTGGGGAAGAAAAGCATGTAGAAACCTCAGCTATAGTCTATTTTCTGTGGCTATAACCAAGTACCTGAAACTGTGTGGTTTATAAAGAACAGAAGGTTTCAGAGTCACAGCTCTGGAAGCTGGCATTCTGGTAACCTAGGGAGGGCATCACATAGTGAGACAGAGCCCCACACACTAGGTCTGAGCTCTTCTAAAGTCACCGACATCATAAGGGGCCCCACCCTAATGAACTCATCTGACCCCAATGTCCTTAACTCTAAACACCTTCAAAATAGGAATCTGTGGGTTCCATTTCCAACATGAACGTTTTGAGGAGGCACACTCAAACCACAGATCCCTGGATGTTCCACACAAAAAGCCAGGTGGTGAAGGAAGGGACTCCAAACATTGGCTGCCCCTGTGCTAGCAACTGGATGAACTCTTCCATCAAGGAACTCTAAGACTCCAGACTCAGAGAACCAATCCATCATCTTGAGATAACCCATCTCCCCACTGGTTATTTAAGACAGTGCCTCGTGAATCTCAGGCTGCCGACGGGCCAAAATGACCTTAAACTCCTGTTTCTTCTGTTTCCCGAATGCCAAGCTTAGAGTATGGCCCCCTGTCTGGCTCTAAAAACGCACTTTGCACCAGTTCGCTTTGAGAGACCCCCTCAGCACTGCCCTCTCAGCTACAATGAAATCACACTGGACTCTACTGTGAGAGAAGGTGAGACCCCAGAGAAAACTAGATTTTCCTTTTGAAGAAACCAAAGGACCCTCTGACCATTGGAAGGGACTGTCTTCCTTCCTGTGGCATCCAGGCTATCCTGGATGGAGTTTCTAAAAGACAATAGAAAAAAGAGGTGGAGCCTAGTGGAAGAGGTTAGCTCACTGGATACAAGCCCCTTTCAGACCTGTGTCTATGATACCCCTTCTCTTTGCTTTATTTCTCGGGTATCACGGAGTGAGCAATTACTCCCCATGGGTCCCAAGCCACAGATCAGGATGCAGAGAATGAAACTTGCAAAAATAGGGGCCCAAGTAAACCTTCACTCTTTTAAAGTTGGGAGTCTCAAGTATTTTATCACAACACCCAAAAGCTATTAAGCACCTTCCCTATCAATCCGTTTGTTAACATTTCTTAAGTGTCTAGTATATTCTAGGCTGCACAGGAGATACAAGGACTGAGCCAGGACAATAAGGTCCTTGATCCCAAGGGGCTTACACTCTGATGGCCAAATAAATAACAGCAACACCCAACCAGAGCATATAGAGCAGTTAGTGCCTGACAGACAGACAGTGGGACAGACAACAAATCAGCACTAGGCAGGCAGCCACACTGGGTAGCTGCAGACATTCTAGGAAATTGAAAGTGGGCTAGCTGCGGTCTCCATGGTCCACAGTACTGACCTACACATGCCCTGTTCTCAGGTTACACTGAAAGACAGCATCCTACAGTCACTCCATCAGAGTCTCCCCACAAGCCCTGCTCGTCACCTTACAACTTGACCCGCTGTAGAGATGCTGGGGCCTGGGTGACAGGAAGGAAATGAAAGGCAATGGAGATATTCACAGCCAACAGGGACCAGCTCTTAGCATCTCTAACCTCAGGACTTCCCATGCCTGTGGAAGGAAAGGAAACCCCACATAAAGATAGCCAGCCTGTGCTGAAGGTGTGTGGCTCTCCAGCAAGCCTGCTTACTTTATAGCCTTGGAAATACACCCCTGAAAATGACCAGCTGTGTTGATTATGAAAGCCCAAAGGCCCGGAGCTGTCCTAGGGGGAGATGACTGTGAATCCCAGTACACTGAACCTTGGTGAATCAGCCGCTAAGTGAGACAAAAGGCTAAAAGATGTTGTTTAGAACACCTCATTAATAACATTCAAAATTGTTTTCTGCAATTATGTGCAATCATTGGTTATTTTACCCCCAGCCAAGTAGAATTCCCACAGCCAATCTATAGTTTTGGTTTCAAATGCCAAGAAAAATTCCCTGGCACATGGGGGAGAGTAGGAGAGGAGGCTGAGATTGTGAGACCAGAAGCCCTTGATTAGTTAATAGAGAATAATCTACTGGGAAAAAGAGCTTGCCAAAAATATGAAACCAGTGAGTGACTGTCCAGGGGAGAGCATGGCTGCACAGATCACTTCCACATGGGCCCTCGCTGATCTTGCAGCCACAAAGCAAACAGAAGGGCTGCTCTCTCCTCTGACACTCTGTCCTGCTGTAGCTCTCCCCTCTGACACTCTGTCCTGCTGTAGCTCTCCCCTCTGACACTGTCCTGTTGTAGCTCCCACACACTTCACATATTTCAGTAAACCCAACAGTGTCTCAACATTCTAGTAAGAAACTGAAGGATGTATTGCACCAAGTTTTCTCAGAAAAGTTCTGCCTCAAGTCCACAAAACCTTTCCTATTTGCATCATTCATTCATTCAGTCAGTCAGTCCTTTAGTCAGTCCTTCAGCCATTCATTCATTCATTCATTCATTCATTCAGTCAGTCAGTCAGTCATTCACATTCAGTCCTTCAGTCAACCCTTCATTCATTCATTTAGTCAGTCTTTCAGTCCATCAGTTCTTCATCAGTCATTATTCATCAACACTACCCTGTCTACACTGAGGACCCTCCTCGGCATGGGGGTTACAGCCGTCCTCTGAGAGCTCGGGCTGATGTTGACAGTGCATACCATGCTCCACCATGCTAAATCAGGCTTTCCACACTCCAACCTGTCGGCGTTATCTAAACTCTGAATCCCACTTCGAGTCTACAGTGGTGTGAAAGGAGATTTTTCTTATGTTTTCTTTTGTTTTCCTGTCTCTACCATGGCACATATTACTTACAAAGAGGAAAACTTTGGTATTGAAACTTCCTGTCACACACTAAGTTCTTGATAATTAGAGGGAGATAAAAGGTATGTGTTGGTAGCAAATATCAAGAAAACTTTCTATATGGACAATCCAAATGCAACTGGGAAAACAGGTAAAGTTTACTCAGACAACCACTTTCTGTTGTGGTAGCCGCAACTTAATCTGTCAGTCGGCTTTGAAACCAGTCTCTTAGAATCTGTCCAGTGGCGATTGTTAGCCACATCAGCCGCTTCAAAGTGGCTGTGAGGAATTTAACAGGAGGAGAAAGAAACCTGCTAAGGAGTTGCCACAGTCTCTGAGTTGTTTAGTCTTTAAAAGTCTTTATTTAAACACATATTTGATTTTCTTAAAGGGCAAAGCATGAAGAAGCAGCGGTAGCCCGAGGTCGGTTGGAGGGTTCGTGGGAATCTGCAGCCTGACCCGGGGCCCACATCTGCAGCTCACAGTGACATGAGGGCCACACCCACAGGGCTACTCTGTGCAGCGTGTGCAGTAGTGTTCCCCTGGTCTCCTCCAAGAGCACTGCACTGTATGCCTCAAAGCAGCCATTGAGGTTGGTGCTCCAGACCAAAAACTGCCCACGTCGCTTTGTACAAATGTGCCTCTGGCTACTCTGAAGCCTGCGGTTGCTCTTTCAAAGTCGAGAAACGAATCACAGCATGGAGCAGACACGTGACTTGACTTCATCAATTGTGGAGTCCCACTCCCTTTCCCGACCTCAGGGGAAAAATCAGCTCAGGGACACCTCACACAAACACATCATCCTTTGAAGAAAGGTGATGGACCGGGGGAGATGGAAACCCTGGAAGAAATGAGTGCCGTTCTGGGAGCAGGCACCAGCAGGGCTCCCAGAATCCAGTCCCATTTCTGATCTCTAACCAGCTGCCTCACTGCTTCCCACAGGAGTGAAAGACTTTTGTGTGAGTTACGCTTTCAGCCTTTACTGGGACTTGGGGTGTATTTTAAAGCGCCACATGTGAGCTGATATGTGGGTCCCTACAGCATGAATCCACAGAGGAAAAGTCAGGGTGCCTCGCCTGGTCTCTGAGCACAGCAAAATTCACCAAGCAGAACAGCTTCCCTGGGAAGGATTCGCCGTTGTCTGCTCTGAACCAATCTCAGAGAGGGAGTCCCAGGGAGACATGGTGGCACCCACCAAGCTGTTTTGCTCTCTCAGGGGAATGTGGCAGCTCCGTCATTACTATGGAAATGTCACCCTCACCGCATCCCTATGGTCATCAGTACTGCAAGTTTTGATTGTCAGTGTGCATTTCTTGGAGTTTCCCTGGATTCTCATGAGAAGGGCCAACGTGGCAGCAGCATTTCTCTACCCTGGTCAAATTTTCCTGTAGAACAAGGGTCTGTTTACTTTCCACACACCTTAATGATGATGCTACCACAAATTCCAGAAGGTATTCCAGCAAACACTGGGAAGAAACTGCACCTACCAACAACAATAAAACATAGTAATGGTGCTTTTAATAGTATCTGGTACCCTGGTGTGCACAAACTGCAGTGCGTGAAGGAGGCTTTGCTGGTAGGTAGCACAAGGATGCTGAAAACACACAGATGCTCTTTTATGGCTCCAATCAGGACTCGTAAATGAGCAGTTAAGAAATGGCACAAAGGATGCAGTTTGTGGTGGGGGGAGCTAAACCCTGAGTCCTTTGGTTTTGAGGCTCACATGGAGCTATAGAGGGATTTTTCCAGAACCTTAAAACATAGGTGTATTTCACTACAGCTTTAGACCAGTGGGAGAAGGGGTTCAAGCAGCATGTGTGTCCCCTGCTTCTGTAGTTTAGAAACATGGATTTGCTCTTTTGACTTTTCTCCCAGGGCTCATATTTGAATCTGCCTTACAGCTTCAGAGAAGAATTTGGACAAGGACTTTCAAGAACTTCTGAAGCAGTTTAAACTTAGAGGAAGGTTGTCAGCTGAGAGGCAATTTGCTCCATGCAATGGAGATGAGCCTCTCTGAGCTGGGAGAGGAATGCTCATAGTTTGAACCCAGACTGCCCCAAAGCTCCAGAGGTTTGTCCCCAGCCTATAGAGAAATGGAATCTTCAGGAAGAAACTAGCTTGAGCGAGGCACACCCTCTCTTGTCTTCCTTTGTTTCCTGAACTCCAGAAGGTGATCGGGTCTCTCTTCCCACACTCTGGTTGGCGCTACCTCACAAAAGACCAAAATCAATGAGGCCAGGCAAGTTTGGGTGAAACCATAAACCAAAACGAACCACATGGAAGCTGAGGTATAAGGACACCTTAAGCCAGGAGCCCAGGGCCAGCTGTAGCAATACCATAAAACCCCATGACAAGAGAATGAAATGATTCGCTTCTTGGCTCAACATAAAGTTAAACAAGGACAAAAGCTGACTCTGTGGTAACTCCAGAGATCCATATAGTATTACCTACACGCAACCTACTCCAGAGATCCATATAGTATTACCTACACGCAACCTACTCCAGAGATCCATATACTATTACCTACACGCAACCTACTCCAGAGATCCATATAGTATTACCTACATGCAACCTACTCCAGAGATCCATATAGTATTATCTACACGCAACCGCTAACCGCAATAATGATCCATATAGTATTACCTACACGCAACCTCTAACCGCAACAATCTATCTGCCAAGACAAAATCTACAGGGTTGGGGGCCCTGGCTGAAAGAAGAGCCACACTGTTCTTCTTGAAACACTTGGGATGACTGGAAAGGTGGCTGGGTGAAAATCCACACAGAAAGAGGCAAGGGGGGAAATAAGTACCGTTATTAAACGCCTGAGACTCAGAAGTCACTCAGGGAAGCCCCTACACAGAAACTGTCCATACGTCCAGTTTCCTATGGAGCCAAAATCAGCTTCCTTACAGCTTCAATTCCTTTCCAAATGGGGAGATTGGGAGTCAGAAAATTTAACATTTAGCCAGCTGTTTTCCAGAGGCGGAGGCAAAAGGATCACATATTCAAGGGCAGCCTGAGCAACTTAATGGGACTTTGTCTCAAAATAAAATAAAAAGCCAGGCCTGTAAGCCCAGTACTTGAGAGGTGCAGGCAGCAGGATCAGTAGTGTAAAGTCATACTCAGCTACATAAGTATTGAGGCCAGACTGGGCTACATAGACCCTGTCTCAAGAATAAATAAGAAAAAAATGAAATAAATAAATAAAAATAGTAGAGCACTTGCCAGGTATGCATTAAATCCTAGGTACCATCCCTAAGATTACAGATAGAGAGGATAATTAAGTGACCTTTCCAGAGTTGAGACAACTAGACCAGGAAAAAGACCTTAGGCCTGTCAATCTCTTATGTCCGTGGTCTCTCCACTAACCTTTGGCCTGTGTCCTCCAGGGTAGATGAATTTTGTGATCTTTTCCCAGAAACAGTTTAGCTGGTTCTGAGGATACCCAAGCAGGAATAAGGACAGAGGCCAGTGTTGTAAAGGGCCTGGCACATACATTTCAACTTTCCTACCTCCATATCCCCAGATCTTTCTGATCCTGGTCATGACAGCGGAGGCCTTGGGGGAGGGGTGATACAAAGAGCCCAGTCCTTCCAAATGGGATAATTGAGGACATATGTCTGCCTGGTAATCGCAAAGAAAGCTGCCCTGTGATTCTTATGCCCCAAAGCCATAACATGGACTAACAGGCCGCCTGCCTTCCAACATTCAGGCTGACTTATAAAAGGGAATCAACCTAAACAAGGGTAACTTTAAAACCCCAACAGGAAATAAAAGACCCTGAAGCTTGGGCTGCCTCCTCAGATACAATCAGACTCCTGTGGTGAGGAATAGCTGCCGGTGAAAACATACCCCATTAAAAAAATTCCTACAGAAGCATGGCAAAATTAGAAAGGTCTCCCTTGCCCCCCCAAACCAGGCCCCAAAAAGGGAAGCTTGTTCCCATCTGAGGGCGGGGCGTGAATGGCGGGCAACGACTTCTCTAACGGTTAGCTTTGATTTCTCCAGGTTGTGAACACAAGGAACTGGAGAGCAGACTTAATGTTACAGCAAAGATCTAAGACCTAGAATTACAAGCCATTTATTGGTATCTACTGCCTGGTTGTCTGCAGTTATAAAGGAGCAATTATCCAGGTGGCTGATAGCCTTTCTGAATGCAGAACTGCAGAGGGCTCAGAAGTTGTGCAGGGCTGTAAGTCGGGAAGCAAATGTGGTGAATGTGAAAACACAGAGACTTTAGACTCCCCAGCAACACCTTCCTGGATCTAGGAGTATCCCCAGTACACCAGGAAGGCAGCCGGTGCAGGCACACAGACACACACACAGACACACATATGCACACACACAGACACACGGATACACACACAATGGAAGATGGCTCAGCAGGTAAAGGTGCTTACTGAAGGAGGCTGTCTACCTAAGTACACAACAAAGACAAGAACAACAACAATAAGAGAACCCCACAACCTAGATAAAGGTGAAAAGAGAGACTCCTTCAAAATTGTTGACTCCACAAAATTGTTCCCTGACCTCTACACATGTGACACACAAGTGCAGTCATGCGTACCCTTCATGCACACACAGATCCACACAATAATAACTGTTAGCTAAATTCAAAATGGAACCAACTCGGCCTATTGGCATGTTTACTTTGCAGTGCTTCAGAAGCAGGAGGGGAGAGGCGATGCTGATACTGAACGGTTCCTCACCCATGTGGAGAGCTAGATCCATGAGGCAGAGCTCACACCAGCTTCAGCTCCGAGCTGTGTGGTCAGGAGAAAGTCCCCGGCTTCCGTCAAACACAGCTGACATGTTATGAAGAATGAAGGAGACAAATTCTCCCTGTCAGGGTCACTAATGATGCCCAGGACAGAGTTTTGAATGGGGGTGGGGGGGAGGGGAAGTCCTGCCTTTTACACAAAACAAGAAAAATGAGCAACCGGCAGGTCACACAAGAGCCTTCATCTCTTCTAAAAACACCCAGCATTGAAGCTCATCATGAAGCTACAATTATACCTGTTTCTATACATTGTGATGGAGAACGTTTGGGGAAACCTGTTACCCCCTAATCAGCCTACATCTGAAATTCAACAGTTACAAGAGTGGCTTCTTAGGCATGAAGTTTCAGTCTCTGGGAAAAGGCAGTCAGTGCCCCCTGCCCAGAAAACATAACAGCAACAATCCCAATAACAATGCTGTCCTCTGTCCCTCCTTAATGCTAACACTTTTTTTTATCCTTTTCTGAAAACAAAGACAAAAAAAAAAGGATAACCAGAGGCAGATGGAGGAAAGTGGGAGTCAGCCTCAAAGGACAAAAAAAATTACAGAATTAGGAGGCTGGAGAAACTGATGACTATTCACGTACACTTCCCAACACAAAGATTCTAGCATTCTCTTGGGATGGAGCCTGCGAACTGCATCTGCTGTGTAACCCTCACATTAATGATATTCCAAAATATTTAGGACTTCAGCCACAATATTCCTGCCTCAAAGCCGCTCGAGCTGCAGAAGATTTAAATATTTTGTCTAGGAGATTATCAGGGCTCTAGACAAGATCAACCAGACTCAAGAGACCAAAGAGGAAATAAAACACAGTCTCTAAAACCCAGCTCCTCACTGAAAGCAACGTGCGGCAGCCATAGCCTCCCTGTCCTTCCGTGAGCATCTGCGAGAATGAGATTTAGGAGAGAAATGAGATGTGGGAATATCGTAGGCCCCATCTTGGAAATTAAAAATAAATAAGCTAGTAAAGAAATAGTCTTCTGGGATCAACATCACCGCGCATTCCTTGTGGGCTTTTCTCTAATCCCATAACACATTAAGATCATATATCAAGTGCAGACACATAAATTCCTATTGATTTATCACTGACAGACCAACAGACCACAACCTGCATGAGGGCATGGGCTAGGTTTGTTTGACTGGCTGCCCATGAGGAAGACCCGGTGAAAATGCTTGGCTCACTGTGCTCCTTAGGAAACACTTTGGGTTGCATAAGTAATGAATGAATAAGTGTTTAAGTGAACGTGTGGAATGGATGGGTGGAAGGATGGGTGGATGAGTAGATGGGTAGGGGGGGACAGATGGATAGATGGAATCGGGAGATGGATAGATGGGTAAGAGGGTAAGTAGATGGTGGATGGATACACGGATGGATGGATGGATGGATGGATGGATGGATGGATGGATGGATAAATGGATAGACAGGCGAATGAATGGATGGACGAACAGATGGATGGATGAACAAATCAAATGGATGGATGGATGGATGGATGGATGGATGGATGGATGGATGGATGGATGGATGGATGGACGGACGGACGGATGGATGGACAGATGGATGGATGGATGGATGGATGGATGGATGGATAAATGGATGGATAAATGGATGGACAGACGGGCGAATGAATGGATGCACAAACAGATGGATGGATGGACAAATCAAATGGATGGATGGACAGATGGATGAATATTGGATGAATTAACAGATGGGTTGATGACTAGGTAAACAGATGGATATGCTGATGTATGATGAATGAGTAGACAAATAGACAAAGAAACACATGGTTCCGATTACTTTAATCTATAAACAAAAGGGAACATGAATTCTCCCCTATTCTGCACTTCTTACCACCTAATAAATGCCTCTGAGTCCTCACCACCCTACAGGAGGGAACCACCATATGCATGCGTGTGGTGGGAGCATAGCGTGTGCACTGGAATGCGTGTGGGGGGAGCATAGCGTGTGCACTGGTGCTTTGCCCTCTCGGCGTGAAGATGGCTTGTCACTCTACCTTCACTCATTGAGTGAAAAGACAGATAAACAGCATCCAAGCAAAACTCGAATTGATGGAAGTTTGAGATTAAAATACGAGCAGGCAGTACAGGCCTGTAATCTCAGTACTAGAGAAGCCAAAAGTGGGATGATTATGAGTTGGAGGCCAGCTTGGACTACATAGTGAGAACCTACCAGGAAAGGAAAATGAGAGAAGAGAAGAAGGAGAGGACATGGTGAGGAGAGGGGGAGAGAAGGGAAGGGAAGAGAAGCTTGGGTGTAAAAGATTTCCTGCTAGTGCTAAAACAGCAGAGATGAGCTCCTGCCATTGCCTGGTCACCAACCTCACCAACAACCTTATCACCCCATGAAATGTTTCTGTACCTCATCTTTAAAATGAGCCAAACATGCTTAAACACCCTGGGGTTCTGCTAGCCTGCTTGGGACTCCAGCCTCAGGTGGGCTCACACACGCCCCATCTCCACCCCGGACTGCGGCGAGGTCTCTTTGCACCACCAGCTGCCCGCTCAGCCTCCCTGTGTACATGAGGAGCTCCTGTTTTACCCACTCACTGCACCGCATCCTCTATCCTTCCCTTAGACAACACACTGCAGTGTGTGACTTCATGCTGATCTGGGATTTGTTTAATGACAGTTCCCATGTTTATTTATAACTTATTTAATGTCTGTCCCCACCCTAGTTATAAATGACTAATATTATTGTGGACTTATTGAGTATCAGGCTTGCTTTAATCACCCTGCATGAATCATTTACTTTAAATCCTACAACTGCCGTTGAGGTAAAGATTTTGATCATTCCTGTTTTATAGGAAGAAAGCTGAGGATCTGAGACACAGGTACATTTTTCAAGGACTCACAGCTTAGTGAGTGGCTGAACTCAGATGTGAACTCAGGCCCTGGCTGCAGATCACACTGGCTAAAGTCTCAGGATTCCACCAGAAGCCAGATAATAGAGGGAAGAAAGAGGGATGAGGGCCAGAACTCTGTAGGGTGTTTGTTTTTTGTTTGTTTCATTTTGTTTTCTTTGTTCTGTTCTCTCTCAGTACTGGTGATGGCCCCCAGGGTCTTATGCATGCTAGGAAAACTCAACTCCTAAGCCGCACCCCACCCCTCCACAACCTCATTCCATGGCCTCTTCTGTCCTGTGGATTGACTGAAGCCATGCAGTTAGGAAGGTGCGGGCGTGGGCTGGAAACCACTGGGAACTGCACACATATCAAGTCATGTGTGAAATTCAGTTCTACGTGGGTGTGCTAAGTGCTCTGAGGTCACCAGGAATCCACTCACTGGTACCCTGCATACCCGTCACCTCCCATGCTGTGCATTTACTTTGGGGGGATTAAAATGTCAAAATATTCCTATATATCCCTCTAACTTATATAAATATACTTCCCCAGCAGTACTTTCCCTTTGGCCTTGACCTTTCCTGTTTACTCTGAGAGTGTATTAATTACTCAGTCATAGACACACACTTTTCTTTCTCTTTTCAATGTTTGACTCAGACGCAGAGAGCTGTGCCTGCTAAGCCAGTCTTCTTCTGCTGCTGAGTTCTGCTCCCTTCCTTTATACATCTCTAAATGGAGTACTGAGGATAAATTCTCATGAAAAGACTCCTTGGAGCTGGGAAAAGAGCCATGTTGGTCAAGTAGTTACCATGTAAGCACAAGAACAGGTGTTTAATCCCCAGAACACACATTTTTAAAGGAGGAGGGAGGGGACTAGGAGATGACTCTATGATTTAAAAACAGTTAGCACACAAGCAAGAGAAACAGAGTTCAGATCTACAAGAACCCATGTAAATGCTAGGGGGCATGGTAGCCTGCCTATAATTCTAGCCTCAGAAAGTAGAAGAGGCAAGGGATTCCCAAAGTAAGCTATCTCAGGAGGCTAGATGTATTAGCAAGCTCTGGTTGGACTGAATGGCTCTGCCTCAGAGTATAAAGTAAAATATTGTCTAAAGAAGACTTCTAGTATCGACTCAGGCCTAAACACACACTCACACACACCATTCACATGCATGCACACACACACACACACATGCATGCTCACACACACATACATGCACACATATTAAACATATGTAGATATGAAAAAGAAAAAGAGAAAAAGCATAGCCAGGCTTGGGGTCAGGGGAGTGGGAGCCTAAACAGGGAGCCTAGCCTAGCTGTTGAGTTTTAGGCCAGGAAACCCTCTCTCAAAATACAGGGGACAGAGCCTAAGGGAAAACACGCAGGGCTACCTTCTACCAGTACTATTTTTGGAGACAAAAATCTCATGTAGCCAGGCTGGCCTCAAGCTCTCTATGTAGCTGAATATGAACTAGAATTTCTAATCCTCCAGGCTTTACCTCTGAAATCCTGGGATTATAGGCATGCAATGCCACACCTGAATTATATAGTGCCAGGGCTGGAACCAAGTGCGTGCTCAGCAAGCATTCTGTTGGCTGAGATTTATCCCTAGCTCCTCTAGGTGGTTTTTTTTTTAAATAGAAGGAACAGTAAGATAGACTTTGATGAAAGAATGGCAGGGATGTGGCCACCAGGGTAGGGGGTATAGAGAGCCACCATTGCAGGAATAACAATCACACCTAAAAGGGAGGAAGAGGGACCACTAATGATGGAGAAGAATAAGGCATGGAGTGTTCAGTGCAAAGCAAGAAGCAATGGCTGGGCACAGAGTGGGCTACAGTGTTACAGCAAAGGCTACAGTGTTATAGAGCAGACTACACTGTTCCAGAGTGGGCTACAGTGTTACAGCAAAGGCTACAGTGTTCCAAAGCAGGCTACTGTGTTACAGAGCAGACTAAAGTGTCAGAAAGCATGCTATAGTTTCCATATACAACAAAAGATGATCTGCCTGGAACAGGAGGAGGGTAGTGTACCATTTCAAGAAAAACCATCTAAGCACACCATGGTTGCTTTCTAAAGAAAACCATTTCAGTCACCACAGGACCACAGATTCCTACATAAAATCCTAGCAGAGCCCATAAAAAACAACAACCGTTACTAAGGCCTCCTATGTCGTTAGTTGCCTTTACAAAATAAGACCCTTTACAACCTCCATACACTAAACACCTCCGGAGCCTTATATAGTATATTTGTACCATATAATAACTTTGATCAAATAACTCTTAAAATCTACAAGACACACACACACACACACGGGGGGGGGGCACAGAATGAGGAAACTGCTATAAATGTCCTTTGAAGACCTTCAGAAAACACCAATACTTGATCCTAGGCATCTTTCTTTTGCCATCTCTCCAGAAACCAGAGCCAATGTTACCATTTGAATCTGTCAGATCTTGTTAGCACTATTATCAGATTCTAAATATCAGATTCTAAAACTAAGTATCAGATTCTAAGGTAGCGTGGAAGGCAGCCCTCTGTGTCCCGGGTGTGGAAGGCAGCCCTCTGTGTCCCGGGTGTGGAAGGCAGCCCTCTGTGTCCCGGGTGTGGAAGGCAGCCCTCTGTGTCCCGGGCGTGGAAGGCAGCCCTCTGTGTCCCGGGTGTGGAAGGCAGCCCTCTGTGTCCCGGGACTGAGTCTTGGGTACTGCTACAGTCCCAGCGTCTACACAGTTTGCCTCGCTTGCCACTTGCTCACTTCGTGCAGAGCTGCCCATCACCCTCCTGCATCAAACAAGATGAAAGGAAACTCGCAAGCCACTTCCCAACAAGGGCAAGTCTGAAAAATGTGAGGAACTGGCCTCTCAATACAGACTCAGCTGGACTGGGGAAAACAGGGCTTTAGGTGGATCCCAGTAGCTCACAGGAGGCAGAGATGGAATTCCTGTAGTTGGAGGCCAGCAGCAAGTTCAGGGCCAGGGCTACAGAGCAAGGCTCTATTGCAAACAAACGAACAAACAAACAAACAGCCAAGCCAAGAATAATCAATTATGGATCTTGAATTGAAAGTAAAAAGAAAATTTCAAATACAGATTTCATTTCCTAGCACCGTACAGTTTTGCTCCTTGAAGCATCTTAGCTGGACTCAGCCGGGTCTCAGTTCTGAATCTCTGATCTGTATTGATGCACTGGATGTTTCCTTAGTCTGTGCTTGTGTTGTTTCTTTCCAAGCAAACCATGGTGAACCAGGTTCAGTAAGAGAGACTCGAGCTGGGTTCCTCCGTGCTATGGTTAATACTGGCAGGCTCTGAGACCTCCGGGGAGATGAGCCTCCAGGGCGCCTGTGAGGAATGCCTGAGTACACTAACTGAAATGGTTAGTCCTACCCTACATGAGGGCAGCAATAAGTCCTAGACTAAATCAGAAGAAGAAAGCAAGCTGGACACCAACATTCATCCCTCTCTGCTTCTCCTGACAATGGATGCATGGTGACCAACTGCCTCCTGCCACCGCCACCACAATGGCTACACAGCCAGCTGGGAGCCAAAGTAGCCTTTCCCTCCTTAAGTTGCTTCTCATCAGGTGTCTGATTACAACAAGGAAGTAACTAATAGACGTAGGTTGCAAAGGAGCAGGAGCATCCTTACTCCTCCTTCCTGGTCTTCTCCATGCTCCACTTTCTCTCTAAAATGGACAGAACAACAGTGCCTCCATTACTGGCTTGCTATATCAAATAACATCATACATACAAAGTGCTCAGCATATGGCATTGCTCATTATGAGTTTTTAATATATGCTATTCATATATATGGATATATATAAAATATATAAAATATATAATACATATAATATATAATATAATACATATATACATACATATAATATATGATATATAATATAATACATATATTGTATACATACATACATATATACATGCCCATCTTCATTCACATTTACACACACAGACACACCAAATAACAATAATAAATGAGAGAATGATACACATACATATTTGTCTTTATTAGGAAACTGAGGCATTGTGAGTCTAGGCCAAAAAATACTTTCTCCAAATCAAAGAAAGCCTTGTAAAGATGTGAGACTGTAGCAGATATCTGAATAATCATCAGAACAGCACTTACACACTGCTTGGGGGGAAGCCATCATCTCCACGGAAGGAAAACGGGTTTACAGGAGTCAGGAGTCAACATTCTCCCCCCTCGCCAATCTTACAGGAATTTCAAGCTGTCTCTGCATAGCCTGTGACAATTACAGGTTGTGTTCATGAACACCCAAGAGGCATCCTCCAATCCAGAGTGCAGAAGACCCTGGTGAGCCTCAAGTCTTAGCCATGAAGATTACAAACCAACAGACCTACCTTTTGACCAAAGGAAGAAGGGCTTTGACGGGCGATTCTGTGCAATCAAAGCACCCAGCAGGCTGTCCTTCAGTGGGACAGTCTCCTGCTACCTCAACACTCTATTAACACCTTCGAGGGCATGTCCTCCACAGAGGACAGTTCTCTTCTTGCCACAAACAGAAGGGGGACAGTTCTCACTCCTCAGCTATGACACAGGCAGGGAGAGGGTTACTTCTCATTCAGCATCTACTTTAAAAAGACAACTTTGGTGGCAGTCACCACCACCTTCACAGGAGAAGGACAACAACCCTTAATGTGCCTAGGTACAACCAGAAGGAGTCTAACTGTTGGTATAAAACATTTTGTAGACACAGCTACCCTGTGCCTAACAACTGGAAACTTTAATCACAGCCCAGTGTTTTGTTGTGGAAATGTTGTGGATGGTTTGGCCAAGGAAACATGACTTTCTAATAATTTCTTTAAAAAACAAACAAACAAAAACAGTGTTAGCTCTCCTATATGATGACAGTATAAAGAGAGACTCAGACATCCTATGAAATAGGCTTTAAGAGAAAAAAGTATTAGTTCGAAGTAAAAGTTTGTAATTTTTGTTGTGGTAAAATAGACATAGCATTGGCCATCTTGGCCATTTTTAAGTGTACAGGTCAGTAGGATTGAGAACATTCACATTACCACACAATCAAAGCCACCACCCATCTCTAAAGCTTCTTTCTCTAGCAGATACTGTGCCCTCTAATCAAGAACTCACTTCCTCCCTCCACAACACACACACACACACACACACACACACACTCAACAACCTCCTCTCCATGTTCTGAGTTTCATGGCTTATTGTATCTCATTAAAGCAAAATCATGCAAAATTTATCCTTTTGTGACTGGATTCTTCACTTAGAACAAAATCTTCTGGAGGCTGAGAGATGGCTTAGTGGTTAAGAGCACTGACCACTCTTCTGGAAGACCTGGCTTCAATTCCCAGCACTTACATCATAAATCACAGTCTGCTACTGTTCCAGGGAATCTGATGCCCTCTTCTGGCCTCTGTGGGTACTGCACACATGTGATACACAGACACACATGTAGACAAAAACACTTCACACGTAAAATAAAAGTTAAAAAAAATAATGTCTAACATTTGCAGAAATGTCATCTATGTTATAATGTATTTGAATTTCCTCCCTTTTCTGAGGAATAATTTCAACTGTAAGCATGCAACCCACTTTCCATCCACCTGCAGAAAGACCTTTGGCACTGTGAATAAGCCTGTAACCATGGTTACTCAAGTGTCTGTTCTAGTCTCCACTTTCATGGAATTCACATCAAACAATGATTCCACAGACCACCATTTGAGCAATCACCATGCTGTTTTCCCCAGAGCTGCACCCTTGGTGTCATGGCAGCCATGTGCAGGTCTCCCAGCTTGATAGTTTGCAACAATACATCTCACTGATTTGGAAAACACAGAAAGGTTTGAAATGTCTTTCCTAGGCTGGAGACACAGCTCAGGGGGTTAAGTGCACGTGTTGTTCTTACAAAGGACCTGAGCTCAGTTCCCCAGCCCCTACATGACAGCTCAAAACCTTCTGTAACCCTGGCACCAGGTGATCTGGCATCTTCTTCTGGCCTCTGGGATGACTGCACTCATATGATACATAGACATATATGCAGACGTGTGGGAGAGGCAAAGGGAGATGCAAAAGGAAAGTCAGAGGAGAGGGAGAGGCAAAGGGAGAGGCAAAAGGAAAGTCAGAGGAGAGGGAGAGGCAGAGGCAGAGGGGACATTTTGCTTGTCCCTACGCTGGCTCCACTTCCTATCACCTCACCTTGCTTCTCCAGCCATATCTCTCTTCTAGTGTTTTAAATCCTCCCCTGGATTCCTACTTCAGCACCTACCATTCCCAGCCCCACTTCGGGAGGAGACAAGAGAGAGAACGATGCTTGCTGCCTGACCAGGACAAACCTTCAGAGTGATTAAACAGCCTCGTCTCAGGTGCTGGCTTCACTTAGTAACAATATGTGCATTTTTGGATTCTGTCCACCCTCTTTCCTTATTTGACAGTCTCAGGATCTGGAACCATGTCTGAGACAGTATCTCTACCACCCCCACACACACAACGGAGTCTTAATAGTGTGGATTGAATAAATTTTGAGTTGAACAATTAACATAATCTCAGGGAAGCAATAAAAAGTTCAGCTCTGAAAAACTATGCGTTTGAACATCTTGGATTCCAAACTGAAATCTCCTGGTTCTACCTTGGCAGACTGAAAACCTAGAGAGGTATTGGAATGAGTGATCTGAACAGTCCATCTCCATGCGATGCATCGATAACAAACCTCCACGAACCATCTTAGAAGAGGAGGAAGCCAGCAGCAGCCACAGTAGCTAGGAAAGGTCCTGGTGTTCGTCACAGTCTGTGCCCCAGAGAGAGAAGGTTTCCTGCATCTCATATGGATAAAGAATTCCTGAAGGACTCATCTCAAAGTGTGTCTTGCTTACTGTCCTATTGCAGTAGAGAAACACCATGACCAGGACATTTTATAAATGAAGGCATTTCATTTGGGGGTTTGCTCACAGTTTCAGTGAGTCTGTGGCCATCCTGTCAGGGACCATAGGGGCAGGAAGGCAGGCATGGCACTGGAGAAGTACCTGGGGGCTTACATCTGATCTACAAGCATGTGGCAGAGAGAGGCAAAGCTAACTGAGAATGATGTAGGCTTTTGAAACCTCAAAGCCCTCTTCCAGTGACACACCCTCTCCAGCAAGACCACACCCCTGATCCTTCCTAACCAGGACAAAAGATTCAAGTACCTGAGCCTATCATTCAGTATCCAGCAAAGGGTAAGCAAATCATAGATCATAGGTTGAGACTCTGTAACCTGGAAATCTGAGGTTCAAAATGCTCCAAAACCTGAAACCTATTGAACACTGTGACATGTTGCCACACGTAGTAACATCCACACGTAAAACCTATGACAGAACACACATGCTATCTCTTGGATTGCAACTCTTGGGATCAAAAGTTCAAGGTCAACCTGAGCTACATAGGGAGTTTGGGCCATCCTGAGCTACATGAGAACCTGTTTCAAAACAAAAACAAAAGGTCAGTCTTTTTCACTAAGCAACAGCAATAGTCCACCTATTACAAACTTCATTTCAAAGGCTTTGCATTAAGAGGCGAGTCCCTGGGGCACTCTGCTGAGAATCCTTTGCTACATTCCTCTGCTTGGGCCCTCTATGGTTCTCACAGCCATGGTCCAAGCTGAATCCTATACAGTTTGTACCATCAGCAAATGCTAGCATTCTCCTTGTGATGCAGGCCTTGTCGGGATGGAGAATGGAGGTTATGGAGGCTACTTCTGGGATTTCAAAGTAATGCCGTGTGTGCCAGAGTCAGGATTCCCGAAAGTAGCCCCTGGGAGGAGATATCAAAGTATGAGAATGGAGAAGAACCATGGTGGAGACCCTGGGGAATGAGAGATGCCCAGGAGAGAGCAGAGCAAACACAAAATCAAGGTCACATAGGTTGCAGCTGGCAGGGTCACAGAGGTGGGGTCCAAGCCCTTGGAACTTGACATCATAACACCAAGTGCCCTGGGTGCTGAGAACAGAGCCATGGAACTTAATGGTC
The DNA here is from genome assembly GCA_902729485.2 of Mus minutoides. NCBI lineage: Eukaryota > Metazoa > Chordata > Mammalia > Rodentia > Muridae > Mus > Mus minutoides. Next base: position 2,329,093 of record LR749607.1, on the reverse strand, counting down.
ACCAGGTGGGTTTCAGTCTTCCTTTGGTCTCACCCCACTCCCACTTTGCCATTTTCTTGTTCCTCTCTTTTTGAATGGGAAACATGTCATTGTGTGTTAGAGCTGAACATCTTTTAATTGTTTGCGTCTGTTTTCACAGAAACTCAGCTGTCTGTGCCTTGAGTCTCAGAGAGTATAGACTTGGGCCTTTGAGCTGGAATAGCTGAGACCAGGGGAAGTCTTGGGTGTGGATGGGTCTGTCACATTTTACACTGGGCATGAACATGAGTCTTTGAACATGAGTGGGATGCTTGAATCTAGACCTGGACCATCACCCAAAGTCCTGTGTGGTAAAGGTTGGGTCCCTCATCCATGGAGCTACTGAGGGGGAATGGAATGTAAGAAGTGAGACCTAGGGAGAGAGTTCAAGCCACCAGAAGTGTTTCCTCCAAAGAGATTGTGTACTCTCTTGCTATCTCTCTTTGGTATCCCAACCATGAGATGAATGGTCTTCTCGTGAGTACCTGCCCCAGCACACTGCCCCAGCATGGGCCCAAAATTGACCACACTTCTCAATCATGAGCTTGGAAGCTGCAAACTAAAACAAACCTTTCTTCTCTTAAAGTTGGTTGTTTCAATTATTGTATGACAGTAACAGAAAGCTAACATGGACCCCATTTCCATTCATATTATTCATATGTGCATGTTTGTATGTATGTATGTATGTATATATGTATGTATATATATATATATATATATATATATATATATATATATATATATATGTGCGTGTGTATGTATGTGTGTACAAATATTTCAAAGTCTAAAAACAAAATCTAAAATCTAAGACAGTCTTTGTTACAGCATTTTAGAAAAGGGATACTCAACCTGAATTTTGTAATGAGAACAAACCTTGCATTTAGGTTCCTGCATGAACTCAGAATATTAATAATTGACTCCTTTTTTATGAAGAAGAGATGAAAATATTTTTTAAAGATTTATTTATTTTATTTATATGACTACACTGTGGCTTCCTTCAGACACTCCAGAAGAGGGCATCGGATCCCATTACAGATGGTTGTGAGCCACCACGTGGTTGCTGGGACTTGAACTCAGGATCTCTTGAAGAGCAGTCAGTGCTCTTAACCACTGAGCCACCTCTCCAGCCCGAGATGAAAATATTTTTATCTGAAGGTTTTAGAGTCAAGCAGATGGCAGTTAACATGAAGCCACTTCCCCAGAGAGACCAGCAGGCAAAGTGTGTACCTGTTGTAGAGATATTGCCACACATGTCAGGGTATAAGCATCAAGACCAGTACCTGAAGTCAACCACCTACTGTCTTCAGTTCTCTCTAGAGCTGAGCTATCCCGGCAATGCACCCACAATGTTCTGAGACCAAGCTGGAAGCTCACCTCACAAAGTACTTAGGTTCCTCTTGACAGGCTACCACCTGATCTGCTTTGGTGATCAATGTCTCAAGAGAGAGTGGGGGGTGGGGTGGTTTTCTATGAGGTCATTCCACCCAGTGACTTTATCTTACACAAATTAGGTTAGTTTCGGTAAAATTGAGCCTCCTGCCTTACCTCTCCCATGAATTATGCCTATTTCTTGAGGGTCTTAAAAAGATGGACCTAAGAAAGTTCTATACCCACCACAGGAAATGGGATGTGGGGTATAAAATAGTCTGCGGAAAGAAAGAGTGGACTTTAAAACAGAGCGGGAGCTTTCTCATGACTATATGACAGCCACCAGCAAAACTGTGATCCCTCTGCCTGCCCCCTGACAGCTTACTTGGCAGCCCGCCTTGATCATCATGACTTAATTTCACCAGCCTGCTGGGCCTCCCTGATGGCTTGTTTGCTCGGTTGTCTCTGATGATGGTAAAAAGGCCAAGCTCTCTCCTGAGGTGTGTCAGCATCCTGTCCTCCTGTCCAGGAGCCAGCTCTGTGACATTCCTCCCACTGCAGGTTGCACAGGTCCTCACCAGCTCACAGCACAGCCTGTTAGTTGTTTCAATCCTCACCCTAACTTGGTGTATGGCAGCCACTACGCATGCTGTTGCAAAAACTATAGAACAGAACAGAAAATGCCCACTGGTCATTCCAACTCTGTCTCCTTGAATTCTGAGTTAGTCTGGGTTGTTTAGGTTCAAGTTTGGTGTGGTGTGGTGTGGCGTGGCGTGGCTTGGTTGGTTGGTTGGTTGGTTGGTTGGTTGGTTGGTTTTGGTTGTTTTTTTAAGAAGGAGGAAAAGGATGATCTTACCTCAGAATGGATCTTGGACCTAAAAGTTGAAGCCGAATGACTGAGGAGATGGCTCAGTCAGTAAAGTGCTCGCCTTGCAAACATGAGGTCCTGAGTTCGATTCCCAGAACCCACGTAAAGTGAAGCTGACCATGGCAGCTTGCACTTAGAATTGTAGGTCTGAGGGGCGGAGACAGTGATCCGTGAGGGTCACTGGCCAATCAACTTAATTGACGTGGCAAGTTTCAGGGCAAGACAGTGAGGGAGGGAAAGAGAAAGGGAGAGAAAAGGTGGGCACATAAGGAGGGAAAGAGAAAGGGAGAGAAAAGGTGGACACATAAGGAGGGAAAGAGAAAGGGAGAGAAAAGGTGGGCACATAAGGAGGGAAAGAGAAAGGGAGAGAAAAGGTGGGCACATAAGGAGGGAAAGAGAAAGGGAGAGAAAAGGTGGGCACATAAGGAATGACACTGCAAGCTGTCTTCTGGCCGCCACAGACACTCACAACACAGGCACTTCTCTCTCTCTCTCTCTCTCTCTCTCTCTCTCTCTCTCTCTCTCTCTCTCTCTCTCACACACACACACACACACACACACACACACACACACAGAAGCCAAGACACACTGAAGCCAAGACTACAAAACTCTTCAACAAATAAATTCTCCCGGCTTTGGGTTAGATGATGATATCTTTCTTTTTTTAATTCTGGATTTACTCATAATGAGGCAATGTTGGGTGAAAGAGGGTGAAGCTGGCAGCTTGCATGGCCTCTTCTGCCTCATTCATGTCAAACAATGATGTATTTAGATACGACGCCAAAGTAGGCATGATCAAAGAAAAACTGATACACTGGACTCTATCAAAACTAAAACTTCTGTGCTTCAAAACTTCATTGGGAAAGCAATGAGTCGTGGACCGTGAGAGGACACTGTCAACGCAGCAACAATAAAACAACCCAGTTTTAGATCGGACGAGGGCTTCGAAGTCTTACTTTTATTTTATTTTCCAGAGAAAGTAAGAATGGTCTTAGCATACAGAAAGATGCTCAGCCTCACTGTCATCTGAGAAATAAGAAACAAAACACCACACTACAAGGCCCTCCCATCCACTAGAGTCAAAGGGCTGAGTGTAAGGACTGGGCCGATGCTAAATGGTGTGGACACTCCTGCAAACAGTTGGGAAATTTCTCGAAATGTTGAACATGAACTACTGTGCCAGCCTGCGATCCCACTGGTAGGCACCCACCCACCAGAGGTAAAAAGACCCATGGACTCGCCAAGATTTGCATGCAGAATGCTCAGGGCAGCATCCTTCCTAACAGGGATGAGTGGATAGAAAACAAAATACGATATGACTGGCTGATAAAAGACATGAATTCCTGAGCCTTGGAAACCGCATACAGTGTGGCAAGTGAAGGGATGGACCCAGGACACCAACAGTGCACGCTTCCACTAAGAACAGTGAGGTCTGAAGCGACACAAAGTAGCTTACCGATGAGATGGTCCCCAGAGACCACAAATCTACGGAAATACACTGAATCACTCACTTAAGAAGGTATTTTATAACACCTCGATCGAATCTCAATAAAGCCACCAGGAAAAGAAGAGTGACCTCCAATTCCTACCTGCCCAACGTCAGGCCTGCATACCTCTGTCCTCACCAGTGAACCTCAGCCAGCCCACAGTGGTCAACATCTCCTCCTCAGCCCCCTGAGGGTCCCTCCTTTCTCTGGCATCCACAAAACAGACTAGACGGGCTCTGTTGTTGCAAACATGCATACAAAGTATTGCTAGCTTCATCTCTGCTTCATATGCAACCAACCCAGTTCAGAGAGATGGACAAACAGACACAAACATTACTTCAGAATATACTTGGGGGGGAGACAAATTGTTTTTTAACCTGGGAAATAATGGAGTGGAAGAAACAATTCATTTTCTTATGGCCCCCTCCTCACATTTGACTACATTTTTCACTCCTGAATTGTCCTGAGCGAATGTAATACAATCTTTAAAATTGGCACCATAATGTGATGGAGAGGGGCTGTCAAGAGCCTCTGTAGTAAACTGGCAGCCGTGCTAATCGATAACCTATTTTCAGATGAATGAAAAGAGTCTGGCCCAATCCCTTCTCTCCGCGGAGGGGAGGGGGATTTGGGGGGAGGGGGCGGGGGAAGGCAGCAGCCGCCTTCTGGGGTGAAAGCTAACTGGTGCTCTTGAGAAGATAGAGGGGGTGGGGGAAGGCAGGGCAATCTCATCCAGGTGACCCATTAGCTAAAATCTGCTTCAAAAGGAGGCAGGAGGGGGCTGGGGATCAGGGTAAAGAGGTTAAACAGCACAAAAGTGATTTAAAGGGGAAAAGGGAGATTTAAATTTGTATGTGAAAGAAATAAAGGGAAGAAATTTTAATGCAGAAAAATGGCTGAGAGCTCAGAGAGATTTCTCACGGAAGCTCTCAGGCCGCTCTGAGACCAACAGGATCATTCAAAGGCTGGAGTGGGGAAAGATGGAGTCGGCTGCCCTCCATACCTCACTGACCCCCGCTATAGAATAAGAGCCCGGTGTGGTCCCACTCTGGCCAGAGGCAAGTGTGTGACTGCTCCTGAGGTTCGGCTTCTTCCAGAATTTTCTCTTGTCATTTCCATGGTGACCACGGGCCCACAAACACATACCTACTGCAAGCAGAAAAATTAACCCAGCTTTGCCGAGTGAGGGAGCAGATGTGAGCAGTTTAAAAAGTGGTTGCAAATCCCCGCTTCAAGCACTGGATCACGTTCCACAAAGGTCACAGTTTAGGAACTAAAGACCTCAATGACAGCCACCACACACTGAACACGAACTCCAGCTAAAGTCTTACAGCAGAGACTGCCTCGCTCAGCCTTGTCAGGAGCCCTGAAGGACGTCAACTTCCCCATTTTACAGAGGTGGCGGCTGGAGCATGGGCAGTGTTGAGGAAAGAGCTCTAACAGGTAGTTGGCAGGGTGCCGGTGAGAAAATGGCTGCAGTGCCCATCTCCTCCAGCTGTCCTGTCAGCAGCCTCGGATATCTTGTTGAATGTTCAATCCAGGGAGAGAGAACTGTAAGTTTCTCCCACAGTTGGAGCTATAGCTTGGCTCCTGAAGGCCAGTGTGTTGAAGAACTGGTCCCCAGCCTGTTGCTCTTAGGAGGTGGTAGAGGCTTCAGGAGGTCAGTGGGAAGAAATGAGGTCACTTAGGATATCCCCTGGGAGAGGAGAAAACCCAGATATTCTCTCTCTCTCTCTCTCTCTCTCTCTCTCTCTCTCCCTCTCTCTCTCTCTGTCTCTGTCTCTCTCTCCTATAGCCACCAAGAGGAGAGCAGTGCCACTCCACCACACACTCCCACCACAGTGTGCCACCTCATCACGGTTACCAAAGCTAGAGCCAACAGGGCCAGCCAAACCATCACCAGCAATTCCCAAGACCTGAGGCTGAAATCAGCTCTCCACCATGAAGCTGATATTCTCAGGCATTTTATCACAGTGACAAAGTGATGACTTCAGAACACAGGCCTTCAAGGTTCGGACCTCAAAATAGCTCATGGGAAGACAAAAGTCCCGAGGGAACCAAGCTCATTCTGTGGCTGCCATAGCCCCTTCCCCCTCCAGCAACCATATCACCCTTCCCCCCTCTCTTGCAGCTGACAGTGGTGGCCTCGAGGACAGCTCTGAGCCCTGCTATGTATTCATCATTACATGCAGCCCAGGTCCTGGGCCAGGCCCAAAGCCCCCATGCCACCTGCTCTCTGTCTCTGTCCCCGGACACTGTGATCCACACATGCTACATCCAGGTGCTTATGGCCCACAGCCTCTGTCTCTTGCAATTGCAGGGCCCCATGCCCCACGCCAGGTCAGGTTGACACCTATTCATCCCCTGCTACTCCTTTGAAGGTCACTTTGGTCTTTCTGAGGCTACCTTAGGCACCCCCATTTTACCTGCCCACACTTGTGCTGTAGCCCACTGTCACACAGATGGGGACTTTCGTTTGCATGCCTGTTAGCCTCGCCACTGTTGAAACCAACGTCTGTGTTTCATTTGGTTCCATATCTGCAGCGTAGAACATACAATGTGTTAGGAGCTCACCCACTGGAGTACAGTCAGAAGGTTCCATGAGCCAGCTCGCTTGGGTCTTTCTCTTCAGCATAATCTATAGACTGTCTCAGTGGGACTGGGAGCAGGAGGAGGCAAGAAATTACTGTTTAACAGGAGTAGAGTCTTACTTGGGGAAGATAGATGGTGGATACAGTCACAGAATGTGACCGTGTTTAATGTCACATGACAGGAGGCCTACAAAGGGTCAGGTCACAAGAGCTGTGTGCTACTATCATTAAAAAAGGATGAAAGCTGAGCAGGGGAGATGGCTCGGTCAGTGGAGGGCTCGCTTTGCATGAGTGGCACCTAAGTTCAATCCCCAAAGCTCATTTAAAAATAAAGAAGTTGACTGGTGATATCTGTCTGTCATCCTAGCTCTTAGGGAAAAGGGGGTCCTGTGCAGAGGCAGGAAGATCCCAGGGACTTACTGACACTCCAGCCTAGACTAATGAGTTCCAGGACAGTAGATAGTGGTACCTCAAAACAAGAGAGATGGAACATTTCAAACACCTGAGGAACATTCATGGATGACCTTTGGTCTACACACACATAAACAACATGCAGAGTTAGCAAAAATACCACCAGCAGACAAATGCCTAAATGTGTAAACCAAGAACCTGTTCATGGGCGAGACCAAGAGGAAGGCTGAACAACTCAGCCTTGGGACACCCAAGTTTGAAGACATGGTCCCAAAGCCATAAGGGGAGCTCCAGTCACTCCGGACTCTGTACTTCTTCTAGCCCTGACCCAGGACCACTGTGGGTTGCCTGGCATTTCCAGAATGGATCTAGAATTGTTGGAGACTTCTCCCAGCTTGATCATCAATGGAGGACTCAGGTCTTCTTTCCCTCTCTCTAATTCTCTCTTTTGAGATGGGATCTTGCTGTGTAGCCCAGGCAAGGCATGAACTTAACAATCCCCCTGCCTCAGCCTTTGGGAACATTGAGAGATACATGTGTAACGTCACTCCTTTTTTTTTTTTTTTTGGAAAAAAGCAAATGAGAAGTCACCAGTGTACTTGTTCTCCTAGAGTGGTTCCCCACCAGCATGTTCTACAGCTTTTACACCATTCCACATTCAGGGAAACCAGTCCTTCAGGCCTGGGCCAGGGTTCCCTGCAACCCCTCCACCTCCCTCCAAACAAAAACCAGCACACACCCTTCCCCCCATTCTGAGTCTTTCATTTTCTCAGCTAAAATCACAGGACCCAGGGCCATTAAACTTCTATGGGAAAAAACAGGGCCCCAGAAGCTCAGGAGGGCATTTTTCCCCTGGTCTCATTTAAGGGTCATTTTGCTAATTAGAAACAGGCCTAAACTGCCAGCTCCACTATCCATCACGGGGGGGGGGGGGGCAAGAAGGAAACATACACCCCAAGAACCAGTAAAATCAAAACCAAAAGGCACTGCCCCCCTTCATTTCATGTAAAGTGGGGTGAATGAAGGCCGTGTTGATAACTCGCTCACACAGACTCACTGTTCAAGCCACCACACTCTGCTCCACGAGCGTCTTTGGTTGAGCCATCGACCAGTGTGCACCCTGCTCAATTGTCACATGAAAGTGTCCTGCCAAGCCTGTGTCCTGCCGAAGTCTAGAGTTGTGCGATCCATTCCCCTAAAGAGATTTCTAACTGAGACGCCTTGACAACATTCACCAAGAGATAAGTTTTATCTGAAAAGGAATTAGGGGTCAAAAAAGATGGTTGTTTTTAAAGAAAAATAGAGAGAACAGTCACCCTGAGTGTCTGCGTGTTAAGAGTTTGATGGCAAGTCCCACTCAGTAGAGTACCAGATGTTAAGTGTTGCATGGCAGATTATCTTCAGAAGGAAACCAAGTGTAAAAATCACAGAAGGAATTCCTTGAAAGTCAGAGACATCTCTCCTGCCCACCCACCCTATCAGCCACATCCCTTCTTCAGAAACGGAAGCCCCAGACCACAGGAGGTACCATGTCCTGAAAGCCCCAGACCACAGCCCTCCCATGTCCTGAAAGCCCTTATTCTCAGGGGCCCAGTGGGGGGAAGAGGGTTCCCAAACCTTCCTGATGGCTTGGAGGGATCTAAGACATGAAGTGCAATCCCACAGCTCCTGGAACGTTCCGTGCCTCCCAACCTTTCAAGTCCAGGCTCACTGCCGAGGGCACAATGCCCACTAAACTCCAGGATGCAGAGAAAGGCAAAAATCCTATGTTGGGTCACGAGGCCATGTCTTTCCAGGCATCTATGGTTCCCTTCCACAACTGTGACATTCTACTTCCAAGTTCAAGTGTGAGCTCCAGGACCCTGACACCAGTCTTCCCCAGACAAAGAACGCCAGCATCTCACAGGGAAGAGGGAAGAACCCTGAGTTCCAATGTCTCAGAGTAAAATGCAAGAGTTACACAAAGCCATCCTACCTAGCTGTGGCTTCCTGTCTTCTGACTCTGCACAGAGAGAGCTTTTTAATAAGCATTAATAAAATAAAGGAGAGCTTGGAACCCAGGCATTTCACACAGGCTATGGCCTTTCAGTTGTTTTAATCATGGCTGCCTTGGGTGACTCTCTACTCCCCTCAAAATTGTGTCTAATTTTTTTGTATGTGTTTGTACTCCCCTCCCCTCCTTCCTTCTTTTCTTTCTTTTTCTTTTCTTTTTTTTTTTTTTTTTTTGGAGGGGGATTTTTTAAGACAGGGTTTCTCTGTGTAGCCCTGGCTGTCCTGGAACTCTGTAGACCAGGCTGGCCTAGAACTCAGAAATCCGACTGCCTCTGCCTCCCAAGTGCTGGGATTAAAGGTGTGCGACACCACGCCCGACACCCTCCTTCTTTTCTTGTGCTGAGATAAAACCCATGCCTTTATACATTCCCAGAAAAGTACTTCCTACTGAGTTACAGCATATAGTTGCCTTATACTGCAATCTAGACTTGGCTCTCAGGGATCTTAGTCCCTTGACAGGCAGCTGTAGGGAAAGCTGCCTTCTGTATCCGCAGATGCAGGAACTCTGGCTCCCCTTCCCTTTGCTCTTCCACAGTCCCTGTTCTGGCCCTCTATGGTCATTCCACCTGCTTACCAGAACAATCCACCATAACCATGCTCACAGTACGGTTCCAGCAGTCCCCTAGAATGGGCAAGGCTGAACATGGAACCTCCAGATCTAGAAAGGAGGTAAGTTTTAACTAAGAGCCTTGTTTTTAACTTGCACTCGCATTTGAAGGAGCTAACATATGCTAGAAAGATATTTTTTGTGTGTGTCTTTCACAAAGCTGGGGGTTGGGGGGAATGGGTCTGCACTTGGCGCTGTGCTACACAAAGGTAAAGCCAAAGTGTGTCTCTGTATAAAATTGAGTTCAGCTCTATCCTAGGGACGCATGACTACAAAATTGATGGCATCATCAGAGTCAACACAGATATGCATTTCACAAGAGCATCTCTGGAAAGTGAAGTTCTGCCCTTGGATTTTTCCATGGCTAATTCTGGCTGATGCCTCCCTGTGTGATATCAACTTCTTTCTCTGCTGGAATGCACAGGGGGCTGGAGGCTTCAGGTGTAAAGGAATATGAAGGCTTTCACATCAGGGTCACAACTCTGCATCCGGGGTACCTTGTCAGCATGTGAGATCAGCCACCTTGCCACCTAATGTCCCGCTTCAGACAAAAGTCGCTGTTCTAGCTTTACGCCCTGGCAGGAAGTCTCAGCCAGGAGTTGGGAAAGAGGCCTCAAGGAAACTCCTAATTAGCCAGAGTCTAAGAGAACAGTCTGAAGGAGACTTTGCAAGGAAAGCGTGGGAACTGGACAGCCGCATGACAGTGTTGCTTCGTCTGTGGGCAGAGCCTTGGATATGACCCAGGACAGCAGAGCTCTTATCTCTATGGTTTGACTTGAGAATACCCGCCTCGGGGGTGGGGGGGCTCAGGTTGTGAACACTGTCCCTAGCTTGTGGTACTATGATGAAGGGTACTCTGATGGAGCCTTCAGGAGGCAGACCTAGCTGAGAGAAACAGGTCACTAGGAGTGGACTTCGAAGGTTAGCTTCTTGAATCTGGTGTGGCTCACTCTCCCATCCCCATCTGTCACCTTGTGAAAAGTCTCTTCTGTATGCTCTCACCTCCAGGACATCTTCCTTGTCTTTCTCATGTGGTTGATGGACTGAAACTGGGAGCCAAGATCTGTCTTTCCTCCTTTAAGCTGTTTCTGTCCAGTATTCAGCACGTGCACGGCCATATGAACACAGCTAATATTATACTTGAGAAATGTCAGGCACCAGTGAAAGGTGAATGTGTCCATAACCCAAAAAACCCCACAAGTTCAGAAGGGCCCTTTGGTAGGGAAAGGTGGGCAGGAGTCAATCCAGAGGGCAGGCAGGAGTCTCAAGCTCTAACCCTAGGACACATTGCCCTAGAGTCTAGAGCCCTCAATAGTGGCTGGTTCTAGGTGATGACACTGTGTTAATGGTGTTAGATGGAAGTAATGTTTCTTGGCTCCCCACCTCCTTTTTCTTTCATCTGGTACAAAAAAAATTAAAACAACCAAACAACTCTCCATGTCCAGCCCTGATAATTCTTAAAGGGGTGTTGGGCAAAACCAAGTGGGGGAGTGGCCACCTCCCAGTGGGGTAACCTGAAAACCAGCTGCATAAATATAAGGTGTATTAACTAATCAGAGTTTTTAAAAGGCCCATTTGGTTGGACTCCAAAAAAAGTCATACGCACAAAATGTGCTGGCAAATTCGAAAAAGTTACTCTGCCATCGAACATATTGCTGTCAAAGACCCAAGAGTTTAATAAATCATTTTTTGGAGTTTACAGCAAAATGTGCAATGTAATTATAGCAATGTATTAGTGACTGTTATTCAGGGAGCCATTTAATGTGCTCGGTTCACACTGATTTGTTTGCCAGCGCTTGTGTTTACTCAGTGATAGGGGCTGCCTGTGTGGAGCTCAGCACACTGTTACAGGCACACACGGAACACTCCCATGAAACTGAGCCCTGTAGGGGCCACTGTGGCTGGTGGCCCAGGCTGCCCCAGGGCAGATACAGAGGAAGAAGCTGTCAAGCTCTTCCCAGAAGGTAAACGGATCTGTTTTAAAACAGAGTGTTCTAGCTGGGCGTGGTGGCGCACGCCTTTAATCCCAGCACTCGGGAGGCTGGGGCAGGCGGATTTCTGAGTTCGAGGCCAGCCTGGTCTACAAAGTGAGTTCCAGGACAGCCAGGGCTATACAGAGAAACCCTGTCTCTAAATAAATAAATAAATAAATAAACAAACAAACAAACAAACAGAGAGTTCCAGGACAGCCAAGGCTATACAGAGAAACCCTGTCTTGAAAAAAATAAATAAATATATAAACAAACAAACAAACAGAGTGTTCTTGTATCTTGTATTCCTCTACAGATGCCTCCCTGGCTCCTTATCTGAAATGCCCCCTCCCCCTCTCCAAGGACTGTGATGGGAGTCGGAAAAGTAGCTAGTGGTGGATGGAGGGCATGAGGAACACGCAGAGAAGTGCATGCAGCAAGACGTGCAGGCAGCAAGACGTGCAGGGACCACTCGGTGCATTTCCTGTCACCTGCCACATCTTGGTCTTGGCATACGACTTTGCTGAGTGTCCTCATCTGTCAAGCAGGAGCAGAGAAATGGCTGCCTCTCAGGGCACCAGTGAGAGATTTGTCCTAACATACTCAGGTGTACCAGAATGTTAATTTCCATGGTCTACGGTTGTGGTTCCCAGGAGCATCTCTTCTCTGGTCGAGGGCATGCTTTCTGAAGCTGATGTCATGGCTGAGTCTTTCCAGCTTTACACACTCAGAGAAGGCCTTCACTGCCCCCCACCTCCGTTTCCTCATTTGTCACAGGCATTAATGGTTGCTCCTGGTTATATTTTTTTTTTCTGGCACATAGCAGGCACTTGTTAAACGTCAGCATCCAAACTCCTGCCCTGAGTTGCCGTGCCACAGAGACATTTTATGTTCATTTTATGTAGGTGGCGGCTCTCTACAAGAGAAGCTCCTCTATACAGTCAACACCTATTCCACTCTGCCACAACCTCTAAGGCAGCTCCTGAGCCCAGAGCCCTGTGGTTAAGAAACATCAGCGGCTAAAATAGCGAGCGCCCAATGGTATACAACACCAGAAACTTAAAGTGTAAAGTGTTGGTTCAAATTGACATAACATAGTGACTCTGCCCTGTGTACAAAAGATTTTTTAAAAAGGTTTGAGAAGTCCATGATCTACTAAATACATACCAAGATGTGGATCCCATTTTTCTTCTTTCAGTTCATGTGGAGCAATTGTCCTTCTGTCCACGAATCTACCAGGCCCCTGTTTCCTTGGCCTTCACAGTATGAATGTTGTGTGTCAGACTTGGTGTTGGTGAGAAAGACACAGTGCCGTGTAGTTCTTCCCAGTCTGGTGGGTACTGGGTACAGACACTCTGGTGAATGGAGTTTGGGGTACAGGGAGCAGCTACTATACCTGAACTGTTGCCCTGTTGTTACTGTACATGAATCTGTGTGATGCTGGGGATTGAACCTATGGCCTCACACATGGGAGGCAATGATTCTAAAACTGGCCTATTTCCCCAGCTCATCCCCTTCTTTCTTGAAGCACGAGTATAAAGATGCTGCATCTGCTTGTGAAATAGAGAGGGACAGCTTCCCATTGTGAAACTGAGGCTGAAAAGCATGACCTGGGATCAGAAATGTCTTGAGAATCTGTGGGAACCTTAGGAAATTCAGCGTTGGCCAATGAAGTGTCTGAAGTGCCTGTGTGTCAACTCTCCCACCTGCTTCATGCTCAGCACTGAGAGACTCAGAGACAGCTGTGCTGTCCTCCTCTGCCCTCCAGACCCTGTGGGAGTCTGAAGCTTCTAATGCAGGAGACATCTCCTTGCTCTTCCAGACTCCTCACCAGCATCTAGGGTGCAATCGGGTGTTATCACATCACATAGGACAGAGACAGTGCAGTTACAGTCACCAAGGTGGCCTGAGAGGTCTGAACCTCAGCAGGTGACTTCTGCTGGATACAGTAGGCTGAGTGTTCATGTTTTCCCAAAAGTCACACATGAAAAAAACGAAACCACCCCCATCCCTCGGATGACAGCAGAAGCATAGAGATTATGTCAAGAGAGTGGCAAAGCTCTCTGTCTTAGTCACTGCTCTAGTGATGTGAAGAGACACCATGACCAAGGCAACTGTTATGAAAGAAAGCATTTCATTGGACGCTTGCTTACAGTTTCAGAGGTGTAGTCCATCGTCATCACATAGGGAACACAGCAGCACACAGGCAAACATGATGCTGGAGCAGTAGCTATGAGCTACTTCTTGATCGGAAGGCAGCAGGAAGAGAAAGTGACCCTGGGCCTGGCTTGGCCTTTTGAAACCTCAAAGCCCACCCCTCCAGTGGTACACTTCCTCCAGCATGGCCACACCTCCTAGTCCTTCTCAAGCAGTACCATTCCCTGATGACACAGCATTCAAGTATATGAGCCTACGGGGGCCATTCTTATTTAAACCACCACACTCTCACAGAGGGAATACAGGCCCTCATTAGAGAGATTCTAAACAGCTAGCCAGTCTTTTCTGCCATGGGAAAGGCCACAGAAGAAGAGGGAGAAAGAGTGTGAAGCAGAGAACAGCCATGAGGAGACAAGGGCCTACCCCTCAGGCACTCTGAGAACTGAAGGAAATGAGTGGATCCAGCCACCCGGCTCAGGAATTCCACTGTGTACCCTGAGGTAACCATCCTTGCCCCGCCTGTTTCTGACCAGTGATTATAAGTTTGCCCTTTGGGGTGCCCAGGAGCCATTTCTACAAGCCTCCAGCGGGCATGCAGGCATTCGGGCATCCCTGCATCCCTTTCCTCTCTAAGGGGCAAAATGAGGTTGAGAGGAAATGACTGAGCAAAACCAGGAACATGTGGACAAAAGATTCCTCAAGGACCCCAAACACCCAGCTGTGCCTCGGAGAAGGGCGCCTCCTGCCACTGCAGCTTTCTCTTTACAGACCAAGAGGCCATGTCAACAGGCCAGCACTACTGCCCAGGGCAACACCTCCGCCTCTGTAGATCACCAGCTGGCCGCTTCCCCTCACCCAGCAACAGCTTCATTACCTGTCAGAGGATAGGGATCATTTGTCATGTTTTTACCATTTCCTTCATCAAAAACTTTAGAGAATTTAAGTATTCAAAAAGGAATTCATATGTACTGTGTGCACAAAAGAATATCTACTTCATGCACGGAACAATGCACAAAACCAGACCCTGAATGGATTGCTAGTGACAAGCACCAGTACAGGGCAGAAGACATGGGTGGGCAAAATATCAGCAGAAACAAATTCTGTGGAAACTACAGTGGAACTCGGAAGCCCATGGACCTCTACATGGCCAGCTCGAGCTTCCTAAGCCTCCATTAAGCTCCCACCGCCTCCTCCTGAACCACCATACAGGGTATGACTGGAATCACTGGAAACTATAAGCAGCCTATAAAAAGATAAATTAACTCCCACACAAAGCCCACAACCCTTGGTTTCCTTCCCCCAGTGGATGCCCCATGCAGGAAGCAGTAGGCCCAGTCAGGCATATTAAAACCAGGCCTTTGTATTGAGTTTTCTGCCATGGCTACATATATGCATGCAAACATATATACATACATACATACATACATACATACATACATACATACATATATACATACAACTCATAAAGCTGTCACAGGCCAACCTGCAGCTGCCCCCGGCTTCCTCCCTGAGCCTATGAGACAGCCATCCTCGGATGAATGCACTCTTAACTGCACAGCTCACTTTATTAGCTGCCTTGACCTCCAATAAAACCTTCACCCTCTCGATATCTGAAACCTGAGACAGGATGTCCACTGAGTCACCAACCTCTGTGATCCCTTTAGCTCTCTGAAAGCACACAGGCACATACGCATACACATACCACATGCGCGCACACACACACACACACACAAAACTCACATATACTCACATCCATACTATACACACCACACACATTATCTCATATCCACATCATATATACCGCATCCACACATCCTATATCCACACCACAAACACACACACCCCTACACACACATATCCCACACCCATACCACATACACTGCAACCACTCAATCACACACAACTCACATACACCTCACACACACATACTTATCTCAGATCCATACCACATATCACACACACACACACACACACACCTCTCACATATATACCACATAGGTCACATATGTGTCACATATGACACATAAATTTTACATACACAACAAATGCATATGCACATGCCAAATATGTATACATAGACACACACACTACACACATGGACACACGTATGGTCTGTCACAAAGCACCCTAGAAATTTCAGACCTAATTGCTTCAATAAATTTAGGGGCAAAGGAGAATAACTGAGTGTCCAGCAGCTAAGGGCAGAATCACCCAAAGAATAGGAGGGTCACTTATGCACAGGCCAGAACACTGAGCAAGAGTCTGTCCTGGGAGGCTCTGCAGGTGCTGTACTTATAGACACCCAGAGAACACCATGGAATGATGAGGAGTGACAGGAGCATCTGCCCAGCACCTGCTGCCCTGGGATGATCTCAACTCTACTTCAAGCTCCCAGCATGCTTTGGGTTCATGAAAGCCAAATGTAGCTTTGCTCTTAATATTAGGCCCCCTCAGTTGTATCTGGATGAAAAGCCAAAATGTTGTATTTGAAATAAGAGTTAGCAAAAGAGTCCCCAGGAGGTAGGTAATTTAAAGAGACATCCTGGGCTAGTGATAAAAAAGAAAAACGGAGTTGAAGGCAACTGAATGGACCCTGATGACCCAGCAGGCAACTAGCTTCACTGTCCTTTCCACAGGCTGCAGCATTAAATGTGACAGGAGCTTTAATGGCAGGCCCCAGATGTGCAGATTGGAAATATGTAACTATTGACTTAACAGTGGGGATGTGTCTAGACATTTGAAGCTGCAAACAGAAGGGGAATCAAGGCAGGGGAGTCCTGGGCAGAAGAGGTATTAATTTAATTATGATCCCAATGTTTAGAGTCCTCATGTTCATTCCTAAACTACCAAGAGAGAGAAAATCTCCCCCACATTATTACTAAATCCTAATCAATAGGACAGATATTCTTAATATAAGTGATAAGCAGCCCTTTCACAGTCCATTAGACTGTACTTTCCCTAAAAAACTTCTTACTGAATTGATCTCTTAAAATCAACTGTACTCCTGATTGTCTAAGTTTATTTTGTTTACAAGCAACAGAGGAGACAGCAAATGGATGGGGGTTGGGGGCGCTGGGGAGATGAGGTGTCAAGTATAAAGGCGCACTTCTATAACTGGAAGCAGTGGCAGGAAGATCACCAGTCAGGGCTACATAGCAAGACCCTAAAATACAATAACAAAACAAAAACAAAAACAAAAACCATGCACAACGGGTCTGAGGACAAACTCAGCCCAAGTGTGTGTACTCGGCGTGCTCGAGGCCCAGGGCCCCATGGCCAGCACAGAAAGAAGCAGGCAAACCTTATCCATCTATGGCACCTTCACCAGAGCTCTATGGCATGACAGCCTGCTAAGTCGCTTCGGGCTCTTGGCTTAACCAAAACCCCATCTAAGATGTGCCAGGCCTATCCTTCTGGGATTCGAGCGAGAGACTCTCTCTAGCTTTGCAGAGACTCATGGACTTGGGGGAGAATACTGCTGACTCCCGTTCTCAGTCTATGGGAGAAATTTGCCCAATGGTCAGAGGTCATGGATTGGATGCCCAACACCAGAGGAGGAAAGAAAAGAAGACAAAGGAGGAGGAAGAGAAAGAAGAGGAGAAAGAGGAAGAAAGCAAAGAAAGGAGAGGCAAAGAGAGGGTATGGGAGAGAGGGAGGCAGAGAGACAGAGACAGCCAACAATCCTAAGATCCCGGTGCTAACTCTGCTGGGAGAGAGGGAGGCAGAGAGACAGAGACAGCCAACAATCCTAAGATCCCGGTGCTAACTCTGCTGGGAGAGAGGGAGGCAGAGAGACAGAGACAGCCAACAATCCTAAGATCCCGGTGCTAACTCTGCTGGAAACCACACTGTACCTCCATGACCAGACAATCCAACTCACCTATCTGGGATTGCACCAACCTCTGGGACTTACAGCACCTGCTCCAAGCACACAACTGAGCCAGTGGGTTGTTTTTCTTGAACAGCGGTGATTGGTAGTGGGCCCCCAAATTCCATGGTTTATTCTCTGAATAACCTTTTCAGTTAAATAGCCCAACAGCTCTCGGCCACTGCCCTTTTCATTTTGGCCTCTTGTCAGGTACCGAAGAGGTCTCCCGTTGCTGCATGAAGCCACCCCACCCCATGGAGTCAGGGGAGGGGCCAACGATGTACCTCAAAGGCAGCCATTAGACATAAATTGGCAGCGTTCCTTAGGAGTGTGTAGCTGCTCGTCACAGCTGATTAAAGAATAGAATTACACCATACACACACCTCAACACCCTCAGCTACTGTGTTAGCCTAGAAAAAAGAAAGAAAGACAGAAAGAAAGAAAGAAAGAAAGAAAGAAAGAAAGAAAGAAAGAAAGAAAGAAAGGTCTTCCATTAAGCAATTACAAATTTCAGGCATCACTCAGAGGAAATAAAAGAATCATTAGGCTTTAAAAAAATCTATATTTTAAAGAGCAGATATTTGTAATGATCATCAAAGATCTGAGAGGCTTGCTATGTAGGGAGATAAACAGCTTTCCAAATCTTGATGGTTGGCAACAGTACCGACCAGCAATGAGGAATGAAGAGGGAAATAATAAGAGCTGCGATTTAGTCCGTGACACCCTCGACACCTCAGATACAGTCCTAGCAGACGCTTGCTCAGTCCAGAGCCTCCCAGTCTGTCTGCAACATTCAGAGCATGCCCTCCCTTTATATTAAGGTTTACAAGCACCCTGCCTTCCTTGTCCACTCCGACTAACAGCTGCTACCAGTGTGGGAAATGTGGCCAAGTGGAGGAGGGTGTCGTCTCTATTTCCAGCCGTCTTCACAGGGTCTGGCTGGAATCAATGCGACAGAATCAGCAAAGCAAAACTGCAAAGAAAACTGTCTGAGAAAGATAAAACCGATTGGAAAGCAGATAAGCTGAATTTCTGGTGCTGGATAGATCGGCATGCAGCATGCACAGTCGCCGAAGGAAATCTGTTCTCCTTCATTCACCAGGGCCCAAAATGCCAAATGCCACTGCTGCACTCCTCCCTGGGGGCCTCGGAACAGGGCAGGAGCTCTCAGCCGGGATTTCCATCTATGACAAAGACTCCCAATCCATATTCATGGCAACTGGGCTATAAGGAGTAGCCACCTTCGCCAACTGAGCACCTAAACTCTTCCCAGGGAGAGAGATGCGAGATGCCTACAGGTGGATGAATATGTGGGGGGGGGGTTGGGGTTGGGGGGCTGTCATTGACTTGGAGATGAAGGAATGGGAAAAGAGTTGAATGACTCCATTTGCTCCAGAGCTGTATCTCTGTCTCCATGTTGGTGTCAGGTTCATTAACAACAGAAGAGGAGGATGGACGGAGGGCACAAGGAGATTGGCTTTCACTGTATTCAAGTCTTCCGGGAAAGCCTTTGGAGTATAAGAACACAAGATGGTGGTTGAACATTATCTCACAATTACGTGACCTTCTGCTACAACTTGAGAGGTGGAGGTTCTATCAATACACTATTGAACAGAATTACCAAGTTCAAAAAACCCAAGTACCCTGCCTCTGGTCACAACTAAATAATGCTGGTTTTGTACCAGAGTCTGCTGGTCTCGGGTTTCATTTTAATAACATAAAATAACATCAGGAATGGCGCCCCTCATAACCTCACAGCTGAGATAACTCAGATATCTATCTCAGTTCTCCATCCACCACTGGACACACTGACATTCACTACCTTTCTCCAAGATGCCAGAAACTGTTCAAGACAAGATTTCCTATAACCTCCTAGTAGCCAACTCCATGGACACTTGAGTCCGTGCCTCCTTGATTCCTTCAAAGTTCCAGGCTTACCATCATCCTGGTCCCCAAAACTCTTACTGTTTGGTTTCCATGATGCCATATGCTCTCCCCTACTTTTTGTCTCCCTCTTTTCTAACCTGGGCTGTCTTCTTAATTCTTGGGCTTCCTGTTCCTTCATGCCCACCTCAGATACACAGAGCTCACACCATCTATGCATCCCACAGCCTTTTTCTTTGTGACAACTCCAAGATCCATGTCTCCACATCCAAACCCACCCTAGAGACGCCAGCTGGACCCTAGAGAACCCAGATGAACCCTAGAGAAAGCAGTTGCACCCTAGAGACTCCAGCTGGACCCTACCAACACCAGCTGGATCCTAGAGACTCCAGCTGGATCCTAGAGACCCCAACTGGACCCTAGAGAATGCAGTTGCACCCTAGAGACCCCAGCTGGACCCTAGAGACCCCTGGTGTATCCTAGAGACTCCAGCTGAATCCTAGAGACCACAGCTGGATCCTAGAGACTCCAGCTGGCCCCACTGGACAATTTAACCTCAAACTCTAGATAACTCCAACAAGTTCTGTTACACATAGCCACTCCCACCCCCAGTAGCAAACCTTACTGTGTTATTAATGTGTTAACACCTGTGTCCTCTATCTGATGCGTGGAGAATGACTACTTCCTGTGCCTTATATGAGCACCCATATATGCTTTTCCTAACATCTCATTCATAGCACTATCACTTCAATTCGGTCCCCATAATTCACCCGTACCACTGTGGGAGACGCCCTAATGGGACTCTGGGACACTGGTACACAAGACACACTCTCTCATAATACACCACTGATATTTCAACCCCCTCCTGGATACCTTCCAATGTCTGCCCATTGCTACAGAGAAAATCCTGATTCTTTTTTTTCACAAGGCTCCCAATTCCCTCCCTTAATACCTCTCCAGCCCATTACACACACACACACACACACACACACACAGAGAGAGAGAGAGAGAGAGAGAGAGAGAGAACAATACATCACTTAAGTTCTCCAGTGTATGTAACCCCCTTCGCCCTTCCCTCTGCCTGGAACATCTCAGTGTCAGTGTGTTCCTATCCGACCCATCTTTCTAAAGTCATTTCCTACCCACCCACCCTAAGCTTCCTGAGCAATTCAATTGCTCTCTTGATATGCAGCAGTGTGACTCTCGTGGTGTCTGTCTCTAAGAGCAAACTGTGTATTGCTCCAGGCAGGAATTTTAATACTTTTTCATATTTTATTTATAATATGATATAATACTACACTGGTACATGAATGAGAATCAGAAATGATCATTGGTATATGACTATCAAAGAACAAAACAATAAATAATGTATTATCAAGTTGAACCCAGTGGCATTTTTTTAATGCGGTATGACTGAATCGGCTTGATAGCAGGAATTCAAGGAGAGCTCATGACCAGAAAAACAGTGATGATGGTTTGCATTAAAAGTACTGGCTAGGGCCGGGAGTGGTGGCGCACGCCTTTAATCCCAGCACTTGGGAGGCAGAGGCAGGCGGATTTCTGAGTTCGAGGCCAGCCTGGTCTACAAAGTGAGCTCCAGGACAGCCAGGGCTATAAAGAGAAACCCTGTCTCGAAAAACCAAAAAAAAAAAAAGTACTGGCTAGGGTTGCACAGATGTCTCAGTGGTTAGGGCCACTGGCTGCTCTTCCAGAGGTCCTAAGTTCAATTCCCAGCAACCACATAATGGCTCAAAACTATCTATAATGAGATCTCATGCTCTCTCCAGGCATGTGGGTGTACATGCAGATAAGGTACTCAGACATTTTTAAGTCATTATTATTATTATTATTATTATTATTATTATTATTATTATTATTATTATTATTAAAGAACTTGGTAGGTTGTGATACCTGTTCCTTAGATGGTTCAGTCAGTGAAACCCTGCCCTGCAAGGATAAGAAGCTGAGTTTGAGTAAAGCACCCAAGCACACTGGCAGGTGCAGGCCTGGGAAGGTAGGCGCACACCTGCAATCTCAGGTCTGGGAAGACAGAGGCAGGAGGCTTGGCAGGTGCAGGCCTGGGAAGGTAGGCGCACACCTGCAATCTCAGCTCTGGGAAGACAGAGGCAGGAGGCTTGGCAGGTGCAGGCCTGGGAAGGTAGGCGCACACCTGCAATCTCAGCTCTGGGAAGACAGAGGCAGGAGGCTGTACCGTCTGTCAGTCCAGCAGAACTGGTGAGCTTTGGAATGAGGGACCCAGGCTCAAAACCTAAGTCAGAAAGAGGCTAAAAAAGACACCTAACCTTGACCTCTGATCCTCACCCTCTCCCACACACAGACACAACACAAGGCTCTAAACAAAGTGGAAATGTCTGAGGAATATCCGCCTGTAGGGCAGGGAGTGCAGCATAAGTCCATTATTGTCCTAGAATACTTAGTATTTAGCTCTCTGGCCCATTGGGAGATCTTCTGGGTAGATAATGAACTGTATAGATCAATTTCTTCTTTTCTAAAATATTGATCTGTTCAGTTTTGCCCAAACCTTTTAATAAAACACCCATTTCCCCACCACTGGTTAAAGACGATACAATCACAGACCACATTTCCCGTTGTACTTAGGCCCACTCCTACATTTTGTTTTCTATTGAATATTTTTCTGTTTCCTGTGTGCCAATACTACACCATTTAATTATTAAAAATTAAAATAATTAATAAAAAAGAAGCTTTGCAATGTGTTTGGTAGGAATAGACCTTAGCTACATAATGAGTTCAAGACCAACCTGGGCTAAATGGAACACTTTTTCCAAAACAAAAAGAATAAAATGTTAATTAAGGAAGTAAAGAGAATCCCTCTGATGGATGCCTTTCTACTCAGAATTCAATGGCCACTTTTCTCCAGAGGGGTTTCTTGAGAAGGCCCAAAGACAACAGCCAGAAGGATGATATATGCACACTGGTATGATGATGTTTCGATTAAACATTCCAAACATAACTAAGGACCCCAGATGTATCCCACCCTTCGGCACCTCTACCAGTGGATGTAATGATGATGGGCTCCTTCACACTGATGCCCAGAAATGAGGAAGTTCACCAGAGCGCCCATTCAACGAGGAGTTCCTCAACCCCATGGGACCACTCAACAGGCTATAAGGAAAGGAAGGGTGCCTATGAGCAGACAATAGTAAAATAATACTGAAGGGAAGGGAGACCCCACACCACTCGCCAGCTTGTAATCTCTGGGGACAAAGTGGCAGGGAAGGCTAATATATACATGTGACCCTGAGTATCCAGCTACAGGCTCCTTTTCTTGGGTCAGGATGTTTTGTGTGTAAGTGTGCATGCATGCGTATGTGTGTGCTATATACATGTGTGTGACTGACCATAATA
Organism: Mus minutoides; assembly: GCA_902729485.2. NCBI lineage: Eukaryota > Metazoa > Chordata > Mammalia > Rodentia > Muridae > Mus > Mus minutoides. Next base: position 2,306,425 of record LR749607.1, on the reverse strand, counting down.
ACCACAATAGGCGCCTATAACTCCAAGACAAAGAAATCACACACATCTTTATTTGGCTATGAGACTGTCTGTCAATCTTGGCACACTGCTCGACACACAGAGACAATAACTGTCAATCATCCATCATTGCTCTCAGCATCGTGTTATCGGCAGATGATTGGTATGGTCTGTGACTTAACACCAAAGAACAACTGACCTAAGTTTTAATTGGCTTAATCATTACAAACCCTGACAAACTACCAGCCTCAGACATTTAAAAATCACACTTGTCATGTAATAATCTTGTCTAGAACGGGGCGGGGGGGGGGGGATGATTACTAGTTGGGGAATCTTTCAAATGAATTAAGTCACTCCCAAAACTGACCATGTTGGTATCGCTCTTAAAAGTCTGGCAAAATGAAATGTTGTTGAGGAAGAGCTTGGGCTCCGCCTGGCTCCACTGGGAATGTTTTGATAAACTCTGGAGATGGCTCTGAGGGTCTTAAATGATAAATGCTCCAGGACTTCTCCATCACTGTTGCTAGGTATCCGCTGTTCCTTTATTTCAAAGAGCCAGAAGACAAGAAGGGGCACTGTGAAATCCTGTCTTCTAGAGATACCATGGCTATCACAACCGTGAACCCAGAGCAGCTGTGATTACCTGCCTAGGACTTACACAAGGCCAAGACTGGCAGAATTCAGGCATCAACTGAGGTAGCTGATCTCAAAGCTCTCCCTCATACTAGGGAGCTGTTGGCAGTGGGTAATGCTAGGGAAGGGAGAATCATTCTTTACTCTCTTTTGAGAATGTGGCTGCTAAGAGGTTTCCCATGCTCCGGTGGATGGCCCCACAGCCAAGCACATATGGGCAGCACTGACTGGACTTTAGTGGTTGTCAAAATAAATAAATAAAAGAGGGTGTTGGGTTTGGGATGGGACTGTGTTGGGGAGGGGAAAGGAGCAGGAAGCTAACGAGAGGTGAATATGATCACATCCCACAGTATACGTGTTTGAAAATAAGGGGAAAAGCTTGCACATATGCCTGTGCACCACTTGCATGCCTTGTGCCTCCAGAGCCCCAAAGAGTGTTGGAGCCCCTGGAAATGGAGTTATAGACAGCTGTCAGCCATCATGAAGGAGCTGGAAATTGAAGCCCTGTCCTCTGGAAGATCACCCAATATTCTTAAACATGGAGCCATGGTTCCAGTCCCCCCACCCCTGGCCCCCAGTAAGGAAATGTTTTTTAAATACTTTCAAAATGAAAAGGATTTAAGGTCCTTTTTAAAGATGTGTTCTTCGAGTAAGGGAAATTTGTCTGGAATTCCTTCATTATTAGTAAATATTTCAAATGTAGTCTCGTTTATGTATACAGAATACTACAACGGCTTTAGGGGGTTACTTTTAAATGGAGTTATTTTTCATATTCCTTCCTCTTTTGGAACTGGCAAAATACAGAAATATTTATTTATATCTCCCAAAGTCTAGACTTCCTTGGGCTCTGGCTATTTAGAGCTCACGTTTGGTGTTTTTAACCCGGCAGACATTCTTCTCTTTCATCCCTGTTATTCCTGGGTCTCCCTTCTCAGGATGTCTGGCTAATCTTGCTCATATTTCTGGGACATAGATGGACTCAGAATATGTGACTGAGGAGAAAAAAAAATCAGATAGAACTGTAGTTCTGGACCTTTCTTTTACATAAGAGATTTTCCTTTGTGGGTATGGAAATGAGCAGATGTCAGATAACCTTTGCCCAACCTGGAACATTCCTGCTCTCTCCAGGGAATTTCCTCAGGCCGATGTGCTGTGGGCTTTCCACAGTCAATTCAAAGGTTCTGTCACAGCTATCAGAATGATCTAGGTTAGCTCAAAAAAAAAAAAAAAAAAAAAAGGAGAGGCTCGTTCCTTGGCTGCTCTTCCTGGCTAGGTGCCTTGACTGTCTATAAAAACGGGAAAGGCGCTCACCACGTCGCAGGAAATGTTTTATATTTACACAGTGAAACATGACAGTGGGAAAAGGACAGTCCTCACCTAAAGACCCAACGCTTTTCCACAGCCCCACTCTTCTGTTTTATCTGAGCACTTCCACTTAGCCAACGCTAAAAAAGAAAGGTTATAAACTAGCAAGCACTTTCTTAGTGAGGCAGTAAAAGTCCATCAGAAGGGTTTACGGCCTGACACCAGGATGGCACAGCTCCTTGCCCAGTTAAGTTCCATCCTGAGAGGATGAATTCAGAGCAGAGTTCTCACTTTCTGGGTTTTGAGATAACCTGCAACAATCAGGTTTATGGCTGAATCTGCCTCTCCTTTTGATCCCCTCTTTAAAAAACTTAAGTTATTACCATCACCATCTTTCTCTCTTCTTGCTTCTGTCAACATTATCATCCTTTACCCGGTGATCCAGCTACATCCAAGTCTCATAACGGTCTAACATGAAGCCCTAACCTCCAGTGGTCACAGAACTGGTCTACCCTGAAGCCCAGAGCCCAATCTTCCAGATGCCATACACTCTCAAGAATGAATGCTGAGACTCAGATGGCAACAATTGGAGCACCAAAGGCAGTCTTCAATCTGAGGGGACAACCAGATGCCCCTACAGAGGCTAATACTTCATCACCTCACCTCACCCAAAATAAATGGAGGGGAAACTCTCTAGAGCTTGCTACCAGCAATGAGCACGTTGAGGGAAATCATCTGACAGCAGGATGAAGAAGTGAACTTATCAGATTAGAACGTGACTGTGGGCATTACAACATCCTGATTCTGTAAACCTTAAACCTCCAGGATATTGTCTACTAGATAAATGTCAACCTTATATCTCTCTCGGAAGAATAGAAGCACTTTTTGAACCTCGCCTTGTGACAGACACCTCAACCATCTGAACCATTGGTTTTCCATTGCTGTGTTGATGGGAACGTTAAAAATGGGATGAGATTCTAAAGAATTAATTTTAAAAAACATATTGTATTAAAATGTGAAACTGACTCACTAAGATTGCAAAATAAATCAGTGCAGAAAGAAAGAAAGGAAGGAAGGAAGGAAGAAAGAAAGAAAGAAAGAAAGAAAGAAAGAAAGAAAGAAAAACCCATTCTGAAGTAACGGATTTCAGGACCTGCTCTTCTGCCTCTGGCTTCTGAATGACTATGCAGAAGGTTTTTCATACTACCTAATACACCTACTACGATTTAATACTCTATTTGTGAAAATATTCCCCAAATATGGTTAAGCATCTTAAGAGAATTATGAAAATGGCTTTTTCTAATTACCCCTCAAAAACATGTCTTTATCTTCCCAGACTCTTGTTCTCTGGGGTGAATTACATGTTGGGGTCACAATGACATCCCTTATTCTACTGAAACTTAACTCTTTCAGGGCCTGCAGGCTACGGAGGTTCCGCTCATAAATCAGCACTTACAGATTGCTCATAAAGCTAGCACTGAGAAGAAACGCCTTGTCTCCATTGGACAGGACCCACCACGCAGAGGGCACCAGACAACGTGGCATTCGTTTGATTACAATGCTACAAACGTTAAAGATGTTATAGAAATTGTATCTAATTAGAAGGTGACAGCGCTTACCATTTCCACAATCCTGAAGTTATCCTTCCCAAAGACAATCAGTAGGTGGTTCATATTAAGGCTCCATGGCTCACTTGCTACCAATTAGCTAACCCAAAACATTCTTATTCCTGGCTAAACCCAGCAATGCTAACATCTGGATGCAACTCTGGCAACTGTGTATGATGTTCTAATGTGTGATAGATCAGTGACCGTCCCCAGACTCACAGCTCTCCTCTCAATGCCCCTGGATCATAGAGCACTGAGACTTGGCCTGTCCAGGACTTGGCTGCATCTGGAGCCATCGCTCCCTCTACAATATAATCAGTTTCACATCACTTTAATTTCATCCAATAAATAAAATCTGAACATTTATGGCACTGCCTTCTAAGCAGTGTGAAATGAATTTTCCAGGGGGCTTTAACAAAAACAAAGGCCCCCGTCTCTCACACGACCCCATAAATCACCAAGCATGTGCGTGCTGTTAAGCTTCAACCTTTGTTTCTTCTTGTCTGTGTTCCTGCACCCCTTCCCTTTTTTAGGATAAGAGTTGGTGCTTCTTTACTCTTGCACAAGAGAAGCATTCAAACAACAACATGAAGAACCCCTATGAGCATGTGACTTCAATGTTCCGAGATAATTATGGTGGCCTGTGACTTATTAGGATTACAAATAACCGCCACTGTCACATCTCAAGCTCCAGGATCTCTCAAATCTGTATCCATCAAGCTTCTCTCACCCCATTCCACAGTCCCTTCTTTGCAACACTCGACACAGACAAGAATACATGATGGACTGTGGATTCATCAGAAGATAAGCTCTCCTCAGAGAAGGATAGCATCCACGAGGACCTGCTGTCTCAGGGGCTGTACTTTGAATGGGGTGGGAAATCAAGTAATATTAATGGAAAAAAAGAAAATAGGTCTGTGTTTGGTGAAAGGTGTTAAATTGAGAAAGTGTAGCGTGTAAGGCTGAGAGAGGATCCTGGCCCTGAGATTTACTCTTGCGGTGCCCTGGAAGATTCATGAAAGAACGACAAAAATGCCAAATTGACAATAACCCAGAGTTAATTATTCTCGAGATAAGTTCTAGATTTATAAAACCAATTCTCCCGGGGGCAACTTTTCCCGTTTTAAATTTTACAGCAGTCTATGGCTGTCTGTGTAATTGAACCCTGGTATACAAAACATCCATGTGTGTGCGCGGATAAGCAGAAGAGGCGAGCAGATGTGCCTACTCCTAAGCCCCACTATTCGAAATCACAATATTTCATTTCAAAAGTCACAAAAAATAAACCAGAAAATGTCGTTGAGCAGTGTCAGAACCTCCCCAGTAATGCAATTTTCTTGATGTTTCTCTCGAACCACTGATAAAAAAAACTCTATGAAGTGGATGAGTAAATATTATCATGTGATAGTACTTGGACCCAACTGTGCAAATACAACTGCATTGTGTTCCGCTCTGGGGGCTCCAGGCCGGTCAAACCACGCAGACGGGGTTGCTATGGAGGAACCAATGTGCTTATTAAATAAGCCCAGGAGCAGGTCAGGATGTAGCTCAGCTCTTACAGCGGGCCACCTCTTAATCTTCCTCACTTAGACACATGGAGTGTTAAGAGAGAAATGCTGGCTTTGGAAAATGTGTTTCTGTGATGCAGGGAAGGTAGAACCACAAATAAGCCATTGGAACCTGAAACTCGCAGCAGCTGGCTGTTACTGCCCCCTTTGGCATGCTGCTGCAGAATCTAAGACAGGGTAGGGAGAACCCGTATGGCTAACCCACTGCGGGCATCCCCTGGCGCCGCGAGGCCTGGTGCTCAGCTAGGGGCCTTACACCAGGGCGCCTCGAGGCAGCATCCTAAGGTGGGGCGCAGCTTCCCTCAGAGCACCCCGCAGTAGCTCACCTTGCCCGGGAGGGGTCCCGGCAGCAGCAGCTTGAGAGCCTGCCTCTTCAGCTCCACCAAGCGGGCGTTACAGTTCTCGCACCAGACACCGCGGTCGGAGCCGGGGGAGGAGCCGCCGCCGCTGCCCGAGCCAGGGGAGCCGGTGCCGAAGCCCGGTGAGCCGCCCAGGGAGCCGGGCGAGCTGGTACCGATGCCCGGAGATGCGGGTCCCGGAGAGCCGGTGAAGGAGCTCGGGGACGAGGTGCCCGAGCCCGGGGACGGGGTGCCCGATGAGCCCAGCGCAGAGCCTGCTCCCTCCGGGGTGGGCCGGCTTCCTGCGCGCGACTCCTCATAAGCCTTGCGGTACCAGCTCTCAGGAGAGCAGGGCGCTGAGGGCTTGGTGGGCGAGCACATTTCGTTCACCTGCGGGAGAGACGCGCGGCGTCAGGCCCTGCAGGGCCACCGGTCCCCCGTGCGGCGGAGGGCTGGGGGTGGGGGGGAGGTGTCGCCGTCCTGCCCGCACTCATGCGAACCTGCCCTCCATCTATCTCCATCCTTCAAGTGACCAATCCTTAAGGAAGTCCTGTCCCACCCACCCTCGCCAAAGTGACCGCGCGTAGGTCCCCCTCCATTCCTCTTGGGGTCAGCACAAGAGCTTGCGGGGTGTGGATATCCTGCAGCTTCTGCGAGAACACCCAGAAATCCAGCGCCCCGCTCTTTCAAACCCGTTACCCACCCCAGCAAGGGCCTAGGTACACAGTCCTAGACACCCTATCCCAGTGTGGGTGACTGTGACTTCTGGATGTTTACCCATTCCGGGAACAGCCCCCACCCCAGGTCCGGCAGGTAAAGCAAACGGGCTCCCCACTCCAGGGCAGCGATCCGAGGGAAGAGCAGAGGAATTCCTGGGAAACGCTCCCCCTCGGCTTAACTCTGTCTGCAAGTCCCGAAATACTGCAAAAGTTAAGGGTGTGAGGAAAGGGAGGAACCAAGGGCTGAAGACATTCCCGTAGCCAGGCGAGCTGCAGACCCGCCTCCATGCTCTCGGACGCCGGTGCACCCGAGAGCTGGGGACCCTGCATCTGCCGCCGGCTCCCGGGAAGCAGAGGACACCCGCCCAGATGAGTCCCTGGGAACGCATCTCCGCGTGGACACCGCCACAACTTACCCCGTATTTCTTGCCCCTGGTGGAGACCGCAAGCCTCTCTTTATTTCCAGCTACCGAATTCATAGTGGCTCTTCCAGAGGAAAGGGTCTAAATGTTCCCACAAGGCTACATCCAAAAGGTCTGCCAACCCAGAAGGCGTCCCCCCTCGTGGTAGGGGTTGGTCCTCGAGTCAAGATTTCTTAATGGGGGGTTGGGAAGAATGAAAGCAAATGGACCCCAGAAGTAATAGCACCAATTTGCAGGAAAGGTTGGAATGGCTGGTGGTTCTCAAATAATGGGTCTTCTCATCTCTCTGCCTCCTCCAGCCACGCGTCCTCTCTTCGCGGTCACATCCAGATCGCTAGCATTTTCTTCCACCCGGCGCGCGTTCTCCTCTAGCGGGGCCGAAAAGGAGGAGGACGGCGGCGAGGACGCAGGGAGGCTGCAGGGAAGGTGGGCGAGCCCTCGCCGAGTCGAGCCGGCGGTGGGAACTTGCCTCCTTCCCCGAGCTCGCTAACTGAGTTCAAAGAAATTCTCCCAAAATATAAGGATCCAGACTCGGGGAGGAGCCTCGGCGTGTCGCCGAGCCAATATGTGCCGTCCCGTTTTCTCCTGACAGTTGCGCGCAGGGCAGGGAGAGGGCGGCTGTGCGCGGCCGGAGAGCAGCCCGCGGTCAGGACCCGTGTGTCCGTCCGGGAGCAGCGCGGAGCCTAGGGAACCTCAGCCCCGCCGCCTCGGAGCCCGCCCGGCCGCCGCCGCCTCGCCTGCCGCGATCCATTTACGGCGCGGCGCTCGGGCCTGGCATCGCCAGGCGCAGCCGGGGCGGGGGTGGGGTCGTAAATCTGGCTCCGGGCGGGGAAGTTGCTGGCGAGGGGCCCGCAGCCGGGGGCTCCGGTGCTATCCACCACGGGAGCCTGTAGCTCGGAGCCGGCCGAGCTGCGCTGAAACACAGCGTCCGGGCCTCCCCGCCCCCCTCTCCGGGAGCTGGTCTCTTCCTGGCAAGGCGTGCAGGTCTGCCTTTGAAAAGCCGTGCAAACGGATTGAGTCACAAACAAGTCCGCAAACAGGCCGGGGCCAACCCCCCGCCCTTTGTTCTCCCAGACCTGCCTGGCAAACCTTGTCTTGATTCGCCCTCCTAGCCCCAGCGGGCCAGGGGACCCTCCTCCCCTGGACCCCGATTTGAGCACCGGGAGCCTTGACCCCCCCCCGCCCGCGCCCGCCCACCGGCCCAAACCCCTGTTAATGATGGGGAAACCTCCCGAGACCCGCACAGGTGAGCCCGGGACCCAGCCAGCAGCTGCCAGGCTGGGGAAACTGAGGTATTGGCCGCGCCGAACACGCGCGGGAGGACTGCGCGGGCCTGGAGAGGGGGTGTGGCGCGACCTGCTGGGCCTCGGGGACCGGGATCATCCCCTCGCCCCTTTGCACGGTTGCCTGCCAGCACCCGGACCTGTGGGATCTCCAGAGCACCCAGCTGTCGCCCGCTGTCTGATTCCTGTCCCCCGCCCGGCGCAGCGCCCCGGAGCTCAGGAAGCCGGCGTACGCCGGGCTCCACACGTGGCTGCTCCGGGGTGTCATTTTTCATTTCCCGGGAGGACATTCCTTCTGGTGAGCCGGCAGGTCTATTTTGTTGTGACCTTTAATTAACACCCCGCGAGACGCCTCCTGCGGGACCAGCCGGGCGCGGAGATCACGTGTGGTGTAATGGCATCTGGGTACCCCGGAAAGACCTGGCCTGGGGCTAGGCGGGGGCAGAAGGACATTTTGGGCTTCCCTAGTCGCTGTCTTCCTTCGACATATGCAAGAGAATGGAGGGGCAGAATACAACAATTGGGGTGCTAGAACCCGGGGCAACGCCCCCCCATCCTGTCTTCCTGTGGGAACCTTCAGCGCCTCCCAGGCACCGCCATCCCCGCCCAGCGCCCTCTGCAGCCCGTGCACCCGGGATATTTCATAGCCTCTAAAGCGAGGCGAGAAGGTCAAAATGAAGATGTTGAGAACACTGTGGAAGTTTCCATTACGTTCCTACTTCCAATTTCAACGCGATCATATCTGCCGAAGACCTTAGGGAGACTGGTAGCCTCCAGGCAGCCCAAGCCGGCTGCAGCCGCATCTGTATTCTGCCTAGGTGCCACGGAAAATATCGTCGCCATTAGCTACGCGCGGCTTATCAGCCTCAAAGCAGCATGTGGCCAGGTGAAATGGACGAACCCGTGAAGCCCGAAGTGGGAAAGGTGGGGTGTCGAAGGGGGAGCCATTGCGGAACTGCGCGATTCGTCCTGAAGAATGATGAGCCCTGAGATATGATGTGCATCTCAAAGTATCTTCGGTCCCCGGCGTTTGATGGGCTCGGAGCGCCCTCTGTTGGTGAAATTTTATAGATGACGTCTCCTCAAGAGAATTGATGTAAAATCTACATACAGTGAAATGCATAAAATTTAAGTGTAAAATTCCATGAGTTCCTATAAATAAATACATACATGAATATATATATATAATCTAGTATAGTCCACTACCAAATTAAGATGTAAATTCTTCTTACTAAACCCCCTCCCCTTCCCAGCAGTCCTACCCCACATTAACAATTAGCAGTTACTGTTCCGGCCTCCATCACCACAGTTCAATTTTGACTGATCTTGATTTTTTTATTTTTTATTTTTGGTCTAAAGAATCCGAATGTCTTTTCTGTTTGGCTTGACATGGTTTGGGGTTTCCTGTTACTGTTTGCATGGATCTGTTTCCTATTTTGCTGTCTTACATCCCCCCCCCCTTGCCTTTCTTGTTAATTGAATAATGTCTTCATATTCTCTGGTCCTTTGATTGAGTCCCTAGCTCTAATGACTCTCATATGAATCTTTGACTTATCCTGGGCTGTTCAGAGGTAGCATGGCAGACTTCACTAAAATGTACACTTTTGGCAGTCCCAAGTCCATTTTACCTCTGTCCTTTGGGCTAATGATTTAAATCTATATGTTAAAAAATCCTCAATATGATTGCTTAAATTATGTTTTAAACAATCTGTCTTCCTATGGAACTATGAAAAATATGGTTTTATTCATTTATTTACCCAGGTTGTTTTGTTTGTTTACTTGTTTTGGAAGTCTAGATTTTTCCCCTCCTGAAGAACCAAAATTCCAACTGAATTTTTTTCTTTCAGCCTGGAGAGCTCCCTTTAGCCTACCTGCCTGCCTGTCTTCCTTCGTTTCATCTTTCTTTCTTAAAGATTTATTTGTTTTCATTTTATGTGTTTACGTGTTTTTACCAGGGTGTGTGTGTGTGTGTGTGTGTGTGTGTGTGTGTGAGGGTACCATATGCACAACAGGTGCCTGCAGAGGCCAGAAGATGGTTGGTTACCAGATCTGGAGCTGTACATTGTGAGCTATCATGTGGGTGCTGGGAACTGAACCCAGGTCCTCTGCAAGAGCAGCAACTGTTTGTAACCTCTGACCCATCTCTCCAGCCTCTCCTTTTTTCTTTTTTTTTCTTTTTTCTTTTTTTTTTTTCTCTGTATAGCCCTGGCTGTCCTGGAACTCACTTTGTAGACCAGGCTGGCCTCGAACTCAGAAATCCGCCTGCCTCTGCCTCCCAAGTGCTGGGATTAAAGGCATGCGCCACCACGCCCAGCTCTCTCCAGCCTCTCCTTGTGGCAACAAATACTCTCAGAATTGCTTATCTGCCTTGCCTCTCCATTTAAGGACTCAGTTAACTGGATGTAGAATTCTCAGAGGTACTTTTAGTGTTTTTAGAACATCTTCTCTGGCTTCGTCCTTCTGGGTAGAGGTGACCTGTCATCGTCATGGGTGTTCCTTGGTCTGGTATGTGTCCCTTTTTTCCCTGGGTGCTTTGAAGATCTTCTCTTTACATTTTTCTTTCTCAGGAGTTTGACAAAGATGCTTCTGGATGTAGATCTGTGTTCATTCTGCTTAGAGTTTGCTGAATTTCTAGAACCTGAAAGTTTGTATTAGTTACTATTCTGTTGCTATGACAAAATACCCTGGCCAAAGCAACTTTAGAAAGAAGAGAGGTCATTTTGGCCTATAGTTTCTGAGGAAGTTATGGGGAAGGCATGGTGGTATGAACAACCAATAGATCACATGTCATTCGCATGCAGGAAGCAGAGAGAAAAGAAGTGAGGCCAGCCCACAATGCCTCAAACCTCCTCCCCCACCCCCAGTGATGCCTTTTCTCCAGCAAGGCTCCACCTTTAACGGTTCTATAACCTTCCCAAACAGCTGCACCAACTAGGGATCAAGTATTTAAATACACGAGTCTATAGAGGGCGTTTCTCATTCAGTTGACCACAAAGTTGATCTATAAAATTTTCACCAAGTTTGGGACATTTTCAACTATTACTTATTCAAATCTTTTCACCACCCCATTCTGTGTCTTTCTGTCCTGCTGGGGCTTCAATAGCGTGTACGTTGTCCTCATGTTCTTGGGTCATGACACATGGATTGCTGGCTCACTTTGGGCATATTATCCCTGTGCTACAGGCCAAATCATTTCCATTGATCCATTATATGTCGACTAGCTCTTGCTTCTGCTGTTTAACCACTTGTAGAGAGAGTATCTTGGGTCTGTATGGATGTAGCACCTATCAGTAATAAATCTGACGGCCTATGGGTTAGGCAGAAAATAGAAGGTGGGACATCTGGGAGGCAGAAAGAATTCTGGGACAGAGGCAGGTGGGAGATTCACTCAGGAAGATGTGAGGAGCCTAACACTTAGTACCTGAGCATAGGTAGCCAGCCATGTGGCCGTGGGCATATGAAGATAAATGTGTTATCTTAAGTTATGATTCTTGTCAGAAAAGAGCCTAGCTAAATGGCCAAGGTATTTGTGAATATATTTTGAGTCTGAGTCTTATTTCTGGGAACATGGGGCTGAGAGGTAGAACCAGGCTTAAATTCTACTCTGGTGGACATTTCCCATGTGTGTGTGTCAGTGTGTGTCTGTCTGTGTGTGTATGTATGTGTGCCTGTTTATGTCTCTGTGTGTCAGTGTGTGTGTTCATATATTCCATTTTGCTTAAATTCTTTAACATAGAATAATTTCATTTTACCCTTCCTTTGTTAGGGTAGTCCTACTGAGTTGTTTCCCTTACAACTAATAAAATTATCCTGATACTTGTTTTTCACACCTAAGATGTGGTCCTTCTGGGGTTTCAGTAGAAAGTGCCACAAGTTTTCCAAGCATGTTGAACTTGAGACTGAGCTCAGCTCCCCTACAGCAGGTTAAAGCACTGTTCAGTCTCTCACCATCTGAGTGCCATCTTTCCTAAACCTCTTGGAGATCTTCTCTGTTCCAGGATGCCAGTTAAAAATCAGAAGGAAATGTATGTCAGTCTTCAAGGTAGCCAATAGCCTCCTGTGGCTGGCTCTGCTCCAGGACTTCCTTGCTCTTCTTCCATCCACTGACACCCCTGAACACCAGCAGGTACAATCTCAAACTATAAAAGAGTGTTTTACTCTACAGCCAAGCCACTGGACTCAGCAGAACCTTTCTCCTGGGTACTGAGTGCCCGGTATCTCTTGTTTGCTCTTCTCGGGGGCTTTGAATTGGTTGGTGTTCTTGTTCATTTTTATCATCATTTTTGTTGAGATTTTTTATTTTGTATCTAAGGTGCTTGCTCCATAATTCTATTGTCAAGGGTTTCTTCAGCATACCTTAAGCCTCTAGAATTCTTTTTTTTTTTTTTCCTGGTGAAACTGGAGGCCTCCTACCCACTGGACAAGTACTCCACCACTGAGCCACACCCCAGCTGAGTGTGGCTTACACGGTTTCAAGGGGAGACTAGCCAAGACTAGCAGCTATAGTTTCATTTTCTCTTAAACTGAAGATTCCCAGTGATGCAACTAAACCTTTGCAAAGAGGGATAAGCCAGATCGATGCGGTGTTTCTCAATTCTTTACATTCAAGGGTGTTGGTAGTATTTCTTCAAGGTTTAGCTTGCATTTAGTGACCCTTATGTTAGGAATGAAACGTAATTGTATGTTGGCTTATAACAGCACATGCCTCCTATGAAGAGTAGGTAATTGAGCCCATTGATACCGTTGGGTAAGAACAGGGTCTCTGGTCCCTGTATGATCACAAAAATACAAAGGAGTGAGAATGGGATCCATGATCTGCCTTGCTTGTTACTTAATTATTAAAGGCACATAAACTTCCTCAGGAGTGCTTCATGGTGCATTCATATTTCACAGCATTCAATTTAGCTCCCTCTTTGTTTATATCTCAAATATGAATGGCTCATAAAATTTATAGCCAACATACATTATGCCATTGTGCGTTGGAGAGCCTAAAAGTACACGTCAGAAATAAAAGCCCCAAATCAGCCTGGCAATTCCTAATTGCTACACAGAACACAGAATATAACAGATTCCACTCCTTTTTAATATCTTTCCTTTGAACTGATTTCCATTTCAGTCCAGGCAGCAACATGCCAACGGAGCCAGTCGAGTGCCTGTGCCAGAGGCGGCTGGGTTTCTCCTTGAAAGATAATTAAAGCAGCTTACGCTGTCCATGTGGCATCTTGATGAATATGCAGACCATATTTGCATATGATCTACTGGTGTTCTGGGGCCATATGATCATGTGTGTGGGCTGCCAAGCCGATTATTTTAATTTGTGAGTTTGGTCAGTACTGTAGTGGAAGAGAAGAGTTGTTACCCTGTGAGCCTAAGAAGGCTTCCCACTCTTAGAGTATTGTCTCTACAGTTCATTACTTTACCCTTAGAAACTCCTTGTGTGCTAAATTCCAAATCTTCCCCCAACCCCCAGCGCTGGGGATAGAACATAGACTTGTCCAAGCTAAGCAATTATCCTGTGAGCTATGCTTCCAGCCCAATTCCCAGCCTTGACCTTAGCCTGAAATTGCCAACTTGGAAAACAAAGGGGAAGAAGGTGTGAGCAACTGCCATGTAAATACACGGTCCTTCTCATCAGATGAAAAGCTGTCACTTAAAGGTAAGGACAGTAGGACAGTGGGGATCAGCCTACCAACCTCAGGACCTGACAGCCCTGGGCTGTGCCTCTGAGGATCACAGGAAGTCACTGCTTTGAAGAAGTATAACAGCATCCTATGTGTCATTGTTTACAGGAACCAAGGAAGGAAAGTAGCCTTAAGTCAGTGTGGGTAGGACATGGCGGGGGGGGGGGGGCATGCTTGTGATGTCTGCACTTGGAAGGTGACGTTGGGAGGATCAGAAATTTGGGATTATCCTTGGCTACATGGTGAGCTGGAGGCCATCTTGAAATGAAGCAGAAGTGGGAGGGAGGGAGGGAGGGAGGGAGGGAGGGTAAAGAAACAGAAAAGCTGCAGAAGTTCAAGATACAAATAAAACCAACTCACTATGTGGCTAACAGACCAGAACACCCTCCTCTAGAACAAACCTGGAAACATTCTTATATAAATAAGATGTAGGACATGAGAGGATGTGGCATTCCCGGTAGAGGGGTCACCAAAAACTGATGGGGTGATGGGGATGGTGGCTTTGAGCTGGGGCTTTTAAACTCCAGGATTGAGAAATGCAAAGGGAAGACTTCAGACAAGAAACCAACACCCAGAAGGAAATGAAAGGGAGACCCAGCTGAGCCGCAGGCCAGTGGAGACCCAGCGGAGCCACAGGCCAATGGAACTACATAAGGGCAAAATGCTCCCTGTATTTAAATTCGTCAAGTTGGGAATTTTTAACTTGAGGCAAAGGGAAACTCACAGGGGTTTTGAGTAGGTGCGAGTCTCTGCTGAGGACACGTTGTCCCTTTGAGCTGGTANGGGAAGCAAGCCAGTAAGGAACATCCCTCCATGGCTTCTGCATCAGCTCCTGCCTTCTGACCTGCTTGAGTTCCAGTCCTGACTTCCTTGGTGATGAACAGCAGTATGGAAGTGTAAGCCAAATAAACCCTTTCCTCCCCAACTTGCTTCTTGGTCATGATGTTTGTGCAGGAATAGAAACCCTGACTAAGACAGGGAGGAAAGGGTTCATTCAGCTTACACTTCCACGTTGCTACTCATCACCAAAAGAAACAAGGACAGGAGCTCACACAGGGCAGAAACCTGGAGGCAGGAGCTGATGTAGAGGCCATGGAGAGGGGTTGCTTACTGGAATGCTTCCCCTGGCTTGCTCAGCCTGTTTCCTTATAGAACCCATGACCAACAGCCCAGGGATGGCACCACTCATAGTAGGCTGTGCTGTCCCCTCTTGATCTCTAATTGAGAAAATGCCTTACAGCTGGATTTCATGGAGGTATTTCCTCAAAGGAGGCTCCTTTCTCTGTGATAACTTGAGCTTGTGTCAAGTTGACACACAAAACCAGCCAGAACCGGAGCTAAATAGATATCACAGCCATCTTGGAAAACAGTTTGGCAGTTTTCAAGAAGTTAGATGTAAAATTACTCTATGTCCATTAGTTCCCCCTGAGTATCCACTTCATCACAGATTAAAGATGTTCATCTCTCCAGGGATTTGCCCACGAAAAGTTCTAGGGACAGTCATTCATGAGTAGCAAAAGAAGGAAACAGGTGCAGCGCCCTCACCTGGTAAACAGATGGACAGACTGTGACATAGCAAACAATGGGGTATTATATGCCAATTAAAGAATAATCAACATATATGCCACAACATTGGTGAGCCATAAGAATTGTCAAGCTAAGTGAACGAAACCAGAGGGAAGAGGCTGCGTAGTATGTGATTCTGTTGGCATGAAATGTTCAGAGAGGGCTGAATTATGAAGACCGAGTCATGAGGCAGTTGCTTGGGACTGGGATGGGAGCAGAGATTGACCTAGGAAAACGTTGCAGTGTATACATGAATGAGAGCAGATTTTACGTGGACACATAGCTGAAGAACTCAGGAGGGGGCGTGGTTTTGGGTGGTGGTGATGTTGTGCTGCCGTTGTTGATTTTAATGAGATGGGAGAGGAAAAAGAATAAAGAATGCAGGACCACTCAAGAGCCATCAGCACTCTGTCAGATGAAAGAGCTGAGTGGAGGGGCCTGGAGGAGTCCAGATGACTTCCAGATTCTTAAAATGAGTAAGAGGGATGAAAGCGGCAGAGGAGGGCGGTGGTGCGCTTCACTGAGGAAAGACAGTGAGTCAGTCATTTGTCCCTCCAAAGCAACCATGTCAGGACTGAGCTGTGTGGTCATTTCAGGAACCCCAGTGTCCAGCCACAGTCCCATGAATGCTGTCTTCACAAGGACCTGGGGACTCTGAACCCCAGCTCTGGGAAGGGTGTCAAGACATCCACCTGCTGACTTCTGGTAAGAATAGAAGAGTCCTTTTTTAAAAACTGAGGATGTGTGATTAATTTAAAAGTTGTGATTTCTATAAGGAATTACAGAGTAAACCCGTTGTGGCCAGGAGGAGGGGCACCTGCCTCCCATTCAGCCACATGATCCTCAATAGGAGCAAGAATGGAAGTTCAGGCTGTGGAAATGAGAACCAGGAGAGACAGCCATAGGGTGGTAGACAGAGAGGCACATGCGAGTAGGCTGGAGGCAGCTTCTGGAATCTTCCAGAGCTAGAATCCAATGGATAGAGTCATTCTAGAGCTTCTGGAGTCATTCCAGAGCTAGGATCCAATGGATAGAGTCATTCTAGAGCTTCTAGAGTCATTCCAGAGCTAGGATCCAATGGATAGACAAAGGAGGAGGGAGTCACCTGATGACTTGCTGGGGACCTAGAGGAACTTGTAGAGAAGGTAGGATCCCAAGAATTGCTCCAGGTAGGACTAAGGATCAAGCCAGTGTTTGTAAACAGGGATGCTGTTGCTCTTACCCTTTATTTTGTGTTTCTTGAACCAAGAACCAGCAGAAGCAGGGCCTGTAGTACAGCAAATGCACCTATTGTCACTTCTCACTTTTCTCAGGGTCACAGACATATGCTATCACACCTCAGTCTGCCATGACATCTCCACCACCCCACAAGTCTTCTCCATTCAAACTGCACTAGAAAGTCAGCAGTCCTGACCAATTCTCCTGTGGCCCCTTCAACCCATGAATTAAAACTGTGTGTGTAGGAATGGATGGATGGATGGATGGATGGATGGATGGATGGATGCATGCATGCATGCATGCATGCATGATGCATGCATGGGTGGAGGAGTGGGTGGAGGGGTGGATGGGTAGGTGAGTAGATGGATGAGTGGAGGGATGGGGAGGGATGGGTGGAGCAAGGGAGAGATGAAGGGAACAGATGGATAGAAAAAGTCACTGATTGCTGTTTGCATGCATGAATGAAAGACATCCATCCAGTTGGGAAAGAAAAAAGATGGAGTAGCTTGATGCTTCTTGGTAGAGGAACAATAGCAATTCTCACAAGTTCCTTTATTTTCACACTTACTTATGTAGACTATGTGCACAAGCATGTGTGTATGCATGAGTGTGTAAGTGTGTAAATGTGTGTTCATTGTGTGACTGTGCATTTGTGTATGCATGTATATATGCATGCATGTAAATGTGAATGTGTGTATGTGCATGTATGAATATGTGTGTGCATGCACACATGCAGAGGTGGATTGAGTTCTAATCCTCCTTATTACTTTTCCAATATTAAAACGTTTACAGTGAGCCAGGCATGGTGGGGACTGCTTTAATCCTAGCACTTAGGAGGCAGAGGCAGAAGCAGAGGCATACAGATCTCTTCAAACTCAAGGCCAGCCTGGTGTACATAGCCAGCTACAGGCCATCTAAGACTATGTAATTAGACCCTGTCTCCAGAAAAAAACATCCACAGGATTTAAATGTAAATTTTCACTTTAAAACAATAGCACAGATAAGTGTCAAGAAATTGAGAAGTTAGAGTTTCCACAGCAACTGAACTACTATTAAATAAATGAAATTAAGCATTTATATTACCCTTGACATTCAGCCATATGCTAAGCAATCACTTTATTGGTTTATAATTCCTTGCGGCCACCTGTGAGGGAGGAAACAGTCTCATTCCCACACTGAGGATGGAGAAACCTAGTCCCCAGAGAAACGTGTGCTTGCCAGGCAACCAAGTCTCCAGGGAACAGCAGGCAGCGGGGTGAGATGTCGTGGAATCCTGGAATCATTGCTAACTGCCTCCTAGGTCCTGCTACTGAGTTCAAGAACAGCTAAAGAGGGTGTGGGAAGACCCCCTCCCCCAGCCTCCAATCAGTCCACTCCGTTGTATTCTCCCGTGGCCACTTTCACTGCCTCCACAGAACAGTGAACATATACTGAGAAGAGAAGAAACAGGAGAAGGAAGCAGAAGAGGGAAGAGATGAAAAGGAGAGGAGGTGGGCAGAATGAGGTGAGGGTGAAGGAGGAAAGGGAAGAGGACAACCCCACCCCTGGGTGTTCAGAAGGTGAGGAGCCGTAAACACCCAGGTCCTGCAGCGAAGGTCCATGCCTGGCATCCCAAACCTTCGCACAGTTTCACTTTTAGGCAGCTACAAGACTTCACTATAAGCCAAAAAGGGCTTACTTTGGTAAAACTTTCCCCATAGTGAATTTTAGGGGATCTCAGCTGAAAAGAACACGGGTGCATGGACTCAAAGCTCCAGTTCTAACACAAAGCCTAGGGCAGCATAAAGCTTGCAGCCAGCACTAACTCTGGGCTTCTCTCTCTCTCTCTCTCTCTCTCTCTCTCTCTCTCTCTCTCTCTCGGGA
Organism: Mus minutoides; assembly: GCA_902729485.2. Taxonomy (NCBI): domain Eukaryota; kingdom Metazoa; phylum Chordata; class Mammalia; order Rodentia; family Muridae; genus Mus; species Mus minutoides. The sequence goes on along the minus strand of LR749607.1, from coordinate 2,288,225 downwards.
GTCCCTCACTGTATTGCATAGGGTGGCACTGGAATCCTGGGCTCAAGCAATCCTCCTGCCTCATCTTCTGAGAAGCTGGGGTCACAGCTGTGCCCCAGCGCCTAGTTTTACCTTCTGGCTTTCCAAATGATCTTTGAGAAGAAATGGGAGAAGCCAAGCCAAGACAAGCAGGCTTTCTCCACCACCCCCTCAGTGGGAATTTAAGTGTGAAAACTAAGAAGCCCAAAGGATAAGAAAGCCCGAAGCAGGAAAGTGGGCAGGAACACACGTCTAAGAACTGGGTTTGAACTCCCAATCTTCTAGCAGACATTTAGAAAATGGTTCTCCCTAAAGAGAAACAAGAAGAAATAGGGTTGGAATGTCATCGTGGCTCAGTGGGTAAAGGCACTCAGTTGCCAAGGCTGACAACCTGGCTTTGATCCATTGCCCACAAGGTAGGAGAGAACTATCGCAAGTTGTCCTCTGACCTCCACACAAGTGCGGGGTCATGTGTACCTATGCGAGCACACACACACACACACACACACACACACACACACACACACAAATGAATGAATAAATAAATAAATAGTGTGATTTTTTAAATTTTTATTTTATCTTTTACTTACTTTACATCCCTCTCACTGCCCTTTCTCAGTCACGCCCTCCCACAATCCTTTCCCCCTCCCCTTCTCCTCTGAGCAGATGGAGATCCCCCCTGGCATATCCCTCACCCTGGCATTTCAAGGCTCAGAATTACCACGAATTGTTACTCCTGTAATGCAGGCCCACTTCCTAGAAGACTCTCTCCCCAGCTCATTCCGTGCCAGTCTTGTCCATTGCTTTGGGACTGTGTTCAAGGTTCCCCCTAATCCTTAACATGTAGCCAGCATGGCTGTCCACACATCTGTCTGAAAGGCCTCTTTAACTTCTAACTGTATTGCTTCTTAAAAAAAAAAAAGTCAACAGCCACCATGCAATGCTAGGATACACAGTGATTGTGAATTAGAAATGTTCAGTTTTAGAGATGAAGTGGCCATTTAGAGGCTACACACCTCCTGCATGAGACCATGTGTTCCCTAGTCAGAGGCCACCTTAATAACCTTATAAGTCTCTAATACTCATTGTGTGGCTCTTGTTAGATATGTGTGGAGAAAATTTCTGTATCATAATTCAGGCTTTTGGAAGGGGTAGTGGTGGGAGGCAGAACCCAAGGTCTCATGTCTCCTCGGCAAGAATTCTGCCACCGTGTCACTCTTAACTAATGACATATTTTGTTTGTATTTTTTTCTGTGAAATTGCTTAGCAGAAACTTAATCTACAATATTACATTCTGCTGTGAACATTGGATACAGCCCATTGGCAACTTCAGTCTGTGATCACAGGAACTTAAACACTTAAGAGATGACTTACAGGAGGCTGATTGGGGCTGGGAAAATTCATCATTTCAGTTGGTAAACTGCTTGCCGTGCAAGCATGAGGACTTGTGTTTAATCTCCAGAGCCCATATTTAAAAACAACAACAACAACAAAAAAAAAACAACCCAGGCATGGTGGCATGTGCTTATAACCCCAAGGCTGGAGAGGCAGAGAAGGATAGATCTCCAGTGTTCCCCAACAAGTTAGCCTAGTCTACTAGGCAAGCCTCAGGCTAAGCAGAGACCCTATTTCAATAAAACCAAGTGGATGGCTCCTGAGAGTGATCATCTGGTCTCCACAGGTTCATGTGTGCTCACACAAAATAAAGACTAAAGCCTGTGGACCCTAGACTCTGTAGGAAGTCTTACAACTCTGATTAAAAGGACATCACTGAGTTCATTTCTTGAGGTGAGAGCGAAAACAGAGATGAATTTAGTGGGAGGGGGCGAAAATTAAGAGCAATGGATTTAAATTAAAGAACGTGCAGGCAAGTGTCCAAGATGGAAATAATGACTATTTATAAGACAGTGCTGGACTTACCGTGGACAGTGAGGAAGATGATGTCAGTCAGCTGGCGTTGGCAGTTTCTACCTAGGGGCTCTACTAGCATAGTGTTTAACTCTCTGCCAGTGCCCAGCCTCAGTGCCCAACACCAGTGTCCAGCCTCAGTGCCCAGCACCAGTGTCCAGCCTCAATGCCCAGCATCAGTGCCCAGTGTCAGTGCCCAGCATCAGTGCCCAGCCTCAGTGCCCAGCACCAGTGTCCAGCCTCAGTGCCCAGCCTCAGTGCCAAGCCTCAGTGCCCAGCCTCAGTGCCCAGCACCAGTGCCAAGCCTCAGTGCCCAGCACCAGTGCCCAGCCTCAGTGCCCAGCCACAGTGCCCAGCCTCAGTGCCCAGCACCAGTGCCCAGCCACAGTGCTCAGTGTCAGTGCCCAGCATCAGTGTTCAGCGGATGGATTTTCAGAGTGACGTTTACTGATCAACTGCCATGTCCCCACTTCTACACTCTCCTGGGTAAAGGTCACATAGTTGTTTTACTTCCGGCTAGGCAAGATCCCTAAACACAAAAAGGTTAAATAATATGCTCAACCTCATAAGAAAGGTGTTCTAAATTAATTGTCAAGTTGACAGAGATTGGAATCACCTGGAGAAGGATCTCTGGGAGAGATTTCTGTGAGAGATTGTCTTGATTGCATTAGTTGAGGTACCACTGTGGGTGGTAGCAGTCCCTAGCCAGAATCCTGGACTGTATAACTGGAGAAACCTAGCTGAGCATGTGTTCCTTGCTCTTCTTCCTGACTGTGGCTGTAATTTAGACAGCTGCTTCAAGCCCCCATTGGATTCACAGCTCTGCCTTGATGGGCTGTACATTGTACTGTGAGCCAGAATAAACCCTGTGAGTCAGGGTATGTTATCACAGCAACTGAAAAGTGAAGAAGACAGACTCAAATCCAGATCACAGAAACAAAAACAAAAACAAAACAAAACAACAACAAAAAATACCACACTTCTTTCTGCCTGCCTTTCTTTTGGACCCACAGACCCCAGACAGACTTTACTATATTCTGTGACTGGCTTATTCCACATAGCATTCCATACTGTCTTCTGGGTTCAACCATGTTGGCTGGTCATTTGCAAGAGAATGTGGCAAGCCAGATGAGGGCTGAGAGAAGTAAAGAAGTGAGTATTTTCCCAGGATCCAAAGCCTGAGCCAGAGTCAGCGACTGTCCTGTGAAAAACTGAGTTAGCACATCAGTCCATGTGATGTCCCACTTCCGGTATGTTCCTCCACGCCCGCGGAGCCCCGGCCAGTTCCCGGCTCTTAGTGGGCTGGGAGTCTGTGGCCCTCAATGAGGCTTGGGTGTAATGGAACCAGTGAAACACTGATATCTCACTGCCTAATGGGAAAAAGATCTGTGTATCACCCACCCGCCTCCCTCCCCCTCCGCCTTCCCTCCCCCTCCGCCTTCCCTCCCCCAAGTAAGGGAAACAAAAGACAGCCAGAGGAGATGCCCTGGGAGAACACACGAGTGGCCCAGGGCACCCAGACACATGCCAAGGAATGCCTGGAGCCGCGGGAACCGGAAGGGTAGGAGAGATCCTCGCCAGACTCCAGAAGCACCACTGCCCTGCTGATTTCCAAGACTTGAATCTCTGGATCTAGATTTTTGAGAAAGAAAGTTTGTTTACTCTTAAAATATCAAGCTCATGAGCTTGATATCTCTTGATATCTCTGGTATCTCCTGATACCTCTGGGAGCTGTGGGATGCTGACATGTTGGCCTGTTACCTCACAAAATAAAGCCAAACCCATGACCTTGACAGCTCCCCTCCCCACACCTATGTGCCCTGCCCCCTTTATAGGTGCCTCAGTTATTGATTACTGATTGGCTTCTCCTCTCCCCTCTCATCCATCTCTTCTGTTTTGCAGCTTTCCTATCCAGCCTCTCTTCATCGCACCAGGGAATCTCTGAGCCCTCTCACCACCCCCCTGGGAGCATCCATTACGAATGCTGGATTTATACTTTGCCCTGCACCGTATGACAGCCAGAACTGCTCATTTGGAGTAAAAGCCAGGGGAAAAAAAAATAAGCAAACAGCTCCGCATCGTGTCATTACCAAGTCGCAGGCACCTTCACCCTGCCCTCCCCTACATCATCTTTCTCACACAGGTCATCATCTTCCCTGATACCCAGTAATTTCAGTCATTTTCTACCTGCATTTCTGTTCATCTCCAGAGAATCCTCATTTACTAATGCAGGAAGGTTGCTTGGTCTTTTCTGAGCCTGGGTGTTGCAGAGTCGCTTGTCCTGGGAGATGATGGGGTGGTAGGGGCGGGTAGGGCTATGGCAGCTCATTTGCTACCCCATTCCAGCAGCAGAGAGTAAGCAGAAGAGACAGCCTAGGAGAAAGAGATCTAATTACTTCCTTCCCTCAGAGCCTGGGTCATTCCTAGCCTTCTCAGGGCAGGGCTTCTGTCACTGAGCCAGCAAAGAGCCTAGTGGGTAAGAATAAGATGCCTTAGGCTCAGGCAGGATGCGTACAAGTTCAAGGACAGCCTGGGCACCCTAGTGGTACCCTGGGGGTCAGGTGGAAGGATACAGCTCAGTAACAAAATGCTTTCCTATCGGTGTAAGCCTGTGATTCACCCCCCAGCATGACAAGCAGCAGCAAGAATGAAAGATTAAATCAACCTGCACTATACGGGGTCCTTGGACAGGAGACCAACAGCCACACAGGCCTCTGCAACACTGTCAACCACCCTGCCCTGTGGTGTGAGCCCGTGCATAGAAGTCCTCTAAGTGTGCCTTAAATTTCCTCACAAAAGAATTACATACGTGGTAGATTAAAAAAAAAATCGAATCACAGCAAAGGCTCACTTCTGAAATCCCCGGTCCTGGCAGTGCGCCCTCTGCCCAGCCTCTCCTCCTCTGCCCAGCCTCTCCTCCTCTGCCCAGCCTCTCCTCCTCTGCCCAGCCTCTCCTCCTCTGCCCAGCCTCTCCTCCTCTGCCCAGCCTCTCCTCTAGGCAATGGCTTGGCCCTTTTGGAGCTGCTTTTCTGAACTGTATGTGCTTAAGCAGCAGTTTCATGATTTACCATTTGAGAATCAGCTCTTTACTCTGTGTGGTGGAGCATGAAGGCTTAGCGTTTGTCACACTCCTGTCTCCCTCCTCACAGCGATGGCATTTATAAAAATAAGAATGGGCTCTCGCTTACTGGGCTGCCGTAGGTGGGGCCAGCACTGGCTGCCAGATAGATGTTGGTTCTCTTTGACATGACTAGTCACCCTTCCATCCCTGATGCTTGTCCCTTACTGGATTCCTGGACCCCTCTTCTAGCTTCTCCTTCCCCTATCACCCCCTCTTTGTATCCTTTATTGCTGCCCCTCTTCCTGTCCTTGGCAGAAAGAATTCTGAAACTTGGGCTGTCAGCTACTTTTCCATCCATCCTCCATCTTAGTGGATTTCTCTATCTCATAGTTTTAAGTACCTGCTGGTGATCCCCAGATTCCTATCTCCAGTCCTGAGTACTCTCCCACCCCCTACCCCGTGTCCAACTTTCTACTTGATATCTGTACCTAGTTGCTAAATGGGCATCTTTAACTTACTACATCATTAACTTATCACCCAGCTCAGAATGATCAACCTTGAAGGTCACCCCTGCAAGCCGCTGCATCTCCTCCTATGGCACTTCTGTACTTCCACGTACAGGTCCAGTATCAGGAGTCATCTTTGGCTCCTTTTTCTTTCCTTCATCCATCCCATCAAGAAATCCCAGTGGCTCTCCTCTCAAACATCTGAGCATTTCCCAGGACCCGGCTACCACAGTGTCTGTAGTGGATCGCTGGCTCCATCTGCTCTTCCAATTCAGTCCAGGTCCCATTCAGTGGCTAACGAAAGCCTTCTAAAATGTAAGTCAAACCACTCTCTCATCTTGTCCATTGTCCAGGTCAGCCCTGCCACAGCCTCCAAGCAGCTGGGACTGCAGGCACGCTGCAGCATGCGGGACCCCGGCATCTCTCTGAATGACTCTGCCATAAAGTACTACAGAAGAGGTGGCTTATGAAACAGCTACTTACTGTCATGTTTCTGGAAGTTGGAAGGCCAAGACCATCCAAGGTCAAGATCCAGCAGTGTTGGTGCTTCTAAGGTCTGGGAGGGAAGGGGCTGTTTGAGGGCCCACCTCCTGCCTCATAGATAGCTATCTTCATTTATGTAGATTCATATCATCTTCTTCCTATGTGTGTTGTGTCCATTTCTCCCTTCTTATACAGACACCAATGATTTTAGGCTGAGACAGCAAAAGACTCCCTCAATTATCTTTATAAAGCCCTAGCTTCAAGTATGCTGCTGTGTTGGCCAGTTTTCCCTTGTTGTAAAAGGTACCTGAGATACTCAGCTTCTAAAGTAAGGTTTAGCTGGCTTGGATTTAAAGGTTTGTCTTTAGGCCTTTTAGGTTTCCAGTGTGGGTGCACCATGGTGATGCCAGGGAGCATGTGATGGAGACCAACTGTACCATCATTGTCATCCAGGAAGCCAAAGAGAGAAAATGAAAGGGGCCGGTGTCTCATATCCCCTCCAAGGGCACTTCCCAGAACAACCTAACTTCCTCCAAACAGGCCCCGCTTCTTAAACTCCCTTTAGCCCTACAACACTAAGATCAAGCCTTTAACCACCCTATACAACCCAGGTACAGCACTCCTGGATACATACTGAAAGAAATCTAGGTCTGCATACGACAAAGACACAGACCATCAGGTCTTATTGATCTTCTATTGAACATTTATGTTTATTGATGGTGTACTATTCACAATAGCCAAGATATGAAACCAGACTAATGACCCAACAACAGTTGAATGGACAAAGCAAATATGTGTGCTAGCTGGTATTCTATGTCAACTTGACACAAGCTGGAGTTGTCACAGAGAAAGGAGCCTCCCTGGAGGAAATGCCTCCATGAGATCCGGCTGTAAGGCATTTTCTCAATTAGTGATCAAGGGTGGGAGGACCCATTGTGGGTGGTGCTATTCCTGGGCTGGTAGTCCTGGGTTCTATAAGAGAGCAGGCTGAGCAAGCCAGGGGAAGCAAGCCAGTAAGTAACATCCCTCTATGGCCTCTGCATCAGCTCCTGCTTCCTGACCTGCTTGAGTTCCAGTCCTGACTTTCTTTGGTGATGAACAGCAATGTGGAAGTATAATCTGAATAAACCCTTTTCTCCCCAACTTGCTTCTTGGTCATGATATTTTGTGCAGGAATAGAAACCCTGGCTAAGATAATATGATAACAAACACACACACACACACACACACACACACACACACTGGAGTTATAGTCAGCTGTAAAGAAGAAAAATTGTGTCATTGCAGGAAAATGGATGGAACAAGAGATTGTTATGTTAAGGAATAAACCATACTAAAAAGAGAAATATCGAATGTTTTCTTCCAGTTCCAGAATTTTCATTTAAAAAGATATGAAAGTAGAGGGAGTCTATTTGAAGATAATGAGGCTAACAAAAAAAGAGGGAAAAAAAGAATTGGTCATCGGGGTTGAATATGATCAACATATATTATGTATATGTGTAAATGTTATAATAAACCCATTGGTTTATACAAGCTCCATACACTAATTTAAAAATATACCACAATATGGCTTAGTCTAAAGTACCTCCCAGAAAAACATTGAGGGACCAAGTTGGATCCCCAAAGCCCATGCATGGGGGAAAAAGCCAGATGTGGTAGCTCACACTTAGACCCCAACACTGGGGAAGCAGGGACAGGCAGATCCTCAGGCTTGCTGTCACTCTAACCTACCCTCTCCAGGGAGCTCCAGCCCAGTGAAAGAGCCTGTCCCAAAGAACAAGGTGAAGGGGCTGGAGAGACAGCTCAGTAGGTAAGGACATCTACTGCCCTTCCTTCAGGTCCCAGCACACGTGTCTGGTAGCTTACAACTTCCTGTAACTCCAGCTCCAGGAAATATGGTTCTCTCTTCCAGCCTACGTGTTTGCTACCTGCAGACATACCAGAAGAACACATGTTTCTGATCAAAATCTAGTGCTTTTGCTTATTTGAGCAAATGTGGAAAAACAGTCAGACATGGCAAGGTGCAGAGAAGAATCAAGAATTAAGGAAGCCATCAGTTGTAGTGGTGTAGTCCTTTAATCCTAGTACTAGGGAAACAGAGGCAGGTAGATCTCTGATCTCTGTGAGTGTATGAGCCCAGCAGGATCTACAAAGTGAGTTACAGGCCAGCCAGAGCTGCATAAAGACACCCTCAAAGAAACAAACAAAGCAAGAAGAAACTAAGGAAGTGAAAATTATATCAATATGGGGACGCTTCTGTGAAGCTAGAGTTGGGGGTGAGAAGGCTGGAGTGGGGTCCCTCCTCTTACAGGCATGGGCATTATGGGAGATCTCTCTTCACTTCTGCCCAGCACTTGTTGAGGCATGCACCTCTCCTCTACTCTGGAGCATTCTTGTGGAAGACTAATTTTGCCTTTATGGAGTGGGATCTGCATCAGGCCTAAGCACCTTGGGGATGATCCAAGATGTACTTAACCCTTCAAATAGCAATACAGTCCAAGACTATCCAGGACTAGAGATGGAATCACGGTGGATTTCTGCAAGGGAAAGTTAAAAAACTGATTTCCAACATCTGAGTCCACTTAGGTTTTTGTTGTTTTGTTTGTTTGTTTGTTTGTTTGTTTGTTTGTTTTTAACATATTTGGATTTCTGAGACAGGGTCTTACTAAGTACTCTAGGCTTCAGACTTAGAACACCCTCCAACCTCTGCCTCCCAAGTGCTAGGATTACAGGTTTGTGTCACCATGCCTAACTCAACGTGTGTGTGTGTGTGTGTGTGTGTGTGTGTGTGTGTGTGTGAGAGAGAGAGAGAGAGAGAGAGAGAGAGAGAGAGAGAAAGAGAGAGAGATTGTGTATGCTTTTGTGTGTTTATGTATGATGTTTATGTGTGTTTATGTGTGTTTGTTTATATCTGTGTATTATCTGTATGTATGTTTGTTTATATTTGTGTGTTGGTTTGTGTTTGTGTGTTTATGTGTGTTTGTTTATATTTGTGTGTTGGTTTGTGTTTGTGTGTTTATGTGTGTTTGTGTGTTTATGTGTTTGTTTGTGTGTGTCTATGTGTATATTTGTTTATATTTGTGTGTGTTTGTATGTTTGTGTGTGTGTTTATATACAAGCATACATGCTTGTATGTGCACAAGTTGTGTTTGTTTGTGTTTGTGGGTATGTACATGAGTGCATGCGTGGGGAGGGTGTTTGGAAGGTGGGTGGTGCTTGGAATGAAGCCCAAGGCTCATGCATGCTAGGCAAGCGCTCTTCTACTAAGCTACAGCCCCAGCCATGCTGATAACAGGAGGGAAGAAACTTTCTAAAAATGGAGCCCACACAAAGTAACAGAAGCAAGGCTTAGATTCTGATGGCCTGTTCCCCTAGATCAAACTGGGTCCAAAACACTGCCCCTGTTCAGACATATGGAAACCCAGAAATTCCTCCTTAGCAAGATGAGCTTCCTCTTACTTGCAGTAACAAAGATTACTCTTGTAGCTCAAAAAGTCTAAAATGCAAAAGCTGTGCAGAATACAGCTGTTTCTCTGATGGTTTATTAAGCCATCATAAAAAGTTAAATTCTGAAAATACGCTAAAAATAGTTGTTTGTTAACTAATAAAATATGCAGTTTTTCAAAACTAAAGAAAAAAATGTAGGAGACTGGAGAGATGCTCCGTGGTTAAGTGCACTTGCTGCTCTTCTAGAGGACCCGGGTTTGGTTCCCAGAATCCAGGTCTGGTGGCTCACAGTTCCACTGAATGCCAGTGGCGCACACATAAACACTCGGCACATAATAGATAGATAAGTAAATAAATAATAAATAAATAAATAATAAATAAATAGATATTTTAAGAAACATGTAATTGACAGGATTAATTCTAAATTATATCTGCTCTAAATATTTTGGAAGCAGAAGACTATGCTTGACAAACTTATATTTGATCTGGCTGAACATCATTCCTACCAACACTTCCCTTCTCTCTCTCTCTCTCTCTCTCTGTGTGTGTGTGTGTGTGTGTGTGTGTGTGTGTGTGTGTGTGTGTGTCCTACTCCCAGTGCTCCCCTCTCACAGTTCCTCAGCTCATCCCTCCTCCCCCTTGCCTCCAAGAGGGTGCTCCCCACCACCACCAGGCCTCCCCCTTCCCTGTGACCTCAAGTCTCTCAAGGACTAGGAGTCTCTTCTTTCTCTGAGGCCAGACCAGGCACTTCTCTGAGCAGCTCCTGGGTGGTGGTCCCTGAGAGCTCCCTGGGGTCCAGGTTAGTTGAGACTACTACTCTTCCTATGGGGTTGCCCCCCCTTCAGCTTCTTCACTCCTTCCCCTAATTCAACCATAGGAATCCCCGACTTCAGTCCAATGGTTGGGTGTAAGTATCTGCATCTGTCTCAGTCAGCTGCTGGTAGGACCTCTCAGAGGACAGCCATGCCAGGATCTGGTCTGTAAGCAAGAGATGGATCCCAAGTTGGGCCTGTCACTGGACCGCCTTTCCTTCAGTCTCTTCTCCATTTTTGTCCCTGCAGTTCTTTTAGCAGAAACAATTCTGAGTCAGAATTTTTTTTTTTTTTTTTTGGTTTTTCGAGACAGGGTTTCTCTGTGTAGCTCTGGCTGTCCTGGAACTCACTTTGTAGACCAGGCTGGCCTCGAACTCAGAAATCTGCCTGCCTCTGCCTCCCAAGTGCTGGGATTAAAGGCATGCACCACCACGCCCAGCTCATGAGTCAGAAATTTTAACTGTGGGTTGGTAACCCAGCCCTCTACTTGAGGCCCTGTCTTTATCTACTGAAGGTAGACTCTTCAAGTTCCCTCTTCCCAATGTTGGGCATTTTGGCTAAGGTCACCCCCATTGAGTCCTGAGAGTCTCTCACCTTCCAGGTCTCTGGTACTTTCTATAGGGCCTCCCCACTTCCCACCCCCCAAGGCTGCATATTTTCATTCATTCTCCTGGCCCTTTGGGCTTCTCTCCTGTTCCTCACCCCCATACCTGATCCTGTTCCCCTGTTCTCCCTCCTCCTCCCACCCAGGTTCCTCCCTCCCTCTGCCTCCTGTGATTATTTTGGTGGGATTGAAGCATCCTCACTTGGGCCTTCCTGCTTGTTAAACTTCTTATGGTCTGTGGGTTGTATCCTAGGTATTGTGTATTTTTTGTTGTTGTTGCTAATATTATCCACTTATCAGTGAGTACATATCATGCATGTCTTTCTGGGTATCGGTTACCTCACTCGGGCGGGTTTTTTCACCCATATTGTGGAGATGACTGAGGTTGCTAGACATGCATATTCAGTCTTGTGTATACCAGAGACACACCCAAAACCAGACACTTCAAATACAATGAAACCCGAATCAGCAAAAAAGCACCAGACAAAACTCCAGAAGAGGCCAAGTTCTGATTAGATCTGGACTGAGTGTCCAATGTCATTTAATTCACAGTTTCTGAAATGTTGAAAGCACTGCCAGTATTCCTTTAAATGTGAATGGTAGAATACAATATGGCACAAGGGATACTATACAAGGGGTAGCTCAGGGGCAGATCACTGGTCTAGCATGCAGGAATCCCCAAATGCTACGCAGAGCATGGCAGAAGCAAGCACAAACACAAAGCTATGCAGATACTGGCCAGGGTTATGGTAGATGCTCAGACATAGATGGGCTGAACATACAGAATCTGTTGACCAGACATTTTTACTGTGACAAAGAAATTTGTCCCCAATTTTTCACTATTACTTTCTGAAAAAGGAATTTGGGGCCAGCTAACCTTAAAGGTTACACTCAAATTTATGTTGGTTTTCATCATTACAATCATCAGAAGCAAGATACTATTTTACTGAAATATAGCTATTCCTTGGCAAAAAAAAGGTTCATGTTTTTTATGCTTGGTAAACATAAATACTTATTATAATAAATTTTAAAGCTACTCATTTTTTTCCATTATTGATCACTCTTGCCATCTGGAATTCTCAAACTGCCAGTAATAGCCAGAGGAATGAGTTGGTCTTTCTGCCTGCATGTTTTTGCCCCTGGGCTATAGGTGCCTGAGGTATATTCAGGGTTTTCATTGGTTGCTAAAGGCTTAGATGGTCACATCTGGGGTTCTCACTGCTCTTGAGAGGATGCTGCAGGGGTGAACTTCAAAAACCTTCAGGCATCTGCGCCACCTGCTCATGGACACTTATTGGTCTCCAGTCTCTCTCTCTCTCTCTCTCTCTCTCTCTCTCTCTCTCTCTCTCTCTCTCTCTCTCTCCCTCCCTCCCTCCCTCCCTCCCTCCCCTACATTTACCATTCACAAAGAGGGTGCAGCTTAGGGGTAGAGCACATGTTTCCCATGCATGAGGCTCCAGGTTCAATCCCTAACAATTCTCAGAACAAGCATGTATAAGGGTCAAGTGTGGTGGCACACACCTTTACTCCCAGCACTTGGGAGGCAGAGGCAGGTGGATTTCTGAGTTCAAGGCCAGCCAGAACTACATAGAGAAAGAAGCCTTATCTCAAAAGACCAAAACAACAACAAACAAACAAACAAACAATCAGCATTACCCACATCTTCCTAGACGAGGCTGCCCTGCAATTTCAACCTCAGGTATAGTTTCTAAGTGCCACGGCCCTTCCAATTTCCCTTCATCTTTTTCTCTTACCACTTTATGTCTGATCACAGGGTCTTCAGATGCCAGTGTAAAGGCGGTTTGGAGGAGCCATGGCAGACAGAGCAGGACCCTCTCATAGACTTAAGTGCTGATAATTCTTGGGTACCAGGACTGAGGCTTTGGTTTGATCAGCTGTGCCCAGCCTGGTGACCATCATTCTCCACTTGGGGCATATTTTAAACTAAGTGAGAGGTTAGGGTATAGCTCAGTGGTATGTCGCTCACGCTGCATGCACAGGGCAATGGGTTCCATAACTAACATGGGGGAAAAAACAACCAAGTGGTTGTACTTTAATTTCACTATCACTTACTTATACATGCCAGACACAGTGGCAGTCTTTGCAAACACTGCCCAGCCCTGACTACCTTTAGGAGTGTCTCAATATCAGCGGAAAAAATAAAGAAGAGAATTTTCGTTCCGGGGCTTAAAGGCTTTTATATTGATATTTCTGAATGTCATATAAAAATCTTCACTGGCTTTGTAAGTATTAGCCTCAAGAAGAGAAGTAGGGGAAAAAAATACCCTGGCACTATCAGCTCACCGTCAGGAGCTGCAGAGCCAGGATTTTATTACACAGCTCTTCCCAGGCATTTAGTTGACAAACATTTCTCCAAAACCAGCTTTTCTGCCACTTGGACAGCATTAATCTCCATATTTATAGTTCAAGACAAAGAAAGGTCTTAACCAGATACTCAAGGAGACTGAAAGCCTTAGAAAAATAAAAATAAAAGTTTTTAAATTTATGGTACAAAATATTACAAAAGAAACACGGACACTTTCTCCTTGCCAGGAGAATTTATGACTTTGAACTCTGCGTCTGTTGGAAGAAGCCTCAGCCAGATCCCTACAGCGCCGACACACACACACACACACACACACACACACAGATGCTCTACCTGAAATAGCCCCACTGCTGCTATTTAATTCAGAACTTCTGAAAGATTGGAAACCTCAGCGTACCTTAAGAGGGGACTCAGAATAAAACATGATCCAGTCACGCCATAGAACATTACACAGGGCAGCAGTTTGGGAAAATCCCACCGGTGCTCTTCAGCCCGGGTCACATGCCAGCTCCCTTGGCTTATGTGCCTGTTCTGGTCTGAATGCAAAGAGCCTCCCACCCTCACTCCATGCTTGTGTTTGCACACTTGGTCCCCAGATAATGGTACTGATTTAAGAGACCGTAGAACCTTTAAGTGACATCACTAGTAGATGTAGGTCACTAGAAGGGTGTCTTGCCCCTGCTTCAAGATTCTACTGCTACATACCCTTATGTAGGTATTAGCAATCACTTCACCTGCCCTGCCCTGCTCTGCTCTGACTTCTTACCACAGTGGATTGTGTGTCCTAAAACAGTAAGCCCAAATGGGCCTTCATCCCTTGTTTCTGTCAGGTATTCTGTCCTAGCAATAAGGGACGACAGCACTCACCCTGATGCTGGCACATTGGTACTTCTTTCCCCCTCACTAGACCACGGGCCTGGGGATAGAAGGAAGCACGGTGGATTTGTCTCTGATCCCACTCCACAGTTTAGTGTACCATGTTCAGGGAGGGAGCCTGCCAAGGGACAAATAAAGGTCCGAGATTACTGAGAGATGGGAGAAGACATACAGATCACAGTTAGCAAAGGGCTGAGATAGAGAAAAATGAATCCATCTGCACCTCACGGCTCATGCACACCCTCTGGTGTCTCTGAAGAACCATTTCCCAAATGGACAGTGACTCTGGAAGATTCGGGAACACTTCTCCTACCCCATTGCTTACATGAAACATTGAAATCAATGGGTTGATAGATCACATCTCTCTTTTACCAATTTGAAGAAATAAAAACAGTTCTTTTCACAGGACACGCAGAGAGGATAGTTAAGCAACACCAACTTTCATCAGGGACAAGTCCCCAAGCCTGACATGAATAACAGCAGTAAGAGACAACTGGTCAACCACTCAGTTGTAGGTGGTGATTTCTACAGGGTCATCACATGGGAAAGGCTCAGGAACAAACTAGGAAGATAGCTTTACAGCAGCACTGTCGTGCACAGAAGCATGAAGGACTTGAGGCAGAGACCAAATGGTGGCATAAAAAAAAAAGTGCTCTGTTTACACACTACTCCCTCTTCATGGTCATTGAAAAGTAAAATTCAACATGGCAAAACTCAACTCACTTCTGAAAAGCTGGTAAAACACCCAAGATGATATCGTGGTAGACGTATGGGTGACAAACAGCACACTTGGACCCTGGAGTCAGGGCAAACTATCCAACTTGGGATCTGCAGTTCACCACCTCTTAGTCATGTTCCCTTAGTCTCATGGTATCAGCATTTTCAACTGTAGGCTGGGAAGCATAACGGTGACTAATTACAAGGGTTTTGTGGTGATTAAAAGAGAGAACAGAAGAGAAAAACCTAGTATGCTATTTGGCACATAATGCATGCTTGATGACTCTTAGATATCATTACTGTCCCTCTATTTCCAGAAGTTCCTGGAAAGCTATTTTCCTATCTGAATGTATTAGTCTTTCTTTTCTGCAGACAAATGAAGGACTGACATAGATCTCCTTCTCCTGATTGTTTTCTCAGGCAACGAGGATTTCTTCAATGCTCTCATTTCCTGTGGTGATTAGCACAGTCTCCTGTTTCTTTCCCACCTGGTCCAATATCCCTAGAATATCACAACTGTATCCTGCCTTATTTAAGAACTGATCTTTTGCTGTTTATGTGTTTTGTATGAAAACAAAGTCAGAATTTTGTATTCATTCAACTGAATTCTAATCATAGACATTAAGGGAGGCTTTACTCCAAGTTACATGGTGGTCCAGGCAGTGAAGGTGAGAGAAAGGAGGGCTCACAGTTTTAAAGAGAATTCACATGAAAGGAGTGAATATGTTGTCAGGTACACCAGCTATAGAAACCTGTTGTATAAGAAGTATGGGGGCGGGGGTGGCAAAGCCGCGGGAGGACAGGCTACTGCTGGGATGGGAGAAATATTAATTATCTGAGGCACTAAATCTTAGTGGGCATCATCAGCCATGGAGTCAGACCTGAGCATCAAGACATGGCTTTACCACTAGCTAGCTTTGAACCCCTTTCTCACCTCACAGAGCCTCAGTGTCCTTACCTGTAAGGTAGAGATGATAATTTTGATCAACTCATATGTTATTATAAAGATCACATCATATTGAATGGCATTTTCTGTATCAAGTGCCTAATACATACAGCTAGTGTCCTATTTATGGATATCATTGCTGTGATGAAACACCATGACCAAAGCAACTTGGGGAGGAAGGGGTTTCTTTGGCTCACACTTCCAAATCATGACTGAAGAAAGTCAGGACAGGTTCTCACATAGGGCCAGAACCTGGAGGCAGAAGCTGATGTAGAGGCCATGGAGGGGTGCTGCTCAATGGCTTGTTCCCCATGACTTGCTCAGTCTGCTATGAGGGATGGCCCCAACCAAAAAGGAACGTGGTCTTCCCACATCCATCACTAATTAAGAAAATGCCCCAAAGGCTTGCCTACAGCTGGATCTTATGGAGGCATTTCTCAATTTAGGCTCCCTCCTCTCTGATGACTAGTTTTGACAGTGCTAGGAACACACAGCCATAAATATATGAGGACACATGTCTGCAGGAATATATGCTAGAATACAGGGGAGGCTAATAAGGTAAACTGTGGGCTGATGGGTCTCTGACGTTTACTGAGTTTGTGAGGGTAAAGAGGAGAATATCACCCTCTGTTCACTTCATAATTCCTGGGCCTCACCTGTTGAGCTTGGCTTGGCCTCCACTGCTTAAAGATNGCCATAAATATATGAGGACACATGTCTGCAGGAATATATGCTAGAATACAGGGGAGGCTAATAAGGTAAACTGTGGGCTGATGGGTCTCTGACGTTTACTGAGTTTGTGAGGGTAAAGAGGAGAATATCACCCTCTGTTCACTTCATAATTCCTGGGCCTCACCTGTTGAGCTTGGCTTGGCCTCCACTGCTTAAAGATGTTACAAGCATCTAAGTTTGTCAGAAGGGGAATGAATCTCTGTAGAATTAACCCCTCCCATCCCAGAACCTAATGAGAATTAGAAATGAAATCAGTGCCTCATTGGTGCAAACCTGAAACCAAGAACATCCCATAGGAAATACAAGAACATCCCATAGGAAATACAAGAACATCCCATAGGAAATACAAGAACATCCCATAGGAAATACAAGAACATCCCATAGGAAATACAAGAACATCCCATAGGAAATACAAGGAGGTTCCCATCAAGACTCCACTTCCTTCCCTTACTTCCCTATTCACATATGTGTTTTGTGGGATTACCCCCAAATAAATCATTTACACCAAAACCCTCATCCTAGAGTCTGTTACAGTTTAAATCTGAACTTCCCCCAAGGGCTTATGAACAGTGATCCTCAAGAAGGCACTGTGCACAGGTCCAGCTTTGGGGAGGTGTATCACAAAGCTCTGACTTCACCGGTTGAATTGGCCATCATTAGGTTCATTATTGAATGGACTATTGGCAGGAAGTAGAAAATAAGGGGTGGGGCTCAGTTGGAGGGGCAGGGTGACCTAGTGTGTGTCTTTCAGTGGAATAGCATGTCCCTTAGCACCTCCCTCTCTCTATTTTCTGACTGCTAAAAGGTAAGCAGCTTTGCTCCACCACATGCTTGCTCCCTGCCATGATGTCATGCTGCACCATGTGTGGGCTCAGAAGCAATGGAGCCTAGTGAACATAAACTGAACCTCAGAAACCATAGTCCCAAATAAACCAATAAATCTTCCTTCTTCTTAAATGGCTTATTCCAGGTATTTTGTCACAGTGATAAAAGGCTAGTCAACATGACCTGCTTTGAGCAAAATCCATACTAGAAGGATGCCATAAACATCCACTTGAGATAACTCAAAGACCTTGCAAATAACGGATTGAACATGGTAGTGCATAGAGAAAGATGGAATAGTCATGACAAATTTCAAGGAAGGGGTGATGAGACCTGGAATCATTTGACTTAAGGGAACAGAGGGGAAAGATGGGCCCAGGAACCACTGAGGCAGCTCCTGGGTGACCTGACAGAGGTCGTACAAAAACAAGCTGAGGAAGAGGACTGTACTGTCTGAGACAGCAGTCAGACCTTTGGCTGCAGAATGCTGGCTCCAGGGTTCAGATCCTTAGAGCACACACTGATGAGTTAGTAGGACTCATGGGCTACTGGATTAGGAAATAGAGTTGAGGCTGGAATCCTGAGGACAGTGCTATTGGAAGAGAGTGAGTTACAAGGTAAGAGATGGGAGAAAAACCAGAAAACAGGTCTCTGGACCTAAGGACAGCTTTCAGCATGAAAGGGTGATAGGTCCCTCCCTGGTGGCCTTGCAGCAATGACAGCAGAACGAGACTGATGCCAGACTGTAGGAGTCTCTGAAGCAGAGAGGAGTTCTGAGCTGCCCTCTCCCTGGAGTACAGAACATTGTTGGGAAACTCTAACGGTGGGGGATGGAGAAGCAGTAGTAGATAAAGGGTGTAGTGACAATTTTGTCTTGTTTTTTTTTTTTAAAAAACACAGAAATATTATGGGGATATGTTTTTGTTTTAATCCCAGGTGTGGGATATGGGCTGCTTCAGATTGCTCATTGACTGTGATTTGCCTCATGCTCTAGCAGGTGTGTGATTTTGCCAGCAGCAGAACATTTCTGTGAGTGTATGGTGTTTGGAATTCTGGGGACACTTCAGAGGTACTCAAGAAGCAANAACATCCCATAGGAAATACAAGAACATCCCATAGGAAATACAAGAACATCCCATAGGAAATACAAGAACATCCCATAGGAAATACAAGAACATCCCATAGGAAATACAAGAACATCCCATAGGAAATACAAGAACATCCCATAGGAAATACAAGAACATCCCATAGGAAATACAAGAACATCCCATAGGAAATACAAGAGGTTCCCATCAAGATTCCACTTCCTTCCCTTACTTCCCTATTCACATATGTGTTTTGTGGGATTACCCCCAAATAAATCATTTACACCAAAACCCTCATCCTAGAGTCTGTTACAGTTTAAATCTGAACTTCCCCCAAGGGCTTATGAACAGTGATCCTCAAGAAGGCACTGTGCACAGGTCCAGCTTTGGGGAGGTGTATCACAAAGCTCTGACTTCACCGGTTGAATTGGCCATCATTAGGTTCATTATTGAATGGACTATTGGCAGGAAGTAGAAAATAAGGGGTGGGGCTCAGTTGGAGGGGCAGGGTGACCTAGTGTGTGTCTTTCAGTGGAATAGCATGTCCCTTAGCACCTCCCTCTCTCTATTTTCTGACTGCTAAAAGGTAAGCAGCTTTGCTCCACCACATGCTTGCTCCCTGCCATGATGTCACGCTGCACCATGTGTGGGCTCAGAAGCAATGGAGCCTAGTGAACATAAACTGAACCTCAGAAACCATAGTCCCAAATAAACCAATAAATCTTCCTTCTTCTTAAATGGCTTATTCCAGGTATTTTGTCACAGTGATAAAAGGCTAGTCAACATGACCTGCTTTGAGCAAAATCCATACTAGAAGGATGCCATAAACATCCACTTGAGATAACTCAAAGACCATGCAAATAACGGATTGAACATGGTAGTGCATAGAGAAAGATGGAATAGTCATGACAAATTTCAAGGAAGGGGTGATGAGACCTGGAATCATTTGACTTAAGGGAACAGAGGGGAAAGATGGACCCAGGAACCACTGAGGCAGCTCCTGGGTGACCTGACAGAGGTTGTACAAAAACAAGCTGAGGAAGAGGACTGTACTGTCTGAGACAGCAGTCAGACCTTTGGCTGCAGAATGCTGGCTCCAGGGTTCAGATCCTTAGAGCACACACTGATGAGTTAGTGGGACTCATGGGCTACTGGATTAGGAAATAGAGTTGAGGCTGGAATCCTGAGGACAGTGCTATTGGAAGAGAGTGAGTTACAAGGTAAGAGATGGGAGAAAAACCAGAAAACAGGTCTCTGGACCTAAGGACAGCTTTCAGCATGAAAGGGTGATAGGTCCCTCCCTGGTGGCCTTGCAGCAATGACAGCAGAACGAGACTGATGCCAGACTGTAGGAGTCTCTGAAGCAGAGAGGAGTTCTGAGCTGCCCTCTCCCTGGAGTACAGAACATTGTTGGGAAACTCTAACGGTGGGGGATGGAGAAGCAGTAGTAGATAAAGGGTGTAGTGACAATTTTGTCTTGTTTTTGTTTTAAAAAACACAGAAATATTATGGGGATATGTTTTTGTTTTAATCCCAGGTGTGGGATATGGGCTGCTTCAGATTGCTCATTGACTGTGATTTGCCTCATGCTCTAGCAGGTGTGTGATTTTGCCAGCAGCAGAACATTTCTGTGAGTGTATGGTGTTTGGAATTCTGGGGACACTTCAGAGGTACTCAAGAAGCAANTTTTAAAAAACACAGAAATATTATGGGGATATGTTTTTGTTTTAATCCCAGGTGTGGGATATGGGCTGCTTCAGATTGCTCATTGACTGTGATTTGCCTCATGCTCTAGCAGGTGTGTGATTTTGCCAGCAGCAGAACATTTCTGTGAGTGTATGGTGTTTGGAATTCTGGGGACACTTCAGAGGTACTCAAGAAGCAAGGTGGGTTGTTGTTTGATGGCTGTTGGTCTCAGTTTGTTAAGTGGTTGTGTGCAAAGAAGAAAAAATCAAGAAGAAATTAGATATCCTGATATTGAAGATCAAACTTTCCCCCAAAGAACACTCCTAATCAGCAGGAAGTAGTCTAATGATAATGTCATCCCCTTGTGCCTCTATCCTTCTTTCTCTCCTACCTAGTGTTAGGCCGTTGGAATAAGGGTAGAGAAGGGTGGAAGAGAGAAAGAACCCATAAAGTCAAAAGAACAGCCACAAAAGGGGAGATCAGTACAAGGGAAAGTGGTTTTAAAAGATAGGGTAGGACCCACTAAGACTATGGTCTATGAGTTGTGCATGCATGGATAAAGGCAAACACGCAGTATATCTAGGATTGTCGGACAGATAGTCAGAGAGAGCCAGTAAGAGATAAAGCATTGGAGACGAGTCTCTTGGGAATTGTGAGAGGGGTCTAGGAGAGAGATCATGGGTCATTGATCTGGTGGTGGGCAGACCACACTGAGGACCTGAGTCAGGAGGGAAGCCTAAAGTGATTCACACAGGACACTTTAAGGAGAGAGCCAGCAAAGGGCAGTTCGGAGTCAGCAGGTGCCCAATTTGCAAACAAGAGTCCCCTTGTGCATCCTCAGCTGTGTGACTGGGAGGTCTGGGGGGCTCAGGGCTTGCAAAAGGAGAAGAATGAAAGAGACCAAAATGTTGCCTACCTGCATCACCTTCTCAAGCATGGAGGCTGTGGTCATCAGCTGTTCTGAGTTGGGGGTTTTTTTGGTCCATGGTCTCCACCTAGGTCTGTGCCCAACCCTGTGCCACTGCCTGGTGGGTGCATGCATGACTAGAAGCCATAGATGCTGGCCATGTACAGAGATGCTAGACTTTTGGGGGGCGGGGGGGCACTAGAGAGCAGCTGTTTAGAAATACTTCTGTTCCATATATCAGATGAATTACGTTGCTAGATTAAGAACATCTTGAGATAGTGACACGCAATTGCAATCCCAGCCCTCAGGGAGGCTGGTCTAGTGAGTGACCCCCATAGGTTCATACATTTGAATACTGGAGTCTTCAGTTAGTGGAACTGTTTGGGTAGGGTTAGGGGATATGTCTTTGTTGGGGAGGTGCTTTCAGCTCACAGTTGTGGATCAAGCTGTGTGCTCCCAGGTGTTCCTTTGTTCTGCCTTCACAGACTCTAACCCCCTGAGTCCACCAGGTTAAATACCTTCTTTTATAAATTGCTTTCATCAGGGTATTTTATCACAGCAATAGAAAGGTAACTAAGACAAAGACCAAGAATAAATGGCCTGATTTACTCCAGTCAAGCAGGAATCAAACTCAGACTTCTGTCTGGATTACAAGTCTGAATTCAATGGCAACCTTTTTAGAACTTTTTAGAAGGATACAGAAATTCTAAGTTTAGCACATATAATTTGTGCATGCAGCTGTTTTTGTTGTTTTCTTATTTATTTACTTACTTACTTACTTATTTATTTTGGTTGGTTGGTTGGTTGGTTGGTTGGTTGGTTTTTCTAGACAGGGTTTCTCTGTGTAGCCCTGGCTGTCCTGGTACTCATTCTGTAGACCAGGCTGGCCTGGAACTCAAATTCACCTGCTTCTGCTTTGAGTGATGGGACTAAAGGTGTATGCCATCACTCCCAGCTGAGACTAAAGGTGTGTGCCATCATTCCCAGCTGAGACTAAAGGTGTGTGCCATCACTGCCAGCTGAGTAATTTTATTTGTAAATATATATTTTAACATATAATTAAAATTTGTAAAAACAAAATACTATATATTATATGTAGGTTACATATAATTAAACATGTAATGTCAGAACATATAAGTATTAAGTTGATTGTTTAACTTGTTTAGGGAGAAATTACTCCAAATTATAAACTCCTACTGTACTGTGTCTTGTGAGATTATACTCAGTCCTTGTTTCCTTCTATCCCCATGGGATTTGAAACTTATCAATTTTCAAGCAGCTCATTAACTCGAGTGCAAACACTTGACTTCCACACATTAAGAATACAGAGGTGCTGTGCCAGAAATAGCCATGTAACTGTTAATTCAAACACTGTGACTCACAACACAGTGAGGTAAGAAGGTCACCAAGAGTGACTCTGGTAGCATATGACCAAATGGGAATTTATAAGGGACATTGATGATGTCAGTGTCAAGACACATAGACAATGTCGATGAATAACTACCAAACTAAAATGCATGTTTTTAAAAAGAAATTAAGAAACATTTATTTTTTAATTTCTAAATTACATTGGGTATAGCAACTCACATGCCAGCTTGGTCTATAGAAAGTTCCAAGCCATCCAGAACTACATAGTGAAGCCTTGCCCCCCCCCCAAAAAAAAAGAAAAAAGAAAAAAAAAGAAAAGAAACAAAAAAATAAAGTAGCTGAGGCTGAGAAACTATTTTTACTTAAATAATTCCACTGGGGGTAGGGGGATACCCAAGGGGCTCCACCCACTCAGAGGAGAAGGGAAGGAGAAAGAATTGTGGGAAGGACTGACTGGGAGGAAGCAGTGAATAGAATGTAAAGTGACCAAGTAAAATAATGATAATAATAAGCAGTTGTTTGAATCAAAAAGAAAGAGAGAGAAGAAAGAAAGAAAGAAAGAAAGAAAGAAAGAAAGAAAGAAAGAAAGAAAGAAAGGAAGAAAGAAAGAAAGAAAGAGAGAGAAAGAAATCCACTGGGTGTCACAAGTCTTTCTTAAAACTATCAATGAAGCTCCTCATAAAATGTCTATGCCAGCTGGCATGCCCAACCTGTGGCCCACTAGCTATGAATTCATTTGTAGATCACAACATTATGTCTCAACATCAAAAGGTGGGCCACCTCTGATAGGGCAGCATAAGGTGGCAGGTTGATGGAGATGTTGTATTGGCTAAATCAAGCTGGCCACACCTGGGGCTGAATAGTAACAAAGAAATGGTTCAGACACACTGAGCCCCCAAGAGGAAAATAATTAAAATTGATCCATGTAGTTGATTTATTAAAAAAAAAAAAAAGAAGAAAACAAAAATAAAACTGACTTTGAGTTGATCAAATCCCAAGATATTAGTGTTGGTCTACAGAAACACAGGGAATAGCGGGGCATCTTAATGCCAGATAATTCCAGAAATGGAGAAAATTCTTCTACATGAAAAACTAGAGTAACTTTAATTTTTCCAAACCTTTTTTGTTGTTTTTGTTTTTTGTTTTTGTTTGTTTGTTTTTTGTGTTTGTTTGTTGTTTGTTTTTTCAAGATAGGGTTTCTCTGTGTATCCCTGGCTGTCCTAGAACTCACTCTGTAGACCAGGCTGGTCTTGAACTCAGAAATCTGCCTGCCTCTGCCAAACCTTATTTTTAATGACGGTTCTTAAAAGCTTTAACCTTCCTTGTAGCCCACCACCCACAAGAGGTAATGGGAAAGAAAGGATACAGGGGAAGTGGACCTGTTTAGAAAGGTTCTTTGGAGTAACTCCTGTCTGTGTTGTCTGGAAATCAGCAATTCAGTTTACAAGTTAGCAGGCAGCGGGTGGCAGCTCCATCTACTCACAAACACTTTACAGATACACTAGCAGTCCAGTTCGGTAGAGTTGGGTTAGCAACAGTGGTGGCACGGCCTAGCAGAGACAACCAGGCCTCAGCCTCTGCTGGAGTCAGCAGGAGGGACCAGCAAGAACACCAGGAGACATTCTTGGCTGTACCTCTCTCAGGGAAGTGAAGATCAGCAGACTTGAGACCCATAAGCATTGCACAGCTAGTTGTACCAGCAAGCCAAGCTCTGTCTCCGTCACTCCTTGGAATCCTATTTATATCTTCCAAACATCACGTGTCCTCCACGTGCCTTGACTCAGCCCTGGTCTTGCCTCAGCATGTGCATCAAATCAGCCTGAGTCCATGGAGTCCTGACAAATGGAGCTCAACTTATGCACTGTAAAGGCAGACCAATACATGTGTGTTGTTAGCAAAGAATCCTTCATCACGTCCTTTCACATTTGCTTTAGCAGAACATCCTCTCTCCTGTGTCTGCTTCAGCAAAACGTTCCTTCATGAGTCTGCCTTAGCCTTTCACACCTGTGTCTTTTTTTTTTTTTTGGTTTTATGAGACAGGGTTTCTCTGTATAACCCTGGCTGACCTGGAACTCTGTAGACCAGGCTGGCCTCGAACTCAGAGATCTGCCTGCCTCTGCCTCCCCAGTGCTGGGATTAAAGGCATGCGCCACCACACCCGGCTACCTGTGTCTATTTTAACACAATGTTCCTTCACGTGTTTGCTCCAGCAAAACACCATCCAACCAACTTTCCAAAGAACCCTTAAGTTTCCGCTTCAGAGTATGAGAGAAACAGTACAGCTAAGGAGAGGGAAGTGTCCTGGAGTGACAATGGCTGACCTTGGTTGGATCCTGATTGGAATAAAGCAACAGAAAGATCACACTGCAAAGTCAGGGGTAGGCACTGGAACAGTGTATCTCAGGGGACACTGAAGAATTCTCCTATGTCTGACAGCTTCTAGTCAGCTAGAGAAAGGGAAAGAGCTCCCTATACAGCCAAGACATCTCTCAGCTCTTACAGACAAAAATGAAGTAATGTCTAGAATTTGTTTTCAAAATAATCTGCAATGTGAGGCTGGAGGCGAAGAGAGACTAGATGAAGGGCACTTAGCCATAGATGCACGGGCTGATGGAGGCGTTCATGTCCTCTTATTCTTCTTGGATTGAAGCTTAGCAAAAAGCCTTGTTTTCATCACCTAGTGATCACTGCCCTACAGAGGTATTTCCATAGTAACATAAGCATGTTTGTACTCTACCCATAGGCCTTTCACCTTCAACCCCACCTTACCATCAGGGAAGCATCCATTGTCCAGAAAAGTAACTCTGAGCCAGCTGGGCACTGTCCAGCTATGTGTTCAGTCTAGATTCTTCTGCCTCTTTTTGCTCTGCTCTCTCTTAGTCCACCCTCCATACACAGGCCCATGCTTCCCCCATCTAGAGCAAGAATTTGCCATCTTGTTTTAACTTAAAGCATTAGTATGCCCTAGGATCCAGACTCCTCATGGTGCCTGCCCTCCTAACTGCAGAGTATGTACGGTCCTCTCTCTAGCACAGATGACTTGAAGCAAGCCTTGCCCTTGGACTACCAGCCTGCTGCTTCCTTTCTGTGAAGACTAATCTGGTTGGTCAGCCGTGAGTCATGTAAGCTTTACCTTCCCTGCTTCCTGTTTAGATGTTTTCCAGAACTGCAACATTCCCTCCTGGAGGGAATAGAGAGGCCCCTAAGACCAGGAAGTCAAAAACCTCACAACTGGAAACAAACAAAAATCCTGGAAACTTATAGGATCCATAAGGTTCCTTCCCCAATGTTATACAAACTGTAAACAAGCTGAATTTGCTCAGGTCTCCCTTTGTTTTGAAGAAACAAACCTACTGGGTTTTCTTCCTTAGTTCTGTGGTTTTGTTGTTGCTGCTTGCCCAACAAATAGGGATTTAAAACAAAATGATAAACCCTCCTGCCACTGGGATTGAGTCATTGATTCCACTGCTGAGAACAAGATTAGAAGGTAAACCACCCCATTTCTACCTCAGTCTGCCTGCTTCCTGATGTGCTGAGATGCAAGCAGGCTGTGCCACATTTGCGTGCCTTTGCAGCCATGATGCACTGTCACCTTAAACAACAGCCACAATGAATCTTAGCTCCCTTAAGTTACTTCTTGTCACGTATGTTATCAATGAGAAAAGGAACTGAGAGCAGTGGTTATTTTTAAAGATTTACTATATTTTAAATGTGCTGCATTTTTTAATATACCTATTGAAAAAAATATGGGCAGAATGAAATAGTCTTATATTTGTTTTAAAATAATCAAGGGGTGACATTTTTGAAATGGAGACTGGGTTGGCCTTGAGCTAATAGCCATTGGAAAGGTTAAGATATGTGAGGGCCCACTGCACTGTTGTCTACCAACTCAGCATAATAAAAAAGTTTATAAAATCCTATACACTTTAGCTTTAAAAGGGAAATCTTCTCTGACAGGATAATTTAGTTATTTTACTTCTGTTAGGGAGGAGGAGTAACTCTCCTCTCCTTTGCCTCTCCTCACTGACTATTCTTGAAGGTAAACTGTGTTTTGAATCTTGAAGAACCAAGTCTTCTCAGGCAAACATGGAAGAATGCGCAATTTTCAACAGCCTTTGTTCCTACTGACAGAAGCTGTGTGTCTGAGGAGCATGTGGAGCCCCTGGGCTGGAGGCAGGGAGACCCTGGAAGACTTGTGCTTTTGTCTCAGAGAGACTGCCACTCTTAACCCAGGGCCCATAAGAAAGCCAGAAGTCAAGGACAGGCTGCAAGACAAAATGTTGGGAGAGTGGAGCCTTCCCTGACATGGACTGGCTGCCACACCTGTCTCAACTGTGCTGTCACCGTAGTCTAAGAACCTTAACTGCAGTACTTTCTCATCCAGGTGAACTCACTTTGAGGACATCAGGACTGCTGAAAAGGGAGAGTGGGCGATGGATGACTGGGTAGGCCTGGGTATGGTCTAGTGAACCCCAGGTCTGTGAGCTCACTGTGTATCTCTTGTACTGAGCTCTCCTCTTCTATAACCTGAAGCTGCCTCCAAGTTCTTAGACCATCCTTGCTGTAGAGTGTCATCTGCACGCTGACCCTTCACAAGTCTGTGTGATCAGTTAGCTTCTCCATATTAACTCACCCAAACCACACTCTTGTTTTCCCCCCAAACCTTAGCTGCTTTGCCAAATGCTGAAGCCATCCTTCATCTACCCTTTCCCCACTAAGGTCCAACACATCAGGATAGCCTTTTCATTCTACCTTCCAAATCCTATCACTTCTCCAGTACTGAGATACCATCTTGCTTGTGCTAACTCAGTACTATCCAGTACCTTCTCTTCGCATAAAACACATACAAAGCTCTCTCCCTGGCTACCTGACCCTTTTGTATGCTGGGCTCTGCTTGCCTCTCCATCTTAACCTCTTACTTCTCTCACTACTTGGGTACCACAGTCAGGGTGGCCTCTGTGATGTTCTTTCAGGCTCTTTTTTTTTTTCCTAATTTCTTCTTTTATTGGTTATTTTATTAACTTACATTTCAAATGGCATTCCCCTTCCCGGTTTCCCCTTCCCAAATTCCCTAGCATATCCCCCTTCCCCTGCTTCTATTAGGGTGTTTGCCCCATGCCCATACCCACTCTCCCCTCACTGCCCTATCATTCTCCTAAGCTGGGTCATAAAGCCTTCACAGGATCAAGGGCCTCTCCTCCCATTGATGCCAGATAATGACATCCTCTGCTACATATGCAACTGGAGCCCTAAGTCCCTCCACACGTACTCTGCCTGGTGGTTTAGTCCATGGGAGCTCTGAGAGATCTGGTTGGTTGTGCAAGATTAAATTATCTGTATGTTGGTTGAATCAGGTAATAATATCAAGGATGCTTGTGGGTTCACCAATCTGTCTTCTTCACAGGAAATGCTAGGATTTCTGATCTCACTCTAGCTAGAAGAATACCTTTTCATTCTCTAACCACTCATCTTGTTTTATTTTTTTCCATATTGTTTGCCCTTATGTGACATATATTGCTTTACATGTAATTTGACTTCTGAGATGAATTTAGGTTCTATAAGGTCAGGTACTTTGTATACCAGAAAAGTTCTTAGCACAGAGTATTGTTAAATAAGCATTGAATAACACAAATGCATTTTTCATAAAGTTCCAAGTTCGTGAAGTTTAGGGAAACAACCTTTATTCTAAGAAATACTATACCTGTAGCTGACATTATATAATTGAAAAATAACTACCAAATACAGAAAATGTTTCCATTCATTTATTTAGCATATTTGTACTGAGCAACCTATGATGACAGATATCTCTTACTGAGTCCCACATGAAGACATTAAATGCTCAGAGTGACCTTCTAAGGCAGATGTGATTCTGACATTTTGTTGCTGGGAGCAGATACCAGTAGATCATGGGACTTTTACCAGGTCACATAGCCTGTATCTGGAACAGCTGGGATTCAAAGGCAGATCCATTCTTTACCCTAAGCCATAACATAAAGCTCTTTTAGCCTTAGCCTCAAGCCATCTCATTATAGAATATTCCCTTCCCATCTGGACTTGGCAGTATTGCCAACATGAGCACAGGAAACATTTGTGGCTCATGTCACCTCCCTCAGGAAGCCCTTTGTACCACAGGCAGTTGGCTGCTGGATGCTCCAACCCAAAGCATTTGTTAATGTGAACTAACTACTGCTTGGTGTGTGTGTCCTACTGCCTCTCCCTAAGTCTGCAGTCTCTCAAGCACAAGGCTTGTCTTTCCCTGGAGCCTAACATAGCAGCTGCCACCCTATGGGAATTCAGTGAATGTTCCATGAAGAGACTTTCCACCCTGCGAGCTGTTGATCGAGCAGATGGCCAGCTGGCCCCTTGCTCTGCTCAGCCTTTCAGGACCCTTCTTGATTCCATATTTGTATATGCATTCTACACTTCCCATTTCCTTACAGGAGTTTTTGCAACATTTCTATGCCACAGAGGCTTCACTGCACTAACTGCCTCCCGGTGGTAACTGTTTTGAAAGATGATGTCTCTTGTGAATTCAGATTCTGCTGAAAATATGCCTTGTGAGATCCTATTTCCCAGTGATCAGAGAAGTCCTTGTCTGAGGAAACAGTGAGGTTGAACTTTGATGCTTCCCAAATCAATCCAATTGGATGCTTCAGTACAATGCCATGAATCTTTTAAAAGCTCCAGTAACAACAGAATTTAGCTTTAAAGGGGGTAGGGGTGGGGGTAGGTATAGTGTACATACCTATAATCTGAGATCTCAGAAGGCTGAGGCAGGAGAATCATAAATTCCAGGCTAGCCTGGGCTACACAGAAGACTGTCTCAAAAAAAATGCACATTTTAGGTGAGTAAACGTGAACATGGAAACTGTTTGCATTGTATTAATTTCTAACAGATTACATAATAACATTGCGGTTTGGGTCTGCAGTAAACAGTTGGGTTTATTATTTCTCTTCCCCACAAAGACTCTGATTTCTTACCAGAGTATTTCCTTCTTCAGTTGAATGTGGTTGTTAATGATATCCTCAAGTGAGGTCCTGTTACCATCTATAACAGATACTAAGAAGCAAGGCTGTCCTCAGCCTGCACGGGACAGGCAGCTCCATGTAGATGGTGACTGGGACATTCTTGTTCCCTGTTGCTCTGCCCTCCATAGCCCTGTGGCTCCAGTATGCCCCAAGCCTGCCCCACATGGCCCTCTGCAAGTGCAAGCTTGAAGCCCTGTAGACAGCCCTTCCTTTGTTCTCGTGTCTTCCCTCAGGTCCACCTTGCTTTCTGCATGTCTGTCGAGAACCCTGACAGGTCCACTGTGATACTCTGAAGAAATTATAGAGCCGAGTGTTAATACTGTAGCCATCTATAGAGCATTTTAAACTTCACACTGTTTCTTCCAAAGAGCCATTTCCCAAGAGAGCCTAAAAAGTGGCATGTGCCAACCTGCAGGGGAATACAAGAGAGAATACTAGACTCTGTTTCCATTTATATAGCTTATATGTCAGAATCAGGTCTCGCTGACAGTTTCACTGAGCTGTGGGTCAAAGA
Source organism: Mus minutoides (assembly GCA_902729485.2). Classification (NCBI taxonomy): domain Eukaryota; kingdom Metazoa; phylum Chordata; class Mammalia; order Rodentia; family Muridae; genus Mus; species Mus minutoides. The sequence goes on along the minus strand of LR749607.1, from coordinate 2,258,378 downwards.
TGCGCATTCAGAGAAGGCAGGGCAGATGTTCTATAGGAGCTCCATGGGGTCCACACCCCTGTTCATCCTTTACCTTGTTTACTGACATGTAACTACTAAATCTGTGATGTCTAGATAAGTGGAGAATTTACAGAGATTGTCTAGTCTTGATGAGAAGAACCTGAATAAACTGTGATTGACTTAAGACTCTTTCAAAGTAACCTTGAATGGAGGCAAAACTAATACTGTAAGCACAGTAAGCTTCAAGATAGTGGTGGAGTATACTGGGAGTGCAGCCCAGGGGTATAAGGCAAAGCTAATAAATCTATTCCTGTGAGCTCTTTGCCAGCTGTGACACAAGATTAATAATAATAGTATAATCAGACTTAATAAGTAATAAAAGAAATGTAAAAGTCATGGATCAAGAAGACTAACAGAAACAGTTTGCCTCCACAATCATTAACAACTTTGCCTGCGTGAGCATCAGGCTCTGAATGGGCAACCCGAGCTGGAATGCAGCTATGACAGATAGCAAGACATTTAAATACTAAGCTTTGAAACACAGAAACAAACTCTGGCATGCTCTAAAGCTACGTGGTAGTGACATGATACTTACCCCATACTTAAATTCACAAATAGCAATAAATATTTCCACAACTTCTTTCTGACTAGTTGGAAACCTAATCAACAGCATGGTAAATTTGATATTTGGACCAGACAATTACATAATATCCTGATTTTATGTTCTTTTATTCTCTTGAGTTAGGAAGGTCTCTTGTATCCTAGGCTGGCCTAACACTCACTACATAGCCAAAGATGTCCATAAACTTCTGATCTTCCAGCTCCCTGCAACCCCAAGAACTGGGATTGGAATCATGTCTCACCATGCCTGGTTCACATGGGTTGGAATCCAGGACTTCACATGCTAGGTGAGCTGCACCCCCACCCCCACCCCCACCCCCACCTCAAGCCCCAGCGAATGTCTTTTCTCATTAGATCAGGTGAATGACTCACGCTGTACTATAAATAAATGTACTATGATTGATAGCAATGCAGAAATGGAGGGAAGGAAGGAGAGGGAGGGAGGGTGAGCCTTCTAAACCCTCCTCCTTTCAAGTCCTTAACACAAACATGACAGCTGATCATTCATAGTGCAATGACAGCAAACCTCTTGGTATCACTCCATCAGCACCACCCTCATCCCACAGATGAATTTTCCTTCAGCTCCCTACTTTCCCACACTCTGGCTGTTTGCACCCAGGCAGTAGGTCTCCATCTCCACTCCACCCCCTCTCTGCCTGCCTAGCTGGTTTTCTATAAATAACTGACTCCATCCATTATAGCTTTTAAAGAATTCTCACTTTATGATATCCATCATCACACCAGCCCTACATATTAATTCTTTCCCCTTCCCATGTGAAGATGCAGAAGCTCAACAATATTGGTGTCTGTGCCAGCTACACACTCTGTAAGTGTGCCGGTTCCACACTCTGTAAGTGTGCCGGTTCCACACTCTGTAAGTGTGCCAGTTACACACTCTCTAAGTGTGCCAGCTACACACTCTCTAAGTGTGCCAGTTACACACTCTCTAAGTGTGCCAGTTACACACTCTGTAAGGGCAAAGGCCAATTCCAAATCCCACCTCTGTGTATTCTTCTTCCCAGGATAGAGGTTCTTGCATTTAAGTATGCCTGAACCTCTCCCTCAGTGTCCATTACAAATGAAGATTTGGGAGCTATACCTCCAGAAATTGTTCTGAGTATCTATCTGATCATCCACAGCTACATAATTACTTTCTAACAAACACCCGCCCCCCCCCCCTGCCCAGGAGCTTCTGAAGCAAGAGACTGACAGTAATACTTTTAGAAATACTGGAGACAAACTGAGTCTGGAACAGGTCTAAATGTACATGACCAAGAGGCTGCTTATTTACACTGTAGCATAATGATGATGGTCTCCAAGAAATGTCTGTATAAAAGGTGCTTTCTTATGTGGAAGAGTTAGAAAAAGAAAGGAAAAGAGGAAGACAGAAAGGAAAGAACAATCCAAACATATTCTGGTCCATAGGAACAGGCTGTCCTTGACAACCAGTCATACTCCCAATTAGCCTGCCATCTCAGACAGTCCTTTTGGCTCTCTTAAGCCACTGGGCACATGATTATTGGTACCTACAAAGGAGAAGTCTCAGCTTGGGCTCTCTCATTTCCAGGGTGCCATGCAGAGCAGGTGAGGTGCCTGGTCCCAAATGAATCATAGGCAAAGTGGGATCAGAGTATGACCCCCCAGACACACAGGTCCTGAGTCATGCAGCTTCCCTAGCCTAGAAGGCAGCCCTCCAAAGGCATGCAGGGCCAGGGATCCTGAAGAAGGCAGAGGACTCGGATGCCCTAGGAACACAAACTTTCTGCAAAGAGCCCAGTGTTCTTCATGCCAGAAAAATAGCATTGTGGTCCAATGTATAGGTTGGGTGGGTTGAGTTAAGAGGTATAAAGGAAAGTACTGAGTGCAGGTGTAACTCACAGGCCTGGCCTAGCCTAGCCTAGGCCGGTATCCAACCCCTGGCACAGTGACAACAGTGCTCCTCTGGCAAATATGGGTATTTGTTTATTCTGCAACGGAGGACTATAGCACACTTTAGTGTCTTGTGTTGCATTCTTTGGTGACCTTTGAAAAATGATGCTGAAAATAAAAATTACAGCTCCAAAAGGCAATCAAAGAGGGTTCTCTGGAGACAGGGTGTAGAGTAAAACAACAGTCTGAACACTTACAAGTTCTAGGTGGGACCAGGGATCCAATGTTAAGGCATCCTCTTCACTACCTTCTGTACGTGAGCCTTTTCTTGAAGCAAGAGAATGAGGTACCTCTTGGCTATCAAGACCGCCATAGCCAGGGTTATATACTCAGAGCCATCTTGGGTGATCCAGTCAAGTCCACACCTCATGCATTAGGCACTGGTGCAAGCTCTGTGATTGCATGATACATTGGCTTGCTCATGATTCGCTCATGATACATTGGCTTGCTCATGATTCGCTGAGGAGACTTCCATTTTGGCAAGTATTTCTCATGTCTGTCATGTGTAGTTCACAGCCCTTTCCTACGTGCTCAAGGCTCATTTCATGTGCAGGTGGGGACCCCAGGATTCATAGTTCAGTGAGTGGCATGTCAATTTCCCACTTGGACTTTCCCTGGAGAAAACCTTAGGGGTTCTAGAAAAGTCTGCCTTGTGAAACCATTGAGGGAAGGGGTACTATTATTTTCACAGACCCTTCCAGAACTGATTGATATGTGCTGGTGTACACAGTCATATTTTAAGAGTGTATATGCACATGTGTTGTCCAGAAGTTACACTCAGGTGTTCCTCAGGAGTCACTCAGTTTTGGGGACAATGTCTCTTACTGGGACTGGGGTTCACCAATTAAGCTGGTTAGCCAGTACGTTCCAGGGATCTTCCTATATCTGCCTCCCCAGTGCGAAGATAATAGGTACCCAGCTTTTTATGTGGGTGCTGGAGATTGAACCCACACTCTCATCCTTGCTTATCATGCACCTTTACCCACTGAACCATCTGCCCAGCCCCCAGGAGGGATTCCATTATCATTGTCATTAGTTTTTGAAAGGGGTAACCACATGTGAATCATACAAATGAAGGCATTCTAGTAGTAAAACAGAGAAATATCAATAATTATATTGCAATAGCAGGTGCAGGCTGGGTCCACCCAGGGCAAATGGGAATAGATAGCCATTCTACTCATGAAAGAAGTAACGAAAAGTAAGACACAAGCAGAGTCCCAGCTGACATGAAACATTACTTTGGTTGTGATGAGGAGTCAGCATCACGAAGCTATGAAGGCTGATTAGCACAGTCCCTTAGAGCCACAAAACTTCTTTGTCACTCCTTCGTAATAGTGCCTGACACATAGTGAGAGATGTATATACACTGTATACTATTACCAATTAATAATAACACAGAGAAATGCTCTGTAATATTAAAGTGAAGTCAAAATGCAAGCAGAGCATATTGTTCTCAGGAATGACACCACACACACCAGCTGTTTGCCCTTTGGAGTCTTACAATCCTCCATACAAGCCTACTCCTAGCTGGATTTCCCTCCCACCTTAGCCTACAGACCATCAAGGTTGCTCATTTCTGCTGACTCATCAATCTACTTTTTTTTTTGGTCTGTCCATTTCACCATCTTGACTCACTACAAAACTCTACATATTTTGCTTCTGGGCCAGGGCTAATGGACAAAATCCTTGAAAATTCTTTTGAAGACTATTCCCCAACTCTCTCATTTCTCTCATTTCTCACAAAGCCCCAAAGCCCTTCAGATTTCTATCATCTCCTCTAGCTCTATAACCTACTATCTTCCTTCTCATTCATAGGGACAGTATAACTGGGTGTAGAGGCTCAGGCCTAGAATCCTAGCACTAGGGAGGCAGAAGCAGAGGGGTCACATGTTTTAAGAGCAAGAAGCCACTAGGCAGGGACTACATACATTAGTTCATGTCCATGACCAAGGTCAAGACCCTTGTAGCCCTGGATCTCCGTCCTCTGAGTGTCCTCTGCTCCTCTGCCATGTCTCAACTCTTGAAATACAAGCTTGCAGCATTCTTGCACCATTTACATCTTCCAAACACCTCCCCTCTACCTTCTCTCTCTTCACCACTTGGCAGCGTGTCATCCAGGCTCTTCCTCACATCTGTTCATTCCTAAAGCCACTGAATTCTCCTACCTGCCACTTTACAAATCTGCCCTGAGAGAGGTTCTCAGTGAATGTGTTGGTGCTGAAACTGAGGGATGTTTCCTCATCATCAGTGACTTCACAACTCTACCACTTCTGACTTGGTTCCTTCTTCCTTGAGAGACTCTCCTGCCATGGCTTCTCTTTCTTCAGCTTTTTTTCCTTTCAGGGCTTCTCCTCCCCATGCTCTGAGAGTTCCTCTTCTGTGCTCCCAGTTCTGTCCTGGTCATCTTTTATTTTCTTTCCAGGACACCATGTGCTAACAACTTCAAAGCCTGTGTCTCTAGCAGATGTCCCCTTATTTATCCACTTGATCTTTCTATCTTCTACCAGCTCTTCAAGCTGGAGATGACCACAGTCAAGCTCATTAGCCTAAGCCTTGGGCATCTTATCTGAATGGTTGATATTATTATTTACCAAGTGTTCAAGCCAGACACTTAGGATTTGTGCTTGACTTTCCCTAGCCCATCTCTCACCGCCAACGAAGCAGCCTACCAGCTGGTCTCCTTGCCTCTGGCCTTGACCCTTCAAAGTATTTCTCAGGCTATTTACAACTCCAGCTCCTTTCTCTCTGATTCTCAGAGAAAGTTCACATTCAAACACTGAAACCTTAACCCCAATTATCTCATTATCTCTTAGGATATGGTTCTTATCTCAACCTCTCATCTCTCATCAGGTTCCAAATATCTATCAACCATACTTTCAATTCCCAGATTCTTGTGTTTCATAACACCTCTGGGGGTTTGATCTGCTGTCCTGCTGCTGACATGCTCTGAAGTAAACTGCTCAAAGAATGACTATTTGTCAAAACTTAAGAACTACTAAGTTTGTAAGTCATGTGTTACCTCTTCGAGTCTGCCCACCAGAAAGCACCCTCACCCCACCAGGCTTCTTTTGCTTCTTTTGTGCAACCTTCAGTCCCCTGAATGTGTGGTTGCTGATTGACTTGCAAGACTCCCTCACTAAACTGTGACCTTGATTAATTAGAGGCTTATCCATCTTTCATCTCCAGCTTCCACCACATTATCTAATGATATTCAGCAAATGCTTTACCCATTGAGCCATCTCCCCAGCCTGGAAAGTAATTCTTATGAGAAATCTATTGTAAAAGGAACAGGCCTGATCCCTCCTCCCAGCCTCTCTGCTCTTGCTTGCTCGTGCTTCTGTCTGGCTAGCTGCACCTTGGTGAGATGCATACAAGTGTGGCCCTCGCTCAGCCTATACAATGCTGCCTGGACCTTGACCATCTATAACTGTGAGCTAAATGAACCTCTTTCTTCTGGAGTCAGCCCTTATCAGATACTACATTCTGGTAACAACAGATGAATACACGCAGTACCCAGGACAATATTCCCATGACAGATATTCTGAATAGGTGAGAATTCTAAAGAGCAAAAAAAGGAGTTGCCATTATCAGCTTTCATTCAGTCTTCCTTTCTCTGGATCCAATTATCTCACCTCCTTTAGCTATTCCATAAATGGCAAAATGCTGGATGAGCAATTTTCAATTTTACTCAAAGTTATTAGACTCTCAAATGAGATTTGTAATTGGCATTCATAAGAAATCAATTATTAATAGTTATTCTGGTCACTCTCCCTCCATATTCTGCTTGTTTACTGCTGCTCTGAAAGGCAGCCATCACCACACTGCCACTCACACCTAGTCTGTGGCCATCCTGCTCTGCAAGAGCTTTCTATGGCAAATGTTAGGGGGTTAGGATCAATCTCCACTTTCTAATTAATTTCAATGTATCATTGGCCTAGTTGTGGAAAATAAGCAAGGATACACTTAACATTAAAATACTGTACAATTCCTTTGAAATGGTCAACTTGTCCTTCCATAAATCTGGTCATACTAAATAAATTTATGTTTTAAATTGATCATCTCTAGTAAACAAAATACCTTGAAACAATTATGTCATAAGGCACTAAATATAGAAATTATTTTAAAAATGTGAAATTAATTAGGACAAACAATTTTTCAAATTATCCTTTCAATTAGAAATTGAATGTTTACAGTTGTCTTAAAAGGAGAAAAAAGAAGTCTTTGCAGCATTTAATTTTCATCTACCACCATCATTGTTATGTAGTCCCTGTAATTAATGGTGTTTGATTCAGGATCAATTGCAGCAGACAACATTTCTTCCATTTCCTCTTGGGAAAAAGGCTCACCTGGAGAGACAAGAAAGGATAGCATGATTTTACAGTCAGAGGTTTTGCTCTCCCCACTAGTCAGCTATACTGCCTTGGAGTCCAAAGGCCCCAACTGTGTCCAGGTTTTTCTTCACTGGAGCTGTACAGCAACACTTGAGAACCCAGGAGTTCAAAATGCATGCTGCCACACATCTGTAAGGCTGTAGACTTGTTGCCCTGCTGAGACCTACAGAATACATCTTTTTAGTCAAGGCAGCAGGAGAACACCATGAATATAGTTGTTTAATTCACTTAAACTAAAATGATTGAAATTGTAAAAATATTTGTTGGAAGCTAAAGTTGTATACGTGAGCATAACTATTATCTTTATTAAAACTATGAAGAAATGATTAAAAGTTAGCTATTGCTGAAGAGAGACCAGACACTTGACTACTCTATCGGGACTGCCTCACTCTCATTGTCTTAACGCTGCCATGGAAGAAACTCGTCAAGCATCCTGAAAGTCCTCCTTCTTTCAATCTGAGCTTGTGTTGATGCAATGAAATCAAAAGTTGGGGAGAAAATCTGGGCTTTAGTTGGACTCAGGTAACATCTGAAAGACATCTTGGAAACTGGCTTCACAAGGTAGGACACAAACTTCAGGAGAATGCTGAAAAGGCTACAGACAGTCTAAGACACAACTATGTTCAGTGTTGAGGAAAAAGACAGGGCATCCTAGCCATCACCAGATCTTTAGGGGGGAAGTCTTATGCTCACTATCCACAGCACCAAGGCTTGAGAGTTACTTACCTTATGAGCCTAGGATACCTCTCACTGTCTCCAGGACTTTCTATGTTAGGATTCAGCTACCAGTTACAGAACTTATGCAGATAGGGACTCTGTGTGGCTTTTGTTTTTAAATTTTGTTTTGTCTTCTTGTTGTGTTCTGAGACAGAGTTCTGGCATGTCCAAGAGTATAAGAGTATAAACTTCAAATTCATGCTCTTCTTACCTCAGTCTTCTGAATGTTAGGTTCATAAGTGCGCAACATAATGCTTCAAAGAAAGAATTCCTGAAATGCTGAAGTGGCAAATTCTGGCTGTTATCTGACTGTGTGTGGGACTGTGAAAGGCAGCCTGTTTTGGTTGAGCAAGGCTTGCTCCAGAGACCCAGTAGAAAACTCTACAAGGGACAGAACAGTGAGCCATGTTCCCAGAGACTCTTGGCCGCATGGGAACCACCCAACCCCCCCCCTCCCCTCTTCAGCCCCGGGGGTGACCGAGCTGCCCCAGGGACCTCCACTTTGTTCTCTGGTCTTCCGCTGTGTCCGCGGTGACTGGGATACCCAAGACTGAGAACCTGTTATCTCTGGCCTCTGTGAGGCCCAGAGACCTCGGACTGCCCCTTGTCCACTCCCCACAGGCTGGGGTCTGTGGCTTCCCACAGCCAGACACCCAGTCCTCTGAGTCTGCCCACCCAGAGCACTGGAAGTGGCTCATGCCTGCTGCCCTCCAAATGACAGACACTAAATCCACTGCTACATGTACCTGGATATAAGTCTCAAAGGGATGCTAACAATGGGTGCCACTACAGTCCCAACACCCAAGGTGAAGAAGATAGTGAGCTTAAGGCTAGACTTAGCTTTGTTTTAAACAAACAAAAAATAACCATGGTCTGAGACATAGATTAGTGACAGAGCAAGCATCTACCACATGTAAGGTCCTGAGGATCCCCAGGATGGGAGGGAGGGAGGGAGGGAGGGAGGGAGGGAGGGAGAAAAGAGAGAGACAGACAAAGTAACTTTATAGTCCCAAAGCTTGTATATACTTTTAAAAAATTAGAATTTTAAGAATAAAAACATCACTTCTTAGCCAGGCAACACCTTTAATCCCAACATTCAGAAGGCAGAGGCAAGTGGATCTCTGAGTTCAAGGCCAGCGTGGTCTACAAATGACTTCCAGGATAAAAAGTGATACACAGAGAAACCCTAAGAACAAAACAAAACAAAACAAAGCAAATCACTTCTTAAGCAATCAACCATTTTCCTGAACTAGGCAACTGTAACCACAATTAGAAGAAAACCATGCTATATACAATAATGATGATACATTTAAGATATCATGGTGCATCTTATATGCACCTATCAAATATACTGGCACATACAACATGGAAAGAAATTAAATAATGTTGAATAAATAACTGAAACCATTTAAGATCTCTGGAAAAAAAAAAAACTGATGCAGGCTCTGTCTATTAGGACATACAACAATTGCCCTGGAAGTACAAAGAGAGAAAATACTCAACAGCAAATCCTGCTGTGAGACTAGCACCAATCTGAGTGTTTCACATATATTAACTAAGTTAATCTCTCAACCGCCTCACAAGGAGAACTACAATGTCCATTTATAGCACAGACAATGCAGCCTGCCCTGCAAGTGAACGGGGACTCAGTCTGAGAAGGCTCACCTACCCAACCTTAGCTGAAGCCTCCCTCCACAGCACTGCTTAGACTAAGCCTTGCTCACAACAGTCACTCTGCTACAATGGGCAAGGAAAGAGCTATACATACAGTATTTGACTTAGGATAGCAGGAAAACCCGCTAACACTGGAAAGCACAAGCTGGAAGGACAAGCCTCACTCATTCAAGCCCTAGCTCTCTTACCAGCTTTATGGTCTAGCTTTATGGTCTTGAGCAGGTTGCTTAACCTTTCTTTCCAGTCTACACAGTACAAACAATGCTAACACTCTCTACCCACCCATGGGCTTGGTTTAAGGATTAAATGTGTTATTCAAATATCACTTCCACAAACATCTGACACATCCCAACATGTATTTGTTTTTAAAAGACTTGAGATCTTCCCTGCTACTAAATATGTTCTGATGCAATATACATCCTGGACTAACATGGATTCTGTCTTGTAGGTACTTGATTCAGTATGTTTTATGGTGTTTATCTTACAATCTCCTGGGCATTTAAAATGAACATTCTCAAATTTAAAGATGTGTTGACTGCTTAAATGTTTTCCTTTATAAAAGTTGCTGTGGTCATGGTGTCTCTTCACAGTAATAGAAACCCTAGCTAAGACCTACACCTTACTGAAAATTCTCACAAAGCACCTACCTTCCCATGAATCACCCAGCCTTGTTGTCCCTACACACAGTGCAGCCAGTGTCTGACTTCACTGATTCAGCCAGTAGCACTACTGCCATGATGATACCCTGGGCCATGGCAAATCTTAGTGTTACTTTATACTCATCTCCCATTTTTGTCCCCGGCCCTCTATTGGTCGCCATGGCCCAGGGTGCTGTGATAGAGTCTTACTGCATCAGTTCCCTCTTCCCATGCAGGCCAGGCCAGGCCAGGCCATAGCAGAGAGCCTTGGGATTGCTCAAGGAGCCCCCAGCTCATCTCCCGGCTGAAGCTTCCTGACTCAGCTATAAACTGACCAGCACCAGAACCACTTTCCACAGCACCACCACACTGATTGACTCTTCTCTACCACCCAGGGATGACCCACACTCAAGAGTAGGCCTTTACAATTTAGCCCCAAGAAATTCACCCCCATTCCTTTCCTATTGGGGCCAACAAGATCCCCAGGGCTGCCTGAGCTCACCTTCTTCCACATGCCTGGCTGCCTTCCTTCCAGATTTTGTTCCTATTCCTTTATCCATTTCTCTCAAACAGTCCCCCACGTCTTCGTCCAACTACCCATTGGTTAATCTGTAGCTCATTTGTTACTACTCATATGTTGATACCCATGGTATGTGAGAGAACTGTAACATATAAAATGTTATTATGCCTGCCCTCAATCTCAAGCAAAGCACATATCAATCTATTTTACATGTTAGGTTTGCTTCCCTAATAAGACTGTAATATGTTCAAGAAAGGGATCTGATTCCAGTATCCTTACCACCTACTGTACTGTAACAACACTAAATATACAATTGGCACACAGAAGGAGTTACTGAACCTCTTCAGCTGTTTTTATTAATTTTATGTGACCCAATATAATTTAGGATTTGTGTCCCTTCATCCTTAGGATTTGAAAGTCATAACACACTGAAGTGAACTGCTTATATGATTTTAACACTGTATGCCATCCTGAATGGCATCTATGACTTTCATACTGCTCCTCTCTCATTCCAGTTCCCTAATGGTAAACTGAGTCAAAATGGCCAAAGCAGGTACACAGAGTCAATACTGCTTTTCTTGCTCAAACTGCCACCTATGTCCATGTTCTCAAGTGATATGTGACAGCTGCATCACTCAGGACTCAGCCTGAGCAGAGGAGGCAGAACTCCTCCCTTACTACAGGAGTGATGGGGTGACAACAGCATTAATGACTGCCCAACAAGCCACTTACAGTCAGGAGAACACATTGATAGACTGACCTAAAAAGAGAGAGTTTAGAGGAAACACATGGGTATTCGTGGTGGAGGTCCCATTATCATAAGAAAATAGCTTTTGTGTGAATTCACATCCAATTTAGGCTATATTGTTTCAACCTTACCATCTAAAAAGGGCTTTAAAAAAAAAACATTTTCTAGGCAGTGGTGGCCCACGCCCTTAGTCCCAGCACAAGGGAGGCAGAGGCAGGTGGATTTCTGAGTTCAAGGCCAGCTGGTCTACAGAGTGAGTTCCAGAACAGCCAGGGCTACACAGAGAAACCCTGTCTCGAAAAAAAAAAAAAAAGTATATACTTTAATTCAAATCTTCTATTTAAAACGGCATTGGTTTATGATTGACAGTTCATGTTCTTTAAGTTGCTTATCTTTAATTCAGGAAATATTTTTAGTAAATAAAGTAAGCACAATTTATGCAAGTAATCATTACACTTCTATTATACAAAATCAAATACCAAACCAATTGAAATAATAAATGACTATGTAACCAAACAATTGTTTTTGAAGTATCATCTGCTATAAATTTTGCATAATTGTTAAAAACATATTAATTGGGGCTGAAGAGATGGCTCAGCAATTAAGGTCATGCTCTTGCAGTGAATCTGAGTTCAGTTACCTATAACTCCAGCTACAGGGGACAAGATGCTTCTGGCCTCCATGAGTACTGCACTCATACACACAGACACACATACACATATGCATACACAGAGAGAGAGAGAGACACACACACACACACACACATGTATACACATGCACACACATATACAACACATACAGAGAGAGAGGGAGAAAACAGAGAGATTTAAAAAATAAACATCTTTAAAACCTATTAATCTTTGCATAAATTACCCTTACAAGAGATAAAGCCCTCGTTGTCCACTTCTGGTGTGTCCAAGGACAGCTACAGTGTACTCATATAAGTAAAATAAATCTTTAAAAAAAAAAGAAGAAGAGATAAAGCCCTCCTACCTTCCTCAGTCATGTACTTGATCAGTTCATCCTTAGTAAGATACCCACGTTTAGCTGGATCCAAAACCTGAGGAAAGTAGATAGCATATATTGTCCTTGTTGAATAAATTCTATATGCTGAATTAATTTAGCACATATACATGAATAATGTAGAGCTCACCCACCTCGAAAGCTCGCAAAAGGATATCTTCAGCAGCTGGTCTGTATCTGTAATTTTACAATAAAGTCAGTTAATACCAGCATATTTATCTCAGTCTCTATGATAAATGACTGCATAAAACAAAACAAAAGCTACTAATATCTTAGGCTAATGGCACTTCCCCTGATGACATTTCTTTGGATTTCTGGATATGAAAGTCAGCAGTACCTACTCCCCAGGAATGTTTGGTATTACCTAATAGCAATTTTTATTGATATGAAAAGAAACTTGTTTAGGGCCAAAACCTCTACACTCAATCCACTGTGGTGTGTGAGCCAATGCTATACTTACACTAGAAAAGTAACTGGTGTTAATTTTTATCTTAAAATGATAATTTACAATTAAATATTGCTCTTTTATGTAGCTCCTTTGCTATTTAATTATGCCTTGCTTAGATCAATAAATACTAGCATGGTTGATATTTCTAAGCTTATCCCTAAACCAGACTTAAGTACACTGAAAGGCTAGAGGAAGCCACCCTAAGACATATGCTGGGTAAATAAAATCTGCAAATCCAAGTGCTTTTCTCTTTCTTTCTTTCTTTCTTTCTTTCTTTCTTTCTTTCTTTCTTTTTTTTTTTTACAATTTTTTATTAGATATTTTCTTCATTTACAATTCAAATGCTATCCCAAAAGTCCCATATACCCTCCCCCCACCCTGCTCTCCAACCCACACACTCCTGCTTCCTGGCCCTGGTATTCCCCTGTATTGGGGCATATAATCTTTGCAAGACCAAGGGCCTCTCCTCCCAATGATGGCCGATTAGGCCATCTTCTGCTACATATGCAGCTAGAGACACACGAGCTCAGGGGGCACTGGTTAGTTCCTATTGCTGTTCCTCCTATAGGGTTACAGACCCCTTCAGCTCCTTGGGTACTTTCTTCCATTGGGGGCCCTGTGTTCCATCCAGGAGATGACACTGAGCATCCATTTCTGTATTTTCCAGGCACTGGGATAGCCTTACAAGAGACAGCTATAACAGGGTCATGTCAGCAAAATCTTGCTGGCATATGCAATTGTGTCTGCGTTTGGTGGTTGATTATGGTATGGATACCCGGGTGGGGCAGTCTCTGCATGGTCCTTCCTTCTGTCTCATCTCCAAACTTTGTCTCTGTAACTCCTTCCATGGGTATTTTGTTCCCCATTCTAAGAAGGAACGAAGTATCCACACTTTGGTATTCCTTCTTCTTGAGTTTAATGTGTTCCAAGCACTTTTCTTTTGAAGCAGGATCTTACTCTGTAGTCCAGGCTAGCTTGGAACTATGTAACTAAGGCTATCCTCAAATTTGCTGCCAATCTCCTGCTTCATCCCCTTAAGTGCTAGAGTCACAGGCATGAGGCACAGCATCTGGCCAAGTAAAATGTTTTCACATTAGTGTAATTCTAGTCATTATTTGCCTTAAAATTGGATTTACTTCCTTACCTTCTTTCCACAAGTGCTCTGGTCATCACTGGAATAAATTTTTCAAATCGAATGTATCCAGTGGGTTCTTCTTCCTCTATCTAAACAGTTAAAAATAGTCATTTATTCACTCCACAAATATATTAAGCAACTACTTTTTTTTTCAAACACTGAGCCAACTGTTGGAATTTGATGAGGCGGTTTGGGGCATAAATCGTGCTCATGGCACTTGTTTTTGCTAGGAGAGACACATATAATTCAAAATACCACAACACTAGCAGCTGAGGATAGCTCTGTGCTTGCCATGCAACCAGGGGCACCTGAACTCAAACCCTAGCATTAAAAACAAGGTGTGTAATTGCACGGTGGAGTGTCACTTAGAGTTAATCTCTGGCATGTGCATGCATGTACACATACTGAACACAATACCAAGTATCCAATCCGTTTCACTGAGGGAAAGACCCTGTCTTTTTAGGATGACCTAAAACTTGCAGTGATCCTCCTGCAGCCCCACAAATGGTGGCATGTCAAACATGAACCACCATCCCTGGCTTGAATGTCTAATCCTAGATATGTGCAAGCATGCTGAGGAAGGAGTGTGGGTCTAGAGGAGCACACAACACAGGAAACGTCTCCGATCTGGGCATCAAGGAAGTCACTGAAGAAAGTGCTATTTGATCTGGTTTTCATGGACAAGAAGAGTAGAGCTGGAGCACAGATCCGACAGGCTCAGTCCTTCAAGGTGATGCTGAAGAGAGACGGGCCTTATCATTGTCAGGATTTCCATTCCCTGTTATCTCAAGAACAATATAAAATCACTGAGAGTCTCATGGGTGTGTGTTGAAAAGAGCACTGTTGTAGGTGAGGCAGCTTCTTCAGATATAGAAAAATTGTGCAGACAGGAGTGGAGGCCATAAGGGGAGTAGATGTTAGATCCAGGAGACCTTTGAGAAGACTTGACAAGGCTGACTACAGTCACATGTTATGGATAAGGGGGTACAGAAGTCTAGGATGACCCCCAATTCTGACTGTTTTTCTTTGAAATGAAGAATAGTAAATAAGATCAAATGATTGCCAGTCAACATCTCAAGGACCAACCTACATCTCAAATCATTCTTATAAAGTGCTTACCTGAGTAATAGAACTTCATTCTGCCCACCCTAAGGTAAGAGAATACTATTCTAAAAATGACAGCCTTTGGTATCTAGCATTATAGGGTGAAAAGGAAACAGGTCTTTTCACCTGCAGTTCAACTATGACAGACTGACTAACGAAACTCTATTGACCTAAACTTCCGTGACAGGCAATTTATAAGGAGCTATAAATTTTGCACTCTCTTTCAAAAATGCTATTAAAAGGCTCATAGATCACAATTCAACAGATGAGCTTTAAAAAGATTTATTTATTCAACAAAAAATAAATCTATAAGTTGCTATTAAGTGGGAAGCACTGCCACTCAAATGACAACTTTTTAATGTTCATATTAAGAGTCATACCTCATATGAGTAAAATCTTCAGACTCCACTATGAGAGAATTAAACCTATCTAGAGACATCATGTTTCATAATTTCTATACCCATCAGTATGTGAACAATTTCTTTAGAACCCTCTAAGGGCTAAGGCAAGCAGTTTAACAATTCATGTTAATGTAGCTGTGTTGTTCTTTGGCAATAATCTGAAAACCCAACACACAGAAACTTAAAAATTAAATATCTGGCACAGGTACAGCTCAATGGTATAGTGTTTATGGACTCTGTGGTTTAATCCTTGGAGCAGACTTTGTAAAAGTCAATCTCTTATGTCTCCTAGAAACTTCAGAGACACTCATGAAGTCTCACCAACATGGCTGCCTACACATGACCTGAGCAAGGACAACACCAACAGACATGCTAACATGGAAGAGACAAAGTTGAAGAAGCCTCAACCCTAGACAAAGCACTGCAGGCACCTAATGACATTCCACCACCCTCACAGATCAGTGCTTTGCTCAGCCATCATTAGAGAAGCACCCTTCTGGAGTAGATAGGAACAAACAGCGAACTACAACTAGACAATGGGCAGACAGTGAGAGACCTTGGAACACACAGTCCTAAGTAGAATGTCTCCATCAAATCTCTCTCTTCGGGGCTCAGTGAACCCTACTAAAAAGGAGGCAGGAGGAGTGTACGAGCCAGAGGGGATGGAGGATACCAAGGCAACAAGGCCGTCTAAACACAGCAGGGCCAACACACAGATGAACTCAGAGACCATGGCAGCTTGCACAGGGCCTGCGTGGATCTAAGCAAGATGGGGTCTTGTGCTGAGAAGGGAAGTGGACATAGCACCCATCCCTAATTTATACACATCTCTAACTGATAACCACTCACAAATGAACAATGAGTTTTGTTCAATGGAGTCCCACTGGAGATACAAACCACTCTCAGGGGCGGGCTCCAGCATTAGATGGGAACACAAAACAAACTCAATGGCATTTCTGGAAGTCCTTTCTCTTTTTTTAACCTTACAAGTCTTTTGTATATATATTACAATTTCTAATTTTTTTGTTTTTATTATCATTTTTAGATGTCCATTTGTTTTCTAAGGAGAGAGAGAAAGAAAGGAGTGCAGATTTAGGTAAAAGAGGAAATGGGAAGGATCTGAGAGGAATCAGGGAACAGCAAATCATAATCACAATGTACTGTATGAAGAAAATCTATTTTCTCACATACACAGGTAACTGAGAGATGCTGAAAATGGGAGAAATGGGCACCCAGAGAAGAGCATGCTAACTGCTTACCCAATACCACACGGTCAAGCATGAAACATGTATGCCAGTAACATCATATGCACTGTATTTATATATTTAGAAAAGCATATGTATGTAACAACAATTAAAGACAAAGAGGTCATAAACTTAAAGAGAAAGGGGTTGGGTACATGGAGTGTTCAGACTCTAAACTTTAGAGAGAGGAAAGAAGGGGAAATGATGTAAACATAATCTCAAACAAATAAAAAAATAGTCAGTCCCAGAAGATCATTTATAGAGCAATAATTTGTTTACATTTATTTATCGTGTGTATGTGTGAGTGTGGGCATATTTGTGCCACAGAATACAGAAGTCAGAGGACAATTTGCAGGAGTCAGTTCCTCTTCCCGCCATGTGGAAGGACTCAGACCTCAAGCCTGGCAGTGGGTAGCTTTGCCCACCTATCCATCTCACTAGCACAGTGAAAATTAAAATAAACAGCTTGATTTCCCCTTCTTATTCCTTCAGAAATTGTTCCAGAGTAGGACAATCGTTCTTCATGTCCGGTAATCCTTCTATGTCCCCTAAACAGCTCTAGAGCAGGTGACAGCTACCTTTACAAAATCAAATCCTTTATCTTACAACAGAGCTTCATCAACCTACTAACTAGAATTCCAAAGTGCGATTCTGCAACTCCATTTGAATTATATTAGATCCGACAAATGACATATAATATGTTCCTTATGCTACCTCCCTAGGTCCCTCATCACTCACAAGCCCTCGGTGATGAGAACATTAAGGTTAAAACTCTACAGATGTTTTTTGAGATTTAAAAAAAAAGTTTTTTAAACTGTCTTAGTGTTCTATTGCTGTGAAGAGAAACTATGGCCATGGAAACTCTTACAAAAGAAAGCATTTAATTGAGACTTGCTTACAGTTTCAGAGGTTAGTCCATTATCATCATGGTGGAGAGCATGGCAGTATACAGGCTACATCATGATCCACAGGAGGAGGGAGGGAAGGAGGGAGGGAGGGAGGGAGGGAGGGAGGGAGGGA